>JAVYIG010003020.1:0-214956 GCA_035222895.1 Strongylocentrotus droebachiensis
GATGCGGTTGGCTCAACTATTATATGTCTTCAATGTTTACAAAGTCCTGATCTTCACAAGACCAGCTAGATTAAGATAAGGACGATGCTGATCTAATATTGCTTCTTCGTATCGTGATTGGAGTTTTTGTACGTAAAAGAAGAGAGGCCTATATCATACAGTTCTCGTTTAGGATTCCCCAAATAGCCAAACGTAGAACCGTAAGTTTCACCTGAAACACTGTCAATTACCAAACAATATTAATAACGGCAGAACTTGTACCTTACCCAAGCGAACCAAACAGTTGTAAAAAGACTGGTATTGAAGAGCTACATGTACAAAGGTGCGCTTGGATTGTTTAAAATGTTAATTTTGGAGCCTGCAACCTAATTTCAAGGCCTTTCTGGCCTGGATTTAGTATTGAACTAGCCTTTAAACAAGGCCACATGTCTGATAGACGCCGAGCGACCGCTGATTGGGGTGGAAAATAGCCAGAGTCACGAGGCCTTGTCAAAAGGCTAGTATTGAACACACTCCATTACAGAGAATTCCTTAAGGATTTGGAATGGTGTATCTATAGAGCAAAGGGCTCGACTAATCACTGACAAATTTGTTTTATCTGTTTACTAGTGTGTTCACCTACGTATTATGGCGTCTTTACTAAGTTGGAGAAAATCATTTTCTGGACTCATGCTTGTGTTGTTCTACATAGCTGCTACAAGTAATGGTAAGTAAATACATACACATTATTATCTTTACGAAACGATGTGCCTTATAAATAACCTCCATTCATTCAAAAATATGCTTGGATAAGAGAAATACAATATTAAAGCTATGCTGTAAAAATCAGGAAAAGACACACACAAAACAATAAAATAACAAATTTATCTTTTTAAAGTCAATGTAAGTCCATACATATTACAGTATAATATCCGGATATTTGTTGCATACCGTTACTTTATACTAGCCTAGTGTGACAAAAAGAGAGAAATAATAAGCTTAAAAACTTTTGAAAAAGTTAAAGCTCGAACCGAAGTGATGTTTGCATAGTATCAAATTTAAGGATGTGAAAGTCATTAAGATTCAAGTTTGTGACATTTCTTTCGATAAGAAATATCTGAATTTCTGATTAAATTGTAACTGTTTGACAATTCGAGGACATAAAATGGGTGTCAGTAATTAATTGAGATCACATCAGTATACCGTTGTGAAATTGTTCAAGTCCAAAGCGTCTCTTATAACACAGGTCGCTTCTCTCAATAGGCCATTTTCGTAATGTATTAAAATGCATCTCTTTGTATCCCCTCGATATATTGTATGACAGTATGCAAAAGTGCTTGCATTACACGTTGTTAATGGCCCGGTCACACCAAACATATAGCAGTAACGTATGCCGACGTATGTGAATTCTCACCAACACGCCAGTGCACGTTGACATAAGTTAGGGGAAGGTTTGGTATAAGTTGTATACGTTAAAAGCACGCTGGTATAAGCTGACATACGTTTATGTACGCTGAGGCCGAAATAAATTTATGAGCATGCTCAAAAAATTGGGGCATATGCCGACGTCCTCTTCATAGGTTAAGCATACGTTAGGCATACGTTACACATACACTAGACACACGTTAAATACGTTAGAGGTAGGTAACTCATACTTCGACATACGTTTTATGGTTTGTCACTTAACCCTAATAAGGCCAGGCTATTTGAAGTCTTACTACGGCCGGGGGGGGGGGGGGGGGCATTATGGCCCCCTCCCCCCCCCTAAGATCTCGGCCGTGAAACGGCCGATCTCCGCGAAAATTTGCACGCATGTCAAGTGAAGTGTATAGAACAATATGAAATTTTCAATTTTTTGAAAAAAATCCCTCATTTGCATATTTATGGTAATTTATGCAAATAACGTCATAAAATCACATTTTTACCCATAAATCCTATATTATTCATATTTAAGCATTCTTTTTAACTACATATATTCATTAGACCATTTGGAACAATAATACAACTACAAAATTTGGAAGAGCCATCTTATTCCTTATGTTATCTCTTGTTTTGATAATTTCTTATGTATTTCATTGTTTTTTTAAAACTTATTTATGTTATTGTGTTTTTGTTTTTTTCATTTCTTCTTACAATTCAACTATTTTGACTCCCAAAACAACCACCTAAACTTTAAACAAGACCCAATAACCAATGTTTGATCTATTTTTAGGAAAAATGACATTTCCATATGTTTTGGACACAAATCACAAAAATGAGCGATTTTCGGGCTGACATGCAAAGACAAAAGGTCACGTGACCTTGTAACTATAGGTCCGATTTTTTTTTTTTTTTTTTAAAGATGCGCAAGACTCAAAAGAAAAAAAGTCAGCGAGCGGCGAGGCGCCATCCATATGCGTTCTCGAACATTCAGAAAAATCGTGGAGGGGGGGGGGGGGCCATAATGCCCCCCGGCCTTATTAGGGTTAAGATATATTTGATAATTATGAAGAAGAACGTGAGAAGACACATTTCCCCACTTGGCTTTTAGTTTCTATACATTTTGTATACCAAGTAAGCCCCCTATCCCCAAACATGCCAAATAATTGGACTCAACCTTTGCCGCTAATTTGCATATAATGGATTTGAATGAACTTTGACATTCAAGTGGATCATCTGTAGGAAATTATGAGCAGGAAATAGGACGTGGTGAAATAAAGGAAATTTCCAATTTCTGTTCGTTTCCAACACATGCAAATCTGCCTTCTATGTTTTATACAATGTCCATCACATTCGTAGCTACTAACACCGGGAAACACGGAAAGCCTCGTCCTTGCATGTAATAGCAGTAGGCTTGATTATTGTAATGGATTATTGTTTGACTTGCCATATCTACAATTAATCAAGTTACACCGTGTTCAGAATGCATGTACAAGACTTTTATCCAATTTCATAAAAATGTTCCCCTATTACACATGTTTTAGTAAGGTTACATTGGTTGCCAATGAGGCATAGTATTGCATGTGAGATACATTTGCTTGATTACATAACGTTGAACGGTGAAAGCTCCAATTTACTTGGGTATTTGTGCGCAGAAAGTTTGTAATAATAATAATAATAATAATAGGTCTTGTTTACCCAGGGTAGCCTCATCAGTATTCATACTGTTCTCCCTGAGGGCCCTGCAATCATATTATTACCCCCGGTCATCGGATTCAGGCTTACCCGCACACAATGTGTTCACATTCTCCACTCCCTAGGGAACATGCCAGCCAGTGCATCATTTTTACAAGCGCACACTTGCTAATCCAAGCACATTTGCTTTCGTATCCTACCGGGTACCCATTTAACACCTGGGTGGATAGGCTGTCTTACAGAGAGGAAATCTTATAGGAATATTTTGATTGCATTAGTCATTCGATGAAGGGTTGTGAGCATGGGTGTCGATCCCGGGGGGGGGGGATATATCCCCCCAATATTTCATGTGGGGGGGGGGGGAGGATGGCCTGTACAATCATCCCCCCCCCCAATAATTCACCATAAAAAAAAAATTAAAAAAAATTAATGATGAGAGCCCAATGACAGTAGTTAAAGATGAAGTTGAGTTCTGGTCATGCGATTGCATTGTGAAAGCATCGGTGTGGAATCGACCAGAAAAGGTAATCATCTAGCATATAAGAATTTGTGTGCATTGCAAGGTTCTGGAATCATCAAAATGATAACAAATTTGGCCAAGTCTTGGTAAGTTTCAAACACTGTACACAGAAAGATGTATATGGAACTACACGAACACGTAGCGTAAAAATCCTACCCCCGAGTTTTACGATGTTACATGACATATTTCGAATATGAAGGCATTTGAAGAGCCATGCTTTTCAGGGAACATGTCTTATATGATGTTCTTCCACACTTGCATAATAAGAATGATAATGCTCACAAATTATTTTTCACCTCTTCCCAGAACTCAACCTTCTCTTTAATGGTTATTACTCGCAAGATGACCATCAATATACACATTTTGCTATCAAATTTTCATAAAACATACATATATAAATAGAAAACGAAGTAAATGAGACGACCGTTCATGAGACATTTATTCAATTTATTCAATCAACAGCATCATAGAAATGCAGTGCGCCAAATGCAAAGCCGCAGCGTTAAAAAGCAACGAGCTTGGTAAATGTTAAGCGCGAAGCGCAAAAGTGCAAAAAAGAAGAAGAGAGTGGAAGAGAGAGATAATGAGAGACAAAGAGGATACAGGCGCGTAGCCAGAGGGTGGTGGGGGCGATCGCGCCCCCCCCCCCCCACAAAAAAAAAAAAAAAAACGCCGACCAAAAAGGAAAGGAGAGAGAAAGAAGAAAGGAAGAGGACGTAGCAAAAAAAAGGATTAAGAGTCGAGAACGGTACAACGAATCGTCTTCTTGCTCTAATAATTTAATGAATTAATTGTCAAAGCTTTCGCGCGGGAAGGGGGGGGGGACTGAATTCAGCAAGGATTTAGAGTCGAGAATGGTACAACGAATCGTCTTCTTTCTCTAATAATTTAATGAAACGTCAAAGCTTCCGCGCTTCGCGCGGGAAAGGGGGGGGGGAGGAACTGAATTCAGACAAGGATTAAGAGTCGAGAATGGTACAACGAATTGATTCTTTCTTTAATAATTTAATGAAACGTCAGAGCTTCCGCGCTACGCGCGACGGATCGAAGGGGAACTTCATTCGAACAATTATTAAGAGTCGAGAACGGTACAACGAATCGTCTTCTTTCTCTAATAATTTAATGAAACGTCAAAGCTTTCGCGCTTAGCGCGGGAAAGGGGGGGGGGAAACTGAATTCAGACAAGGATTAAGAGTCGAGAATGGTACAACGAATTGATTTTTTTTAAATAATTTAATGAAACGTCAGAGCTTCCGCGCTACGCGCGAAGAGAGGGGAACGTCGTTCAAACAATTATTAAGAGTCGAGAACGGTACAACGAATTGTCTTCTTTCTCTAATAATTAATGAAACGTCAAAGCTTCCGCGCTACGCGCGGAGAAAGGAGAAACTCTTCCTCCCTGCAACCACCCCCGGGAGCGCGCTTCGCCTGCTCACTACCGCCCCCCTAAAATAAAATCCTGGCTACGCGCTTGAGAGGATAATAACCCAGGTAGCAAGCCCATGTGCGACCCACATGGGTCCCATATTCTCTGAAATCTTATCTTTATTGAGGGTGACTATAAAAAGTTAATAGTTGGTAGGGAGGGGGTGCAACCTGCCATACGCTTCTACCTCTTGGTTGCTTTGATCCATTGCCGAAAATATTTTGGCACCTATCATCCCCCCCAACCACGGATACAAATCGACACCATTGACTACTACTACTAATACTAATACCACTACAACAACTACTACTACGGCTACTGAGTAGTAGTTAGTAGTTATAATAGTACAAATAATAGGCAGTTGTACTGCGCCATCTATTTAGAACTTCTATTCAGAGGCGCACAAGGAGAAATAGATTAGAATAAGAGTCTGAATAACAGAGGCACTGTGCTTATGCTGAGTTCTGCGTTTAAGATACAGAGATGTGAAGTTTATTACACTTAACGTCATCACAACGACAACAAAACTATTGCAGTTTACCGCTAAATATCTGAACGAGTTATGTACACAAATACGAGAGGCATAGACCATCTATGCCGTGATAGAAAGAGATTGATATGTTTTCAAGGGGATATAAATAAAGACTAAAAATATAACTGTCCTGCGAAACTGCTACTGGCCAATATTGGATCAGAATACCTATACCTAATTGCTTTGATTATGTTATCTAAACATGTATAAGCTTGTGTAGGTAAAGAGAATGTACATGCGTAAGGCTTAAAATCAAATATTTATAAAATGTTTTCTCTTCTCCTCATCTACATATTCAGCGATTCCTGGTACAAAATCGGCAAGTTCTGGTTTCACTTCTTCAACTATCTCCATCGTTGAAACCCCTCAAGCTACTACTAGTGCTACCACTCTTGCCACCCCTCCCATCCCTCCACAGCCGATTCCTTCTTACGCCATAGCGAGCTTCTACTACACCAAGGTTAACAATGGCGAACCTACAACATTGGTTTGTGTCGTGACAGGATCACCTCCACCGACCTCTGAAAACATCAGCGTCACCTATGCAGCCGGTGGAGGTGAAGGAATTGTCCTTCTGGAGACCAATGTCAATGAATCAACCAGGACATCCCGGTACCAGGTTAGGGTGAGTCTCGGTGAGGCACCCCAGAATTTCAATTGTCTTTTGCGCAGGCCGGACGGGGAAAGTGTCTCGAAAGATCTGGCTGTCTCTGTTTATGGTAAGTAATTCTGAACTATAACAGCATACCTGTTTTTTGGCTACGATTTGTTGACAAGGGCAATAGCGTCCTGTGTAAACATTAATTGTTAATGTGAAAGGAATTTAAAATGCCCAGTACCTCTCCCTGTACGTCACAAACAATGAATACAAATAATAAACACAATTTGTCACTTTTTTATATTGCCTTTTCTGTCTTTAAAATGGTTTCCATGTGACAGGTGGCTATCTCATCAACTCAGCTCTCAATTAACATAAGAAAAAGAGGATCACAGGGGACCAACGGTCGCCGCTTAGGCATTGTTTTCTACATAGAAGGAGCAAGTAGCTACAAGTAGTACAGTGGGGCTTTAAATATGTAGTCTTACAATTTGGATGGCTTCATACACATTTTTTTTGGAACTCAATTTACGTTATATCAGAACCTCCAAGCTTTGTTGAAGCTCACCTACTCGTCCAAGACATGACATCTCACTCGATCACCATAAGGTGGACACCTTGGAATGAGAATAATGATCATGGTGATGGGCCAGTGATTGGATATCGAGTCTACTACAACACACGCGGACAGGCTTACATAGCCAGGGCTTCAAGAGATCTCATCAGAGATACTACTTTCACCATCACTAATTTGACACGGGACACAGTGTATGATTTCAGAGTGACTGCTTCGAGAGAGGGGCCATTGGGTGAGGGGAGGTACATCTCAGTAGCAGGAACTAGGACAAAGTGTACTGGTAAGAGCAGAAGACTATTATCATAGGCGATGATAGTTCGTATACATTGCCCGAGTAAAGGAGGTTAATATTTGTTTTATATCCCCCATCGGCAATAAGGTCTATTTAAAGTGAATTTTACATAATTTAAAGAACTGATTCTGCAGACAGTTTAGCTTCAGCTAGATTTTACAAAGCACAACATGCATACAAAGTAATAAAGTCGATGCGCGCTCATTTGACATTGACATTGACATTTCGCGTAACCTACTTTGCTACGCCTATTTTAATGGGCAAGTGGGGCAGCAGCAAAAAATTACTGTACAAAAGTCCTATCGCGGGAGATAGTACTTATCTATCATTTATCATGTGACCTCGTTTAGACCAATCAGATTGCAAGATTCTTAGTATGCGGGATATAACAACCAATAATGGGTGGATCATCAACATCATTTTGACGGCCGCAGTCGGGACGAAGTTCATCCTTTGACATCACTCGCTCTTTTCAATATTGACCTTATTAACGCTTTCTAACTTAAGATTGAGATTACGAGCAATTATTTCATTGAACATTGTTGGTGGGTAAAGTAAGTTAAATTAATGGAATTAATCTGTTGTCAAAAATTGTACAAAGATGTTTAAAGCAAAATCACTCAACCAAGCGTTAACTTGCAGGTTCCGCCATCGTCATTTCTCGAGAGTTACTAATAATAGCAAATATAGTGGCTAAATTATCATAAGTAATGATAAATATTATAAAAATAACAGTTTAGTTTATTGGATATTATATTATTATTTTTTCTCTCGACCATTAGGACCTAAACAGCGATCCTTTGAGGTTTCAAAGTTTTCGATTGTTAAACTTCCCGCCCTCAAATGTTAGGCTAGTAAATATGGACTCACTGTAGTGAATTAACCCTAAATGCAGACTAATTTGTAGACAGTACATTATTCACGTGACATGAATATTGTATAATTATTTATATTAACCAGCAACTGAATTACAACCAAAACAACTTAATTGTCTTCGTTTTTGTTGTTTTCCTTTTTACAGCACCTTCTCAGGCGCCTGTTTTGTCCGTGAGAAATAGAGGTCAAACATTCATCACTTTGGATTGGGAGGTGAGCTAAGAATGATTTCAATGCATTTAATTTCTTATTATTACTATCAAGAAGCACATTTCAGTTAAATTTACTTAAATTCAATAATTAAAATTTGCTTAATTGGGGGGGGGGGGGGGAAGGGTTTACAATTTTAGTATGAGCGCTTATAAACGGACCCAAATACCTCAATTTAAAATACACAGAGATACACATTGCAAAAAGTACTCTCGAAATATCATTTTTTACGTTAATTAGTTTGGATAAAGCGTTTCGTATGTTTACTCCGTATACTTATATAAAACATAAGAAATCATCAATGAAGATTCGTCCGGCTTTTTTCTAAAATGTAAGGTTTGACGGTGAACATGGCGAACATAATGTTTGCAAATTAGGCAAACTGGTGCATTCTTCCCATTTTTCATATTTATATTAATAATAGGTAATACCAGAGGAATCATGGGGATGCAGTGCCCTTTCTGGATTAGAAATCAATGTAAGCATCGATGGACAAAATGGCTTTCCGCGAACCTTGACATTTGATGCTACGCCGAGTACTGTTAACATTGGAGAGCTTGCGGATTGTACTACATATAGCATCAACGCAGCATTTAGAAACAAAGACGAGTTGGGGATCTCTTCAGAAATATTGTCAGTGAGCACGTCTTTGATACGTAAGAATTTTTTTCTTCTCTTATTTATTACTTTATTGCATTGAGTTGTACAATGATAACGCTCGGGCCGAAATACATTTACAATACCTTATATTTGCTTATCCATTATGACAAGTTAGTTTGTTTTCTACTCCTTCTTTATTCTTGACAGATGATAGAAAATTTACCAGAAAGACTATATCATTACGCTTAAAGTGAAATGTATATCATTGAATCGTTTTATATCTTTTAAGAAAACAGGACATTTCAGGAGTACATAGTAGTCAAATATGGTCTAAATGCTATCATCACTTGTACGTTTAACGACCTTCAATTTTGTTCTTAAAATGTTCTTTCCATTTGCAAATTGCATCTTTCGTTTACCTTTATATCTCAAATTTATTTCCAGGACCCGAAAGTGTAGGAGCCCTAAAGTTGTCACCTTCAACCACACAAATTAAAGTCAGATGGGAACCGTCATCTAGCATATGCTCCGCTGACTACTATATCATACGCTACAGTCTCTATCAGAAGCTTGCCTGCCAATCACCAGAAACCACTCCAACAGAGTTTGAAGTCAACACCACCTCTACACAACTCGATAATCATAATCTAGCGGGGTTGGAGCCTTACTCGCGATACAAGATCTCCGTTACAGCTGTAAATGGTGCCGGGCAGAGTGAACCCATGATCGGCTATCCAGAAACCAGGCCGGGACGTGAGTAATGAATTTATAAGCAAAATATCCTTTCCCCATAACAGTTTTAAGAAATTTACAAGGTGATGTATTATGTTATCCGTGTTGTAATTAAGCATATTGGATATAATATAAAGGAACAAAGTTGTTATTGGTCCAAAGCTCGTCACGTATTTTCGATTGCGAGTATCGTAATAAAAATATTTCCCTCCCGCTCATGAAAATATACCCCCTTGCTAAAATATAAGTCCAAATAATACTATTTCATATACCTTACCAGTCAAAATCCGTAAAAGATTCCATGCATATATACGCATTGATTTAAAGAATAAAATATTCACGAATTTTGCTTTATTTAAATTATGAATGGTACATAATTGTTGCGATGTAAATCCCCTTCAACCTTTACGCTAGCTTTACTACGTAAGCGAATAACACGTCAAGTTTGAACGGATTTAGGTATGTTCTTTTATATTTCTGCTTCACTTTAGCACCGTCCAACATTACAAATGTCAGAGTTAATCCAGAAAGGACGTCTCCAACACGATTAGGATTCACCTGGCAACCTCTCAACTGTAGAAATGTGAATGGAGTCTTCTGGTACTACTTTGCAAGAATCTACAGGGATGGTGATAGAACTTATGCACCGGCTGGGACTACATACTTGGATGATGACTTTTCAATCTCATCAATAGAGTTCAATGGTCTTGAGGCATGCACGATGTATGAACTGAGTATCAATGCCGTCAACCGTGATGTGTCAACTCCTGGAAATGCGTCTTATGCTATCGGTGTAACAGGAGTTACTTGTAAGTGTCAAATAATACGAAGTAAATACATGTTATAACCATCCGTATGATGCCACATTGCCCTGCTTTGTGAACGCACTCTAAATATATGAATTTCGTTTAAAAACTGCGTAGTAAAAGATCCACATTCTTATCGTGATACCAAGGTTTCTTTAAAATTATGTCCATTTACATGTACATAGTGTGTAGTATACACTGCCGCTCATGAAGTTGGAATATTTTTGTTTTACCCCAATTTATGGAATTATTTCAAACATTATTTAAAAATAATAGATCTAGATAATAAAATACATTCTCAGATTTTATTAAATAATAATTTGACAATGTGTGTTTTACGTGACTGCTAAAGCATGTGTATGCTACTATGCTTATCAACTAGGGGACCTACGCCCTTAAGTCATAAATGACAGTAACGGATAGTTTCCATAAATAAAAAACAAAACAAAGAAAATGCAATAAATTTTCCATAATTTATTGCATTTTACCCAGGTTCCCAACATAAAAAAAAATCATCTGTATGCCCATGCCTTGAGCCATAATGCATGTTATGGTTATTGGTCTGTGTAATGTTACCCTTTTAGAATACAAGCCGCCCTCCTGAGATTTACGCTATTTCGCAAGATTAAAAAATGAAAATATTCTCTCTATTTGTTTTGAATATAGTCACAAGTGCATCCGCTTATGCAACTGGGAATCAACTAATAGTTCATTCGAGTGTTCCGTCTCAATGCAATGTGGATTACTACAGATTATCATATCAACTCATCTCACGTAAGGCATGTCAAGATGTTACTATACTAGATGCTCCAGTGTACGAACTCAACGTCACACCAAATACCACATATGTCTCCGAATACCTTTCAGACTTGGAATATTACGCAACTTATAGCATCTCCATCATAGCTGTGATAAGGAGAGAGGAGAGTCTACCTATGAATGTTAATGGAGACACACGAGATGGAGGTATGTAAACAATTATGCTAATACTAGCGTTTACTATGAGGAGGGCACTTGCTCAGGGTGGCACTTGAAGGCAGGCGCGCCGGAAGCAGTTTGGGATTGGGGGGGGGGGCAACATTCCAGGGGGCTCACCTTCCAGAGGCAGTGGCGTAACGAGCAAAAACGTTGGAAGGGGGGGGGCAGAAGAAAAATATGCATCACCACCACTCTTACGCGTTGCATGCAGGCCCCACGGAACGTTTTTCAAAGTGGATTATTAACGATCAGGCAGAGCTCAAATTGGCGTGGGGTCCAGGGGCTGAGCCTCCAGGAGCTCAGGGTTTTTGAGGCATTAAAATTGTGGTCAGATGAGCATACAGGGGACCGCCTTAGGGCCCTTGGTGGGGTCCGGGGCAGAGCCCCCGTAAGCTCTGGGGTTTTCGGCATTTAGTTACGGTCAGATGAGCATCCAGGGCCCCGCCTTAGGGCCCTTGGTGGGGTCCAGGGGGCAGAGCCCCCGGAAGCTCGGGGGTTTTAGGTATTTAATTACGGTCAGATGAGTATACAGGGTACCGCCTTAGGGCCCTTGGTGGGGTCCGGGGGCGGAGCCCCCATAAGCTCTGGGGTTTCAGGCATTTAATTACGGTCAGATGAGCATATTTTGATACCTCATTTGTGACATTGGCAGGTCACTCATTTTTTCTCTCTCTCTTTCTTTCTTTTTCTCTGTAACAAACTTTTTCAAAAAGTGAGGGGGGCTCGAGCCCCCGAGCCCGGCAATTCTGCAGAACCTGACATAAAGGCTTCTAAATAAGCATATTTTTCACCCGATTGTAATTTGGGGAATTTCTAATTTTCCAACAAATGCATAAAAATGTATGACTTACAAAAAAAATGAGAAAAAATACCGGAAAATCATGTCATTTCAGCAACATTTGTAAATCACTGGTATCGAATACAAAATAACGCCCCCTCCCCCATCAGTACGCCAGCGTTCAGGGGCTCATGAGCTTCTCACCCCTATAACAAAAAACAGACACGCTTTCCCATTCTCTCACAATATGTCCACGATATGCGCGTATCGCTATTATAAAAACCTCCATTGATAAATATAGGTAGCATGCGCAATGTTTAGGAAATTTAATTCCTGTTAACTTTCCTTTTCTTTGAATGGAATTTTATACGTCATTTAATTCAGGTTTTTATTATTGTTATGTTCTTTTGGGTTAAAAAATACAAACCATCTTTACTCCTTTACTGCTTTTATTTTTGAGAGGGGGTGTGTTGGAGGGGGGGGGGGGGGGCAAAAATGCGTTTTGCATCCCCCCCCCCACTTCCAGCGCCTATGCTTGAAGGGAGTGCAAAACACGCAAAAGATAAAGAGAAGGGGTATAAAGAGGAGATAAATATCATTATAACAAATTTTCATTATAAATATTTTTCGTATTAAGGTTTCAAATGCAAAATGTTCTAAAGCTTGGTCGCCTTGCTCACCGCGTATGTTCCTTCAGGTCCCGAAATTTCGCGCCCTACTCTTAAGGGTTCAAGATTTATTTTAATGCAAATTATCATCAGCCCTTTTAAAAATATAAGACAAAGGGCAATTGCAAAACCATTTAAAGTGATTTGGAATTGCTAAATATTTGAAAGAAATATTGTCACTTTCCGTAATGATTAATTCAATTTTTTTGATCTGGTTTAATTGATTACATCCGAATTCCTTTTTTCTATTTCTGATTTGGATTTATATCTACTAACATTTGCTATGTTGTTAATTAACTATTCAACACTTTGATTTTATTCACAGACCCCTCTGCTATCGAGTCAGTGTCGTACACCTCTACTGCCAGCACCTTGCGCTTTGTGTGGGAGGAACCCTCCTGCGAAAGCCTACATGGTGTTTTTGATCGCTACGAATACGAACTCTATGATCTTACTGGTGGGGGTAGATATGTCCGGTATCGAACGCCCATACGAAGAAAAGATGTTCAAATAACTGGTCTTGATGCTTGCACAGAATATCGCTTCAGGATAAGAGTAGTTACTACCCCACTGAGAAGGAGTGAATGGCATATGGAAATGGCAATGACTAATATATCAGGTTTGATAAATGAGATATAGGCCTACCGTACAAGTGTATTGGTTATAAAGACATGAATTTTGTAATGTGTCCATTGTACACATTAAAATATTGGCGATTAAAGAGCATTTGTTTCCAAGGGAAAGTATGGTAAACTGTATGTTTCAAAGTCCAATCTCTTGACGTTGCCACACAATAGGTAGATAGCTGTAACTGCTAGCCTAGTAATGGCTCATGATGATAATCTAACATACATCAGAAAAAAATTAATTAATTGAAGTCAATACATATTCTAAAGATAGAGATTAGATTTAGTGTAATCACAGTGTAATCAATTAATTAATGGGAACCTGAATTCGCTCGAATGAAGTGTTTATTCCATCCTTTCTGCACACATTTCAGCTCCTGGAATGCCAGTTATTACAGAGCTTACCCCGCATCAGGAAGACAGTGGCACTACTGGTCTAACAGTATCATGGCAACCTCCTTCCTCACCTCCATGCCAGCCTACACATTATGAAATCAAGTTCTATGTTCTTCAAGGCGATATGTGTGAGGATAACTCGAGGGATCGTATAATGACTTCAGCAGGGACCGTCAATGGTTCAACTTTCACCTTCAATGTCCTGGAGTTGCGTCCCAACTCGGTGTACATGGTGTTTGTGAGAGGCAGAACCAGTAGCGGTTATGGTGATTCGGATTCCCAATCAGCTACTACAGGATATTCATGTTAGTATTGTGTGTTGATGTACGTAGGGGAGGGTGACGGTGTACGTGTGTGGGCGGGTGAGGGTGTGTGTTTATGATGTGAGCATGAGGGTGTATGTGGGTGCGCGCGTGTCCCTCTGAATCAGCTGTAGGAGAAGACAGAGAGCTGACAGAACGGCTAGACCAATTTATAGCTCATGATCTACTTTGTATGACGCTAGACTTTAAGTCAGTACTTTCTTAAACACATCTTTTTAATTAACTGTAAATCTAAGCATATCAGGAGCTCTCGTCGCGCAGTAGAATACAAACTTAATGTTGGATAGTTTCTGCGCTCTATAAATGGATTATTATTATCATTATTATTATTTATCTGACTAGTTTGAATACAAGGGGAACCATAATCCTAACTCAGTTGAATGAATATACTTTGAATAAGACCTTGCAAAATATCATTGGAGAATATGTTATATGAAATGAGCTGGCCTGGAAGTTCAGTTTAGAAAAGGTATACTACAGGGGGGATTAGAGAATGTTTACGAAGACAAAATGTAGATTAGCTGATAGTAAGGAAATGTAGATGAAGTACAAATTGAAGAATAAGAAAAATGAATGAGAATGAGTTTTCCTCCTCTATTTTACAGATCCTACTGGTCCTCCAACTAATATTCAGTCCACTTCCATCAAGAAACGCAGTATTGTTTTCACTTGGGAGAAACCAGAATGCGGTTTTCGGAATGGACCAATCTCAAGCTACGAAGTTATGCTCTCCAATTCTACAGGTAACCTAAAGATGAAATAGGGTGAGATAAGGTGGAATCCCAGAGATTGCTTGTTTGAAAGTAAAGTTTAAAATTCTATCTAAAAGGGTATCTGCCCTTGACATCATTTCTGGTAGTGCTTCTACAATTCATTAAATACATATAAATTGTACTCATTTCGTGTGTAAGAATGATAAAGAATTTCAAGGTAAAACCTTGACAGCATGGATCTCCTAGCTGAATTGCTTGCTATTGCTGAATGAAAATATGTTCTAACACTGAATAACACCAAATAGATAAATATATTTGTTTATTATAAGCGCCAGTCAATTTATTTATTTGCAATTATTTTTGGAAATAATAATAATAATAATAATAATAATGATACTAATTACATTTATAGGGCGCCTAATATGTGCGTTTCTAAGCGCACATGTGGTATTGTCTAACTCAGTATAATCATTCAACCTGAGCGGATAGGTCTTATTACGGACTAATATTTTGCAATTTTAAAGTATAAAATAATCATGCCCACCGTTTTCTTTTGGATACCGTTAGGATATTCTGAACGCAGAATCTCGATTTATGAGTATTGAAGTATTGCTGAAAGCTAGAGGATGTTTTTGTCGGTGATGTGGATAAAAATAGTTAGAATGAATATTGACTTAAGTTCAAACATTGATCAAATGATCACGACCGGCATAAGCAAATAAGATGTAGTATTTAATATGGTCTTGCATCATGATTATTCTTTTAATTTAGTCCGTCAATCATAGATGTAGAAATATCTGCGCAACATTTTCAAATTAATGGTTTCCATTGTTCTATTCCAGGGGCATCATTTCGAGTTTTCTTTAAAAAAACAATCAGTCTAGCTATGTTTCCTATGTACTAGCTTTATACTAGGGATTCAAATCCCAACACGGCTCTAACGTACTTTAGAAGACGTTTCATTTGCCACTCTCTACTCAATTATAAATGTGTACCTGATATGCATGAATAGTAACTTTGGCGGCTCGGCTTTATAAGCAAGGTAATAATATCTTAGGGACATGAGCGTCACTGTGTGATGCAAGTGAACACATTCCTGTTTTTCAATTTCAGGTGACGTGGTTTATCATGGTAATGTGTCAGCTAGCGCAGGACCCTGGCATGAGATATCTGACCTCATCCCCTATTCGAATTACAGCATTAGAATCAGAGCTTGGAACTATGAACAAGCAGAGGAATTTGGTCCCGCGATTTGGGCACAGACAGATGAAGCAAGTAGGTCTCACAATGCATGTCTAATAATTTTATTTTGATAACGATGAAGGGAAAAAAAATCGTTACGAACGAAAATTAAATCTTGTTCAAAATATAGCTGTTCGGTAGCAATGTCAACCGTGTATTTATAGAACCAGAAATACAACTCTGAGAAACATCATGTTATACTAAAATATTTGAACATTTAAACTTGATCATCTACAGGAACTAATGTTATGAGAACATGTACTTGTACAATTCCTTAATTTTTTATTTATTTATTTTTTATTTTTTATTTTTTTGGGGGAGGATTACATTATTCACCCTTTATTCATCACCTCCCAAAACGAAAAAAAGGGCATAGAGAATGTTTCCCTTTAAACTAAATGGATCAGGGTTGTTTACTGTCTCTGAGTGTACGTATGTGCTATGTGCGAGAACAATAAGATAATATCATTGCTTCAAAATATTTAGCTTCTTTCGAAGTCACAGTCAATGTAATAATTATCTAAATTGTTAACATTGCTTGTTGAAATCTATCTTCCGCCAACAGTGCTAGTCAATAGGTTCACTATGAGTAGGTATAGCACACCAAAAATAATTACAACAAACACATGTTATTTGTTGGTTACAAATGATCAAGCTTTATGAAAGCTTCAAAAAAAAAAAAACAGAATTGAAATCGGTCAATGCGTTGTGATTTTATACCATTTTTTTGATATCGCAAAATTACCGAAAAACCTGCCAGAAATGGTCAAATTGGCGAAAATGGCAAAATTCGACAAAGTTGACAACTTAATTCATCACTTTCTTGGACACAAATAAAAAATTAAATTATCAGACACTAAACTATCATCTTTGTGGTAAAAAATACAACAAAAAAATTCATATACCTATTACTGTTTTGAAAACAAAAGCCAACAAAATAAGTCATTTTTTCTATTTTAGCGAATCTGCAGATATGAAAAAGTTGTGAAAATAATTACGTCCGCCTAATTAATATGCGCATATGTAATCAAATCAAAACCGAACATGATACATCAATGAAACCTATGTATATCAGACAGGTATGGAAATATATTTCATTTAAAATATTAAAAAATCTTGAATATTCATCAAATATGCAAATTAGGTCATTTCAGCTAATTATATATTCGCGCACTCATTATGCAAATTAGGAAAGTCAAACCGTTCATTATTTTGGCATTTTTAAATCATATATTCATAGATCATATTTCCACCAAATATTAACCTTAAATTCCAATATTTTTGCAATACCAATAAAATATGGCGATGGAGATTACTTGGATCACCGTCACAGCTATTTCCTCATGTGTTTCACAAATTAATCAGAAAAACCGATCATATGATAAGAATTTGCAGACCTTCAGCCTCATCACAGTATATCTGTATTTTTAAAAGATGTCAGATTTAAGGATTTATGACGATTTTCCAAGATAGCATTCAATCTTTGGGCATGATGGTAACCCTCTTGGCCATAACATTTCACAGGGACTGAATTTTAGAGTGACAGAAACTTTAGTAACCCCAGTACAGTTGTGGCTACCTTGAGTGTAAATAACAAATTAATTTAATGAGTGAAACACATGAGGATATTGCATTTTTGTAGGAGAGTTTTATACATTGAGATGCATTTTTTTCACCACGCAGAATAGCAGCCCGAGTCAATGGGCGATCAGCGGGCCATGTCACACATGGCTGAAAAGACAATATTCTAATTCAATAATTAACATATTTCCCACATGCCTATATCAATGAAACTACACAGAATTGTAGTTAAAGGTATGCTTAAAATATATGTGAAATAAAAATTACAAAATAGTTGTTTAGTTTTTTTTAATACATTTATAAAAATTGCTATTTCTACCAACTGACTGCTGTTGTGTGTTTGTGTTCGCGGGGCAGACTGTTTGCACAGGCAGTGTGATCACCCTACTATGAGGATCTTTTAATTTAGACTAACCGACAGAAAACGAAACGTGATACTATTTTATACTTTTTCCAACGTGTGATAGACCATTAAGTTGTTTAGACCATAATTATCCTACGACTTTTCTCCATGATGTTTACATTACAGAGCCAGCGCCACCAATCAGAGTAAAACTTCCATCTTCCGACCAGGAGAGTATCACAGTAGAATGGATGTCACCCAACCCTCATCTAGGCAGGATAATAGGTTACTACATTCTCTACTGGAAGACGTTTGGTAATAGTTCCACGCCCAGAAACGTCAGCATCTCGTGTCGGGACGGGCGTTGCTATGACATTAACTACAGGCTTTCCACAGTTATTCTCGAACTCCAGGCAGACACGAATTATTCGGTTCAGGCAAGTGTGATTCCTGAAGGCGTTTTCTAAAGGGATTCCGTATATTGAAAATGGGATATAAAAATACTTTTTCATAAGTATTGTGATAACGGACCTATGGTTTAAATTAGTATCCATCCGTAAAAAGAGTTTCCGTCGACAATGTCTGCAGAGATGGCATCTTCAATCGTGCGTCTAGCTAAGATAACTAAAAGATGTAAGGTTTCACGATATGTTTGTTGTAAGACAGCTCATTATAGAACTTAAGGGATGACATTCAATAGATGATGTGGGACCAAACCAGGAGAAGCAATCTGTAAGTTTCCTGATTTTTCTAATGAAATATATATATATATATATATATAAATGAGTATGGTGCAGAATTTCTTTTACACCATCTTTGTATCTATATATATTTTTTCTGATGAAATGCTTTTATAATAAACAATTCATGCTAAATGGAAACAGTGTCAGGAGGTCCATAACGTTTCCGTCCATCCATTCAAGGTCAATCTCTAAATTGTCCTTAAATTGTTTTACTCTGCATTAGTACTTTTCTGCTCTTCATCTCCCTTTTATATCACAATGTTTTTCTTTCACTATACAGGTCATGGCGGAGACCATTCGGGGTGTTAGTGACCCAAGCCCGGACCCACCTGTTGTCAGGATTACATCAGAAGGAAGTACGATATTTATCTTCTCATTTCTATAATGTCCCATGTAGATCAAAGTAATTATTATAGAAATATAATCACCCCCATTCAGAAAGGGAAAGAAAGAAAGAAACGTTCAGACACAGGGAAACATAAGCTTTAAAAACATCACATGTTCATAGAACACAATCGCAGAGACTTTCAAGAAATCAACTCAAGGGTGATTTCAATACCGTATATCGTTTTGGCCATGTATAATTCATCTTTAGATTACGTAAGAACGCCATTGAAGTGTTCGCAAGGATATATTCGGTTGAGTATATCTTCAGGAATATTAGGTTTATTGCCTACAAAATATCACTTTAGACAAACAGTTTTAGTCGAGTAAGAGAGGAAATAATTACACAGATTACACAGATGTAGACATAAATTTGGAGAACCGTATTGAAAAATCCTTCAGCCAGATCTTAGACTTAATAAATAATAATAATATGGTTATTTATATAGCGCCGGTATCCGTCAGGTTCTGACGCTCATGGCGCTTTACACATATTACCCTGGTCGTAGCCGAGCTGCCAAAGTAACTAGCGCGCAAGCCTATCATGTACCCATTTACACCTGGGTGGAGAGTGGCAAATGTAGATCAATGTCTTGCCAAATGACATTAGTGTTTCGGCGGGACTTGAACCCCGTACCTTGTGATCTGCAGGCGGGTGACTTATCCACTAGTCCACAACACTACAACACCTCTACAATTTAACCTTAAATTTAAATAAAACGAATCTACAGTAGATGTTAAAACACTGAAATTCTCTGCACACATTCAACGCCAAACAATGCATAGAGAAAAAAAGTTGTTAACCGTATGATCGTTTTTTTTTTTAGGTTCGAAATCTAAATGATACAGTCGTACCATATATTGACTTGTATTGCACTTGTTTGTATCGATCTTATTTCCTGCTTTACAGTTCCTAGTGAGCCCCAGGAGGTGGCTGTTTCCAGTAGATCAAAATCTTTACTGATTACCTGGAAGGAGCCGAGGTACCCCCGTGGAAGAATCATCTCCTATACGGTAACCTCTATACTTAATTTCAAGGAAAGTTCTCGTAATGCTTAAAATGTATCCGAACTGTAATCCTTTTTCTAACCTTCTCTTTGGAGTTCTCTTCTATATCAGGTAATATTGTTTTCTAAGTTGAGGTTTCCAGTATTTTCGGTTAGACTAGGTGACTATTTATATATAATTATAATTATATTGATATACAAATATACTTAATCCATTTAAAAAGAAAACGTATTTTAAAAATAAATTCATCAACGAGCAGGAGGAAACTCATGACCCAAATGAATCATTTCTGAATCACTGAATCATATGCTGAAGTATAGGCACAGTTGTGGAGTTAGTCCAACCAAGATTTGTTTAGATGAGTCAAATAAGCTTCACAGTGTAGGTTACCAGTTGGCTATTGAAGTCTCATTAATAAAGATTCGTTTGAACGCCCCTCCCCCCAAAAAAAATGTAAGCAGATGCATTTTACCGATCTTTAACAAATGAACGGACAAAGACTTTTTCAGTTGTTTCCGGGTCAAATTGCAAATATCCACAAGGTGACCTTAATACACATCAGTGGATGATAGTATTATCCACAATTGCGTTATCTCTTTCTCTCTCTCTCTCTCTCTCTTTCTCTCTAGCTGGCTTACAAAGTAAAAGGAAAGCCATACGACAGATCATTCCAGCCAGAAGAATCGTTTACAATGAAAGAGGTAGCGGGAGCCTCTTCGAGCTTCGTGCTTGATGATCTTGAGCCAGCTACACTCTATGAGGTCTACGTTGTAGCGTCCACTAGCAAAGGGGAGGGAGAGTCTAGTCAGCATGTTGAAGAATTTACGGAACCTCCTGCAGGTATTGGAAGAGACTTGTAGAAAGTTGGAAACCCCCCCCCCCAAAAAAAAAAAAAATATATATATATATATAATAATAATCATATAAATTAATTAATGAATGAATGATAAAAAAAAAGAATACATAACTAAAGTAAATAAAGAAATAAAACAAAAATATTTAAAAACGGATTATAATATTGTGAATGGTTTTTGTATTCCATCTATCTTGACAATGAAGTTGAAGGCGATTAGACAAACCATTCAACACTAAGTTTGTCTTTGCATGCATGTTAGCATAAGTTTTAGGGGCGTTTAACGCTGACCACAGACCCTAATGTTTAACCATTTCAATTCTCTGTGACACTTCTTATCACTTTATATTCACAAATTGGGATGTCGGGGTTCGATTTACAGCAGGGGCAATGACCAGGTCCCACTTCGTAGGTAGAAGGACTTTACTGCAACCATCTTCTACTTTTCTTTTCGAATAAGAAAAAAAATAGCACAACTATCCAGCTTGATTTCTACCAGACTACAAGTCCTAACCGACGTGTACGGCTGTGGACAAGAAATCCCAGAGATACTTAGAATTTTCTTATGAGTCTCGCATGTCTATTTAACGTGTGCAACTGTAAACAGAGGATTTTTCTAATTTCGATATTAGATAAAGGGCATTGCTCAATGAGGTTTAAGTTTGATGTTGATATCTCTTGTTTGTATTGTGCCATAGCTGAAGAGCTTCCGATGCCCAACCCACCAGTGATAGTGTCTTCCCCTGATGGTTCGCCTACCATTCAGTTTAGCGATGTGCTTGAATCTCCATATATAACGTAAGTATTCTTGCAAGCCATGTCTCGCGTGCTCCAGCGACATATTCCGAGCAATGATTGGCTTAACGTAAAATGATATAAATCTTTGTATCATGTGTATGTGAATAAATATGCCAGTGCTTAGAAACAGTAGTAATAGTCATTATATAGACTATTACTTTATTTATTGTTATAATTGAATTTATTATTAATACTAAATACCATCATCGTCATTTTATCATTATACCAATGTTTGTCTTTTTAACGCACTGCTCTTCATCTGCGCAATGCTTTTTTTTTTTAAGGGAGAAGCTGGGAATTCATTTAATGGGTCAACGGGTTTCAGTACTGTCTTTGTCGGAGACAAGACGGATGGCCATTTCGAACGTCAGTGTGAATCCTCATTCCTCCTATATTTTCATCATAGACTACCTCTCACAACTTGTATTAATGTACAAGCTCTTGGTATATTAATTCTTGAATGCATTCATTTATTAATTGTGAAGGCTAATTTGCTTTAAGAACTAATATGATTGTTTCATATAGAAAGTCTGCCAGTCAGTCTGATGTCATGTAATGATGTATACACGCTGGAGCATCAACATTATTTGCACAAGGTCCTACATAAATTTAGGTTTTCCTCGTCCTTGCTTTAGAATAACGTGATCATAATAAATGATCAGAGTCATTCTGGGAGAGTCAAGGATAGACAAAACAATTGCTGGCATAGGCCAGAAATAGCGCGAGCCTTTTACAGCTGTTTAAGCGGTGCCTTTGTGAGACAGCGACATGTGAAATTTACCTCTGTAAAGAAACCGAAAATGCGCACAGCCAGTGAATCTACAACGGTGGAGTTATGCGCGCAGTAAGCGTGGGAACGCCGTGTGCAAGATTTTCTCACTTTCGACTTTATCTCCGCTCGGAGAAGTCCTTTTTCGAGAAGGCTCTACAATTGAGTATACAGATAAGTCTAAATAACGAGAGGAAATCCCAGTATATCGAAAGATGGGAAAGCGGAAATCAAGCCAGAGCCGGGTGGCCCGCCAACCAAAGATTGCTAGGCCTAGACAGTCTACAAGATTAAGGCAGTCTAGCAACGACACCACTCAAGACGTACTCGGCACCTCAACTCCCCGGCGGGCGGGGCGGCCAAAACGGGCGAGACACTCGAGCGGTAACCCCAGCAGTGGACGCTCAGCCACTACCAGCATAAACCCGGCTCCGGAGACTGACGGACCACAATACAGTGGAAACGAGACAACTGGAGCGAACCAGTCATCAAGCCAGCCGCCTTCACATGCACAGCCAATGCAAGGTGAGGTAGACGTAGCTATGCAATCACATCTACCAGAAATATCACAATTTAGTGAAACAACAAGACATAGATCTAACAATCTTGAAAGCGAGAGGGAAAGCAACTTGGTGGTTTCCTTCCCCTCGATTGTACCAAACACCGGTAGCCTACACGCTGGCTTTCAATTACAAACTACACACAACGAGAGTGACACTAGGCCTAGAGCTAGTCATAATTTGAGGGATAATGAAGCCCATCCTCCCACACGGGCAAGCAGTGTCGGGCAACCGACTCAGTCAGGCGCTACTGCCTGGGATACAAGGGGGGAGCACAGTGGTGCACACACATATAACACAGATCAGTCGCCCTTGTTTCCGGTCACTGATAGACTGGGGACTAAAGTACACCCCAACATGAAGGAAAAAATATGGAGAGGGCAATATGTAGATTTAAACACACTTCTTGAGACACAAAACATAGCAACACAATCAATGCCAGAGGCAGTAGACGAACAAGCCCCTAACCTAGCAATATCTCACGAAGGGGGAAGGTTAGTGCTGAAACCCGCTACCTCTAACAAAAATAAAATCGTGTCCATTGAACGGTGGACCGATGCATTTCTTGTATATACCAGTATTTATCTAGAAGCCAATCCAACTCGCTCACATGAGCTTCTGAAATATGGGCAACTAATCCGATCTGTTGCCTCTCGGTACTATGGGTATGGTTGGAGAGACTACGATGTCGAATTTCGACATCGCATGCACAGAAAAGGCGGGTTGTGGTCATCAATAGATGGAGAATTGTGGCTCCTTCACGTAATAGGTGGGGGATCTCCGCGAAACATGCGGATACAAGACCGCCCCCAAACCCAACAGGGATCGTGGGCAACCAAGCGGGAATGGGCCACACCCCGGGGGTCGAGCACAATAAAGTTCACACCCAATATGAATAAGGGAAGGGCGCCATCTCGGGCACAAAACTTTCGTGGCGGAGAATGCTATGAATTCAATTACCGGTCAGGGCAATGCTCTAGACAGGCATGCCGCTTTACACACGCATGTACCCTTTGTGGTAACAAAGGGCATGGGAAAATCCACTGCACTGGAGTCCAACGGTCAAACCTCAAAGCCATCAAACCCAACAACAAATAACTGCACCTCCAGAAATGGGGAACAAACACAGAAGAATAATAAAGATATACATGGCAATGTGAAAGAAGATAATAACATAACGCAACAGATGAGTGACTTAATGTCTCTAGCACAAACACCAATTATAACCGAGAACTTAAAAGTTATGTTAAAGACGTATCCTAACAGGGAGGCCGCAGAATTTTTGAAAAAAGGCTTTACTGAAGGCTTCAAATTGAATTACACAGGCCCCCGCATGCCGGCTGATATGCCCAATTTAAAATCAGTGGAAAACAACAAACCAGTAGCACTTGAAAAAATTCAAAAAGAGGTAAGACTGGGTAGATACCTAGGCCCATTTGAAGTTAGGCCACTAAACAAATTACGGTCGAGTCCCATTGGACTGGTGCCCAAAAAGGTGCCGGGCGAATATCGTTTAATTAACCACTTGTCATACCCACCCGGGTATTCAATAAACGATTTTATTCCGGATAAAGTTTGCAAGGTTGAATACACGAGTTTTGATAAAGCAACAGAATTAATTGTTGAAGCAGGCATAGGTGCCGAGCTAGCAAAAGAGGACATCAAATCGGCATTCAGGTTACTACCGATTCATCCAAATGATTTTGAACTGCTCGGGGTCAAGTTTGACGGCAAATATTATATTGACAAATGCTTACCCATGGGTATCAGATGTGCCCCAGCATATTTCGAATCTTTTTCTACGTTTATTGAACATTGCGTTAGGGAAAGAATTGGCTCCAACAAAATAGTGCACTATGTGGATGACTTCTTATGTGTGGGTTCAATACAAAATGAAGAATTAACATGTAAACAAGTTGTTGATACATTAATATTAGTGTGCAAAGAACTAGGCGTCCCCCTAGCCAAAGAAAAATCAGAAGGGCCTACTACTAGATTGACATTTCTTGGCTTAGAGCTTGACTCAGTACTAATGCAAGTACGTGTACCACAAGAAAAACTGGTGTAAATAAGACGGAAAATCGGTAGGGCGCTAGCTCATAAATCAGCCACCGTCAAAGAGATTCAATCTTTGATTGGCTCCTTGAATTTCATTTGCAGAGCTGTACGACCGGGCAGAGCATTTTTACGATGGTTAATAGACTTAACAAAAGGAAAAATGTGAAAAGTACCAGTATAATGTTGAATGAGGGGGCCCAAGCTGACCTAACCATATGGCTCGAATTCCTGAACCACTATAATGGCATATCAGTCATCCCCCAGGAAGGGTGGGGAGGAGATAACGACCACGTTCTGTACACTGATGCTAGCGGGGAAATTGGTTTCGGAGCCTATTTTGAAGGCAAGTGGTTTAATAACAAGTGGTCGTCGCGCGAAATTATCGAGGGTACGTCAATAGCATGGAAAGAAATGATACCCATTCTACTCTCCATCGCTGCATGGGGGGAGGAACTCCAGAATAGGAGAATAGTCCTGTACACAGACAACATGTCAGTGAAGTTTGCAATAAACAAGCAGACATCATCATGTCCGAAAATAATGGAGTTATTACGTAAATTTGTGTTGATCTGCTTAAAGAAAAACATTGTCTATAAAGCAGTTTACGTACATACACTTGACAATGGTGTTGCCGACTCCCTTTCACGATTTCAGATGGGGCGATTCCGCAAACTAGCACCAGGAGCACGAGACCGACCAAGTCGTATACCTACGGGAATAGTGCTGACCTAGCAGCAGAAACACATAGACTACTAGGACAGTCCTTAGCAGAGGGATCACAGCGGGCATACCAGAGTGCTGTAGACTCATTTCAAGAGTTTCGATTGAATAGACAACTGAATACATCATGGCCTACAACAACTACACAGGTTATGGCATTCATCGCACACCTCTCCATTAATGGGAAATCATCATCAACCATCACAAAGCATGTCGCAGCGTTATCATATTTACACAATATGTACAGCTGGGCGGACCCAACTAAACATTTCTTAATTAAGAAAATGCAGGAAGGGAGCAGGCGCGACAGATCTATGGTAGACAGTAGAAGACCCATAACTTGGGAACTTTTAGAGACAATCATACCAACATTATACCTTGTATGCTATTCTCACTACGAATCAATGATGTTTCACGCATCATATTTATTAGCATTTTTTGGGTTTCTGAGAGTGGGAGAATTCACGATTCAAAGGAAGGGCGATGACTTAAACAAGGTCATAGCGAGGGATGACATCAAATTTTGCAGTGGCCCGAAGGGAAGCCTGCTAGTACGTATTAGATTCTCAAAAACCGACCAATACGGGCAAGGAACCACGATCAATATCGGTAGCAATGGGACAGATGAAAAGTGCCCTGTGAAAGCCATGAAAGCATACCTCCGTGTAAGACCTGATATAGATGGTCCGTTATTTTGTCATCGTGATGGGGCCCCTGTAACTAGGTATCAATTTAGTTCAGTTCTGAAGAAAACCCTACAGCACAACGGGTACAGTGGTAGCCAATATGGCACACACTCCTTTCGAATCGGAGCGGCAACCACAGCGGCCCTGAAAGGCGTTCCCCCAGAACAGATAATGGCAATGGGAAGGTGGCGCAGCTCTGTGTACATGCGTTATATCCGCTAAATATCAGGTGCAACTTAAAATTGATAGGAATAAACGTTATCATAAACATAATAATTATAAGGATAATAATAATGATAACTTTATATACAGCATAATATGTTACGATATCAACGCGCTCCACATAAATTATGCAATTAATTCCCAACAAGGCCACAACATTACATTAATAGAGATCACCATGACAAATTGGAGTTAAATTACTAACGGGCAAACGGGAAAGCAGTAATAATTCTACACAATTATTTAACCTAATTCGTTATAATACAATAAAAAAGTTGAACACGACACAAAGTATACAACGTGCAGATCAATTATGTGAAGTGCTCATGTTAATAACCAGAATGGGACTGGAGGATCAACCAGGAGTTACTATCCTGATTAGACTCCCCCAATCATTAATATTGTCGTAACCCCCATCGCTGCTAGGTTTTACATGTAACACAGAGGAACGATCATTCCTTCCCTTTTTCCTTTTAATGGAAACCTACTATCACATACTTTCATAGTAAATTATAAGTGGGAGAATAAGTAGCCCGCGTGTATGATGATATGAATATGAATATAGAACACATTACTTTGGGGAGTTTTTCCATCCTGTTTCAGAGACAACCGGCGACAGGATCTGGATCGTAGGCGACAGCTTGGTCAGACGTGCCAAGCAGAGGGCGAGCATGCTCAACCGCCAAGATCTGGGAAGAGCAAGAGGGACGGTCCAATGGCACGGTCAGGGAGGAGCGACGTTACAAGACCTTCCGCGCCTGGTGGAGAACAGGTTGAGATACAACCAACGAGCACCTGCGCTAGTAATCGTGCATCTGGGAACAAATAACTTGGGCCTGAATGATGCCTGCCAATGCAGAATCGCGATCGATATGGCTCTTCAAACCCTTCGGACAGCCATGCCTCGTACGCACATCGCCTGGTCGACCATCATCCCACGCCTATTCTATCATAGCAGTCGTGGTCATCGAACATCACAAGACGCCATGGATGGGGTCAGGAAATCGCTCAACAAGTACGCGAGGAGATTAATAGCCCGGCTGCCGAATGCGTCAGTTATTGCTCATCAGTTGGATCCATCCAATCACAGTTTATTTTTAAGAGATGGGGTACACCTGTCCGACAGAGGATCCGACGCTCTCATCGATAACTTCCAAGAAGGAATAGACTCGGGCTTGGGTACACATGAATAGAACATTTACATCCACGGAAACGGGACAATAACACTAATTCGGCTATTAATGAGCCTTGTGGAATCTCGGACAGACTGGGTTCGATGTGACAATGGAATTATTATAACACAAAAAGTTGAGGAACAGCGTGTTGTAACGTGAGTTACATATTCAGATATATACGCCTTCATTTTGGGATTCACATTAAACTTGAAACTTATTTAATTGCTGACAAACTAGAACCATATTTAAATTAATGATTGATTTTGATGTACTAGTATACGTCGTACATAATTGTTAAGCTAGCAGAGGGTGGAGTCAGAGCCACTCGGTCGCACAGTAGCCTCAGAACTACAAAGTGGGCCATAGGGGAATTTTCCCCGACAAAGGAAATATAATTATTTTGCTCGTTAAACTAAGCCACAATGGCAATATTGTCGGGTTTTCGCCTCTATCACTGTCTGGCTAGCAGCAAGAATAATAACATAAGATTACAATATGTTACGGATTGAATCCATGATAAATACATGATAATAGTTAGTTAAACAGCATGGGTCCATAGATGGTAAGGAAGCAACCATGGCAAACCACGCCCAACCCCCCCCCCCCCCCCCCACACAAAAAAAAAAAAAAAAAAAAAATGTGGGTGGAGGATTTCTTCTACTCGTGATTATTCCATGGTTGGTTCCGATTATCACCACTTCTTATATATGCGCTGGTATAGTAGCACCGGGATAACATTGGGGATACTGCAGGAGATACTATCCTGTCGGTGGGTCACGTAAACCCCAGGTATCTGGGGTGATCGGAGGGAGTTACTACCCTTCCGCTGATCGCGTGACTCGAGACCCCACAAATATAGTGTTTCCATAACTATGTTATTTATGCATTGATGATTTTGTGAGTATTGAAAAGTTGTGGGGATCATCCGTAGGAGATACTATCCTACCGGCAGGTCACGTAAACCCCAGGGACCTGGGGTGATCGGAGGGAATTACTATCCTTCCGCTGATCGCGTGACTCGAGATCCCACAAATATAGTGTTTCCATAACTATGTTATTTATGCATTGATGATTTTGTGAGTATTGAAAAGTTGTGGGGATCATCCGTAGGAGATACTATCCTACCGGCAGGTCACGTAAACCCCAGGGACCTGGGGTGATCGGAAGGAGTTACTATCCCTCCGCTGATCACGTGACCGGAGATCCCTACAATTTTGAGTTTCACTCATGGTACATGTACCCTTAAGATTGTTGAATCATATCACGTTTATACATTATTGTCGAATTGTTTATGGTGGACCCTCTTTATTGTGGTTATAAGATTTTGTTATTGCTTTTATGCATGTTACTTGTTTTACTTTGACTTTCCTACTTTACATGTTTTGAGGAAAAGGACTCCTAGTTTCGGAGCGGAATAAATGTCGAGCAAACTGCAAATCAGTCTAAAGTTGTCTTCTTCCTAGAATAACGTGATCATAATAAATGATCAGAGTCATTCTGGGAGAGTCAAGGATAGACAAAACAATTGCTGGCATAGGCCAGAAATAGCGCGCGCCTTTTACAGCTGTTTAAGCGGTGCCTTTGTGAGACAGCGACATGTGAAATTTACCTCTGTAAAGAAACCGAAAATGCGCACAGCCAGTGAATCTACAACGGTGGAGTTATGCGCGCAGTAAGCGTGGGAACGCCGTGTGCAAGATTTTCTCACTTTCGACTTTATCTCCGCTCGGAGAAGTCCTTTTTCCCCGGCCCACCCACCCCTCTTTAGTTTAAGTAGAGTTGAAGAAGTAAACTACTTAAAGTTGATTGAGGATTAACAAATTGGAAGTACAATGTTGTTTTGAGTGATATAACGAATTGTATGTATTTAATATCATGGTAACACGGGGGTTGACTGGGGGAGGATTTCTTTTACTCGTGATTATTCCATGGTTGGTTCCGATTATCACCACTTCTTATATATGCGCTGGTATAGTAGCACCGGGATAACATTGGGGATACTGCAGGAGATACTATCCTGTCGGTGGGTCACGTAAACCCCAGGTATCTGGGGTGATCGGAGGGAGTTACTACCCTTCCGCTGATCGCGTGACTCGAGACCCCACAAATATAGTGTTTCCATAACTATGTTATTTATGCATTGATGATTTTGTGAGTATTGAAAAGTTGTGGGGATCATCCGTAGGAGATACTATCCTACCGGCAGGTCACGTAAACCCCAGGGACCTGGGGTGATCGGAGGGAATTACTATCCTTCCGCTGATCGCGTGACTCGAGATCCCACAAATATAGTGTTTCCATAACTATGTTATTTATGCATTGATGATTTTGTGAGTATTGAAAAGTTGTGGGGATCATCCGTAGGAGATACTATCCTACCGGCAGGTCACGTAAACCCCAGGGACCTGGGGTGATCGGAAGGAGTTACTATCCCTCCGCTGATCACGTGACCGGAGATCCCTACAATTTTGAGTTTCACTCATGGTACATGTACCCTTAAGATTGTTGAATCATATCACGTTTATACATTATTGTCGAATTGTTTATGGTGGACCCTCTTTATTGTGGTTATAAGATTTTGTTATTGCTTTTATGCATGTTACTTGTTTTACTTTGACTTTCCTACTTTACATGTTTTGAGGAAAAGGACTCCTAGTTTCGGAGCGGAATAAATGTCGAGCAAACTGCAAATCAGTCTAAAGTTGTCTTCTTCCTAGAATATAATGATGATTATTAAAATAAAGGATAGTGTCTAGAGGGTATAATCATGACAAATATCTCTTTAAACTCTCAGGCACATACTTGTTGCTGTTGAAGAAAGACTTCCGTTAACAAGGCGCCGACGTCAACAGGCAGCGTATGGATCCTATGCCGAGAATCCTTCCTCATATATAGCAGCTTCCATCAGCAAAGATGATCTTCCGATAGAGCTAACTATAGGGGATAACGAGACTTATGGAAATTACCACAATGCACCCCTCACAGACAAGGCGATATATGATGTACGAACAGGTGTTGAGAGCAACGTTGGAGGAAAGGTAATATATTAATAGTGGATATGTATGTCCCAAGGGACTGACGGCCTGCCTACACGATGTTAGAGCCTACGGTTTCGTAACAGAATTATATTGTGGAAGTAATATTTAGGTGCAAATATCGGTTATAAGGGACAATAATGAGTGGCTTAAGAATAAGTGTTTTCGTCGGGTGAATCTGAAATTGTTATCAATGTCTAATATAGCTCCTTCTAGATACAGGCCCTATCAGAAATACGCAACGTGTGGTATTATTTAGAGGACAGTTTCCGTGGGGAAAAAACACACTAACACATTATGGATCAAATAATTCAAGTGTTATGGGTTAGCCTGTTAGAGAATTTCAGTATTTTGTAATGATTCGTGCTACACAACTTGATGGACCATTACAAATAGGCCTATACCATTTTTTAAAACTTAATCGCCTCTATGAACTCCGATGAAAGTGGTCTAACTACTTGAGTACTTGGTACCTGTTAGTACTCAGAGTCACGTGGAAGTGCAGAATATTGGCCATATATCGCAGAAGCATTAACACATGCCATGCGCTTCCCTGGTATAGAAAAGGTTCTACTAAACTTCATTAAAACTGCCACTGGATAAATAAATCAACATTTCATTTCAGCAATTTTTTTTCTTCATATTCCTTGTTTACCTTTTATTTAGAAATCCACTCTGTTCGGAGATCCGTCTGAAGTACAAACAGGTAGGATGGCCTATTTTATGAGAGTCTTGCATGTGAAATCGCTTTTGCTTTTGAATGGAAATTGTCCCGATTGTCCCACGCTTAAAGAGATATGGCACATTCCCATTGCTTGTACTTGTAACCTCTTTTTAGATCAAACGAACCTCTACAATATGTTCAATATCAATGCGGCTTAACTTACTACGAATATGTAAGCAAACATTGTTAATTAGTACCAAAAAAAATGGTTCTCTACGATCCGGAAATCAAAGTGGTAAATGCAGTCAAAATTCATTGAGCACATTTCTCGAAGTTAATGACTTTTGCCCAAGATTCGTGATTTGCATCAATTTTGGATGCAAGGTCTGACTAAGTTATGAATATCAATACTTTACTATGTTTTAAATGTGAAAGTTTCTTTTTTGCTCATTGCGTATAGTTCCTTCAGACCCCCAAAATTCGCGCCCCAATATAAGATAAAGTTTTTATTCAGTATTCTCTCAAGGGGTCTAGATTTTTTTTTTAATGCAAATGCCTTTGCTTGCTCCCTATTTTATAAAGATTATCAGCCCGTTGTTAAATAAATGACAAATGGTAAATGCAAAACCGTATGAAGTGATTTGTAATGGTTTAAGATTTGAAAGAAATCTTATATTTTCCGAGTTTTTAAAAACCATGTTCCCTTGATACGCCACGGAATACTAGATTTTGTAATGTATGATATGAAAGCAAGTCCACCTAATAAAACACATATCGAATCATGAGTTTGTCCCGAGGTACGTTTACCCTATGTAGTGTTCTTTAGGCCCGGGAAAACCAATGGCCTACTACTCTTGTTGGAATGGTCATTATAGCGGAGAGCCTACATGAGCCTTACGATGAGATTCTAAATTATAAGACAAATCTTTCACTTTCCGTAATGATGACATCATTTTTTTTTTTTTTTTTTTTTTTTTTTTGGGGGGGGGGGGGTTAAGTACACTTGTTTGCGAATTACCTCTTACAAGTACTAATATTTGCTAGGTTTTTTTATCATTCAACACTCTGCCCTCTGATTCAGTGTCGTACACCTCTACTCCCCACTCATTGCACTTTGTGTGTGGGGGAACCCTCTCATTCATTGTAAACAAAACAGTTGTCCATGTCTCCCCTCTCATCACTGATCTTCACTGGCTCCGCGTTAATAATCCTATCATAATATAACACCTTAACCCTCACTTACAAGTGTCTCAATAATCAGGCCGCATCATACCGAGGTGATCTACTCCATTCGCACACATCCATGTATAATTCACATCAGCCAGTAGTACAACACTTACCGTCCCTCGAACCAGTAAACAGATAGATGATAGGTTTTTCCCGTTATTGCCCCCAAAACCTTGAACTTAACACTTGTACTAAAAAATTGCCCATCTCTCACAGCTTTCAAGAGGTGTCCTAAAACACATCTCTTCTTATTCGTTTTAATATTTCTCTCTGTTTGTAATTTATGTAAGCTTCGTACGGTAATGTTTTCTCTTTTTGTTTGTAAGTCAGTATTTCTTTTTATGCGCTTTGTATCTAATGATAAGGTGCTTTATGAATGTAATATTGAATTATGTTATTATATACATGAGAATGAAGATGTCGCAATGCTGGATTCTAGACCACATTCTTAATGACCTTTGTTTAGGCGTTCATCAGTCAGAATGCGACTCATTACTGCCATGGTTTTGACAATATGGTGTCACCGTAAGATTTTGATCATGACCGGCAGATATTTTTGCTAAGTACATTGAGAGCTACCATAGCTGAACATCGAAATTGCAATTCCTATTTGAGGTATGCTCACGATAATGGACAAATGTATTGAATTATTGAAATCGTTGCAACTTTTGAATCTAAAAACAAAGGTTTTGGTTTCGGAAACCTTGGATGTCCGCATAAATAGAACTATATCAACTTTTACATGTATACAAAGAGCATAATTTTGTATAAGATTTTGGTTTTAGTGCTCCTTGATAATCGATAGTATTACTAAATTGTTATTACTATTATATTACTATTATTATTATCATTATTTTTATAATTTAATTTTTATAATTTTTTCGTCTTGACCTCACTTTTCCATTCATTGAACAATGATCGTACACCCACACACACGCGCGCACCCACACAAATGTCCATTCGTGAATCGTGAATGTCTAGCTGTGATAGTAAGCTAACTACTGGGACTGGTCTTTTCGCATGCAATTACAATCAATTATGATCATAATTATGCTGCTAGTACATGTGTATCTGATTTACTTATCATTTATATATATCAACTCGGATACTACCTCGGTATTTCTAATCTAGTATCTGATTTATCAAAGGCCCACTGCACTACTTGTAGCTATTTGCGCCCTCTATATAACAAACAATGACTAATCGGTGACCATTGGTCCCCCATGATCCTCTTTTTCTTATGTTAACTGAGAGCTGAGTTGATGAGATAACCACATGTCCAGTGACCTTGCTGGGCAGTCTAATCCCTCCTATAAACTACGGCAGATAAGCTTTAAGTATTTATCTATTAACTCTGATGCTATCTTCGTGACTTTTAACTCCTGTCATTTCTTTTCACTACCATCCTTGTTCCCACACCATCCTCTTCACCTACTGTCTCTTCTCCATCAACATCAAATTCAGCTGGAGTTCCTTCAGGTTCCATAGCAACTGTCGTAGGAAGCGCTGTTGGTGCTATTTTTGTGATTGTTATCGTTATAATTCTCATTATCATCTTTTACAAGCGAAGAAGGTTAGAGAAATACCTTATTCTTAACTTGTCCCTCTTATCAGTCCATCCTAATCGTACTGTTCCATGCAAGATGCTAAAACCATATGGTCATTAAACAACAAGATAAATTATGATTGTATTTTTGTTTGGGTCTGTATAGTAATTTAATTTATTGTTTAAAATTCAATGTAAATATTATAAAGCATAACACTTTCTTAATACCATGGCAACCAGTTTGAAAGTCGTATGTAATAGTAAGTTTTTTTTTAAATACCATTCCCCCATACCAATTGTCATGTTGACATGTTTATATATACCTATTTATTGGGACATCATTATTGTTTCAATTACGTATTTCATTAATGCGGTTTATATCTTTGTTTTAATATTAATTTTCAGCAATGAATCAGCCCCTACTAAAGTCTAAAGGGAAGTAGTCCGATTCGTCTCCGTAGTATGAGAACCCTGTATTTGATCCCTCAAAGACAGACGTCCACACCTATCAAGACCTGCACACTGACAGCCACACCTACCAAGGTGTTAATACCGATGCGCAGAGCTACCAGAATCTTGCTGACCCTCATACCTACCAAGATCTTAAGAAACCTGATTAAGAAGCTATATACGAAGATGTAACCGACGCCATGAACAGAGACTATGTCAACGTGCTTAAGAAGAATTTAATACACGAGATGAAGAAAGTCCATTAAAGATGATTTTGAGTTATCAAAAAAAAAAGTTTTATAATTTTAAGGGGAAATATATTACAAATATATGTCTATGTCTCTATAATTTCGTGAAGATGAAACCATGCTTTATCACTTATCGTGAAATATCAAATTGAATCTTAATAACTGAAATAAAAACTGTGCTGATGGACTGTGGCGTCTCCTCCTAAGTATCCAAATGGAATACCATGACGAAAAAGCTGTCAAAAAGTATCATGGCTTCGTTTTCATTCACCATCTCTACTCGCCTTACTCCCAAATCTGTTAATATCGGGGATCATTTGTAATATAACCTTTCTAAATAATCATGATTCGCACAGGTCTGACAAATTTGGGTAAAAATAGTTGTACACTTTGGGTACCACACTACATGAAAGTAAAGGTAGTTTCTTTAAAGCCTATCTGCACTAGTTTGGCCAGGAGGGATGAGACCTCCCTGTATGGTCATTGACAGGTTGTTATCTAATGAAATTAGCTCTCAATTAACATATGATAAAAGGGGACCATGGGGTACCAACGGTCACCACTTAGGCATTGTATTGATTAATAGTGTTAATGCCTCTCGTTGCTAGTAGAAAGAATTATTACAACATCGATGGACAAGAATGAAAAACTTATTAATTATTATTATCGTTATTATTATTATCATTGTTATTATTATCATTATTTTTATTACTATTATTATTATTATCATTATTATTATTATTATTATTATTATTAATATTATTATTAATATTATTATTATTATTAATTATCATCATCAACATTATTAGTATCATCATTGTTGCCTGTTGTTGCTGTTGGAAAGCGTCATTACACCATTGCTGGACAAGAGGGAATAAATTATACATTATTATTATTATTATTACTGTTATAATATAGTATTAATGACTGCTTTGAGAGAAATAGTTGTTTTTATACGCTCAAGGGAAGGTTAGAATTGTGCTATTGCCCGAGGCGTGCCGAGGGCAATAGCCCAATTGTAACCTTCCCGAGAGCGTATAAAAACAACTATTTCTCGAATATTAAAGCAGTCATTAATACTTTTATATGCCGAAAACAAAAGAGTCAACTAATGACACCACCTTGGCCTTTCTCTAGTTTATCTGCACGGTTGTTTTTTATGAGTGTATCTTTGAGAGTAGACTAGATCTAGATTCTAGTCTAAGCAAGATATTTATACAATTTTGGGGGTGGGCCGGCCCTGTGGGAAATATGGAGAAGAACCTGCGCTTTCATATGACACCTCACTTATTGAGTATCACCTTCAGGATCACAACAGATGAAGGTTTGAATCTCGAATTGAAAAAACAAAACTTGACTTTTTTGCATGGTCGCGCAATGCACGTAGACTGCAAAGAGACTGCATTGCGTGCAATCTCTATGGGAAGAATTTCAGCACACAACATCGGGTGCGCCTTTCTCTAGTTTATCTGCACGGTTTTTTATGAGTGTATCTTTGAGAGTAGAGATTCTAGTCTAAGCAAGATATGTTTACAATTTTGGGGGTGGGCCGGCCCTGTGGGAAATATGGAGAAGAACCTGCGCTTTCATATGACACCTCACTTATTGAGTATCACCTTCAGGAACACAACAGATAAAGGTTTGAATCTCGAATTGAAAAAAAAAACTTGACTTTTTTTGCATGGTCGCGCAATGCACGTAGACTGCATAGAGACTGCGGCGTCGCCAAAGGGGGGGTGTGGGGGGTGCGACACCCCCCCACCTGTCGGGATATTGTCGGTAAAATTGCGCTGCCGTCGGGAAAAAGAGAAAAGGGGGAGGGAAAAAAAGAGAGGGAAAAAAGAGAGGGAAAGGGAAAGAAAAGAAAAAAAGAAAAGGGAAAGAAAAGAAAGAAAGGAAAAGAAAGGAAAGAAAGGAAAAGAAAAGGAAGAAAGGAGAAGAAAGAAAGAGAAAAAAGAAAAAGAGGGAGGAGAGGAAAGAAAGGAAAAGAAAGAAAAGGAAAAAAGAAGAAAAAAGAGTGAAGGGGAAACAAAAGAAACGGGGGATGAAAGAGAAGAGAGAGAGGGGAGGTAAGAGTCTGAGAGAGGAGGAGTGGGAGTAAAAGAGAGAAGGGGATTGTTGGGTGGAGTCGTCTCGTCGAGGGAGCAAGAAAGACACAGTTAAAAATGTTGCTGTGTCGGGTCAGCTGTGTCGGTATTCTTGCTCGATCCTCGTGTACTATATAAATGCAGAAGTTTAAAGTCGGTAAGATGTATATGTCGGTCGGCCGACAATTTTTTTTCCCTACGAACTGTGACTTCTTATCCGCTGTGACGACTTTGAAAGTGACTACAACTACAATACTTGTATTTTCTCGAAGTTTCACTTTCCTATAATATCAGCTAAAGAAATCAGAGGTTTAACATTTTCGGGAAAACTAAATTCAAACAACTTGAAGGTTTAAGAGTCAACAACGGTACGACGAATCGTCTTCCTTTCTTTATATTGTGATAAAACGCGAAAAATTCCGCGCTTCGCGCGGAAGGGGAACCTTCATTAAGACGAGTCGAGAACGGTACAACGAATCGTCTTCTTTCTCTAATAATTTTAGGAAACGAAAGCTTCCGCGCTTCGCGCGAGAGTGGGAAACTGTATTCAGACAAATAGGGGTTATTAAATGTCGAAAACAGTACAACGAATCGTGTTCTTTCTCTAATAATTTGAGGAAACGTCAAAGCTTTCGCGCTTCGCGCGAGAGGGGGGAAACTGAATTCAGATAAATAGGGCTTTATAAGATTCGAAAACGGTACGAGGAATCGTCTTCTTTCTCTAATAATTTATGGAAACGTCAAAGCTTCCGCGCTTCACGCGAGAGGGGGAAATTGAATTCAGACAAAATTAATAGGGCTTATTTAGAGTCAATAACGGAACAACGAATCGTATTCTTTCTCTAATAATATGAGGAAACGTCAAAGCTTCCGCGTTTCGCGCGAGAGGGGGAAACTGAATTCAGACAACATTAATAGGGGTTATTTACAGTCGATAACGGTACAACGAATCAAATTCTTTCTCTAAAACTATGAGGAAACGTCAAAGCTTTCGCGCTTCGCGCGAGAGTGGGAAACTTTATTCAGACAAATAGGGCTTATTAAAAGTCGAAAACAGTAAAACGAATCGTGTTCTTTCTCGAATAATTTGAGGAAACGTCAAAGCTTTCGCGCTTCGCGCGAGAGGGGGAAACCGAATTCAGATGAATAGGGCTTAATTAGATTCGAAAACGGTACGGGGAATCGTCTTCCTTTCTCTATATTGTGATGAAACGCCAAAAATTCCGCGCTTCGCGCGGAAGTTAAAAACTTCATTTAGACGAGTCGAAAACAGTACGACGAATCGTCTTCTTTCTCTAATAATTTAAGGAAACGTCAAAGCTTCCGCTCTTCGCGCGAGTGGGGGGAAACTGAATTCAGACGAAATTAATAGGGCTTATTAAGAGTCGAAAACGGTACAACGAATCGTGTTCTTTCTCTAATAATTTAATGAAACGTCAAAACTTCTGCGCTTCGCGCGGGAGGAGGAAGCTTCATTCAGATAAGGATTAAGAGTCGAGAACAGTACACCGAATCGTCTGCTTGCTCTCATAATTTAATGAAACGTCAAAGCTTCCGCGCTTTGCGCGGGAGGGGGGGGGGGAAAATGAATTCAGAAAAGGATAAACAGTCGAGAACGGTACAGCAAATTGTCTTCTTTTTTATAATAATTTAATGAAACGTTAAAGCTTTCGCGCTTCGAGGTGGGGAACTTCATTCAGCCAAGGATTACCAGTCGAAAACGGTACAATTAATCGTCTTCTTTTCCTAATAATTTAAGGAAACGTCTAAGCTTCCGCGCTTCGCGCGGGAGGCCCATCACCACCCCCCCCCCTAATGAGCGCTTTTAAGTGATTCTCTTGCTCACTACCGCCCCTCCCTAAAATAAGATCCTAGCTCCGCGCCTGCATTAAAATATATAGCTATGATCAGGGGCGTACGCAGGGGGGGGGGGGGGGGTTTGGGGGTTCAAACCCCCCCTTTTGTATTTTTATGTGTGAAAACCCCCCTAAAAAAACCTAAAACCCCCCCCTTTGGATTTTTTTTTTTTTTTTTTTTTAATTTAAAAAAAAAAAAAAAAAAATACGGCTAACATAAAAACGGTGACCTTCCCCCCCCCCCAACGAAGAAAAATGTCAAATTTTCAAATTTCGAGACCAAAAAAAAAAAAAAAATGTCCGCTTACCCCCCCCCCCCCCCCCCCCCCCCCCCCCCCCCCCCCCCCCCCCCCCCACTGAGACTTTTCGGCCGGCGCGATTTTAAATTTTTCGGGAACAAAATATTTTGGGCCCGAAACCCCCCCCCTTGAAAAAATCCTGCGTACGCCCCTGGCTATGATGCTGACTAAATTGAAGAAATAATTCGTATATTTATGTCGTCGAGGAAAATGACAATTTTGCGCATATGCAAGTCTATAGATAGTCAATAGGAAAAACAATTTAGCCTTCGGCCCCAGGTTTATAGGGTTGAATTTGTAGATATTGGACATTTAATTTTGTCGGTAATTGGTGGCTAGTTTTGTCGGTAATCGTTGGCCTCTACACCCCCCCACTGAAAAAGGTCTAGCGACGCCCCTGACTGCATTGCGTGCAATCTCAACAGCACACAACATCGGGTGCGCGATACTAGACCCTAGATCTATTTTCGTCTACGTCTATGCTGGTACTCCATTTTCAGCAACTAAACGAACATGTTTATGCAGGGGCGGATCTAGCTTTTTGCTAAGGGGGGGGTTGACCAAAATAATGACGATGCGGAGCATCGTCCACGAGCCGCGAAGCGGCGAGCCGATTTTTTGGGGGGTGTTTATTTGAACCCCGTAAGTGATGTTTTCCTGGCATCTATTAACACAATGGAGACCATAAAAAGCAGTGCATGATAACGTCTTTTTAAATCAAGTAACAGTTTAATACATAGTTATATCCAGAGTTATCATGTGTTTGGTTAAGTTACCAGATGAGTTGAATATCTTCTCACAATATTTGCACTTGAAAGGGTTTCTCTCCAGCGTGCGTTCTTTTTTTTCTTTTTTTTTTCTTTTTTTTTTCCTTTTTTTTTTTTTTTTTTTTTTTTGGCCGCCCAAGGGGGGGGTTGCAACCCCCCCAACCCCCCCCCCTGGATCCGCCACTGTTATGGATAATTTCACGTACCCTTTTTGTTGTTCTTGCTGTCAGCGAGTCTTGCATTTGATAAGTTGAAATCTTGGGAGTAATTTTTTTTAGCCATTTTTGTCTTGTTTGGAATTGTCTTGTCTTGTATGAAAATACCGACCAATTCTTCGCACACGTACGGTATCCGCAATCGCTCAAACCATTTTTTGACATGTAAACCTATGGGTATTTTACCAAGACTGAACTAATTTCCCAGTTACCATGGTTACTGGGATTTTAGAACTATTTTGTTGAACTATTACATGGGTTTGGAATTTTACCGGGAATTTTACAGGAATAGTTAAAGTTTATGAATGCAATTTCGACCAATCAGATGGCTGGATTTCTTAAGTGAGGTATATAATTATTATTATTTCTATTAATGTTATTATTACTACTTCCACTTCGACTACTTCTACTACTTCTACGAAGCAGTGGAATTCTAGTTGAATGATAGTTCAATGATAATATGTTAGGAAGTTAACGATGAAATATGAAAAAATAAGATGTGAATATAGATATAGACTATGCACAATAAATTACACGCGAAATGTGGTGGAAAGCATTATTTCCACATTTGTGGAAATTATAAATAAATTATCAGTTATTATTAATATCATTACTACTACTACTACTACTACTACTACGACTACGACTGCTACCTGTACGTCTACTAAACAGTGGAATTTAAGTTGATGAATAGGTCAACGATAATGTGTTAGGTTGTGAACGATGAAATATGAAAATAAAAGCTGTGAATATAGACCAAGAATATGCACCATAAAATTAAAGTGAAAGCATTATGTTATATGAGGGTGGATGTTTAGCGAATCATTATATAATAGAATTAGAAGTTAATTAATAGAGTAAGATAATGCAATCCAAGTCAACATGTATATATTACCATGTGAGCAGGGGATGTTTAGGCACATATTAAATATGAATACTGATAAATGAAAATATAGAACGCACAATATTTAAACATCAAAGAAGTAAAAACAATAAAGAATACAAGCAACAAGTCAAGTTATTTTGTTTTTAATGTAAGCTCGTCAATTGGCACTTTGAACGGATTCTCAACAAAATTAATCCGTCTGATTATTAAAGCAGTTTGAAATCTGGCAGACTGTTAGCACAGCCAGTCAGATACAAGCCAGATTACTTTGAGGTAACAATTATTACATTTAAAGAAATGCATTAATCAGGAGAAGATGATTGAAGAAAAAAAATCACCGAAATTACCCCATCATGACTATGCTAATCAAGATTTATCATGCTTTTGGGGGATCTCAACCATCGTTCTCATTGTAACTATTTAATAATTACTCGATGAATTATTCATTAAGACTTATGAACACATATTTAATACCATTTTATTTAAAACGGTGAAATAATTTTTTGATATGAAATAACTAGACATGAAATCCAGCAAATTATAATTAAGGTTTTGTAGATTATTTCCAGACATATGAAGATGGAGTTCCAGGTACGGGGTGTAGAAGAATTTCACGACGATGCCCCAGACGATATCTAAAATGTCGTATCGGGACACCGACATCAATTCAATTCAATTCAATTCATTTATTTTTCCTCTTTCAACTGTTCATATTCACAATGATGGTACGTTTTAACACATATACATGTAAATCAATTAGCACAATACAATACGTCAACAAAATACACATGCAGTTGAAAGGGAAGGAGGGCCGACAAAAAAAACAGAGTTTGTACGGTGTAGGCCCCCGTGTAAAAGTAATTATTATGAATTATTATTATTACATCCACCCCGGATAACCACCCCAGTAAAGTAACCCCTAGGACAACTACTCCATTTGGGAAAAATCCTTTGAGAACTACTACCCCCGGGACAACTACCCCAAACAACTAGTAACGGTTACAGCTTGAAGTGTATGGCGCCCTCAATTTGCATGTTTGAAGACAGAATGGAGTGACTGAGAGAGAGGGAAGTAATATAACATGCCTATTACACGCAGTGTTTACGGACAATGCCTCACTGACTAACTTACATATGGAGTGATACTATCATACAAATATTTATGAAAGAAACACAATTCAAGTTTTCCGCGTACAACAGAAAACCCAATTTATGTATTCTTTCATCAATATTTGTCTTCAGCACATTTGGGGGGCGGGATCGTATATTATAATCAATGAATGCTTTGTTCGAACAATGTAAGTGAAATGAATCAAATACACTATCCATATAATCCTCGTCTCAAATATTCACACACATACACACATACAATCATCAACGCACACACCCACCCACACACATACACAACCACCCACCTACACAATACACACCAATCCACACACGCTCCCGCACACACGGCCCACATACACTGTATGCCCACACATTATGTGGGCCTATTACATATCAAAATATACCACGGCTAAGACGACAGTTGTAAAAAGGCATGAAAAAGGAGAAGGCGGCAAATAAGTAACCAATGGAATCATTTCGTGCGTTCCTTTTACAAGCTAAATTATTATAAGGAGAACAACTATTTTCAATATAAACATCCAGTTTCTGTAAGGTTCCGCCTTGATATCCGGAATCGTAGTGCTATTTTCCCCTTTGGATGAGGCAAATCTTCTAGCTGCAAAGTGGGGATCAGACACAATCTATCGGAGCACGCTATTGGCTGTTCCATAAATAGCTGGCTCGATATATGACGTAGTTTGAATCGCGTTTGAGTGATTACCAGGTCGCTATAAGTATATTCTTTTAACGATTTCCGTGACCCCGATAGACGGATTTCCAACACAAGGAAATCAGAACATATCTGAATTTGAATTGTGAGAAAAGGAAGAAACTATGTGTTCTCGAGTCTTGGCAAGGGATGTTGTCAAAGATTGAAGTAGTTTGCAGAAAGTTGTCCTTCTGTCTAGGACGACCAGCTTAGGTATAGATCTGACTTAAATTTGTTTGACTTAAAGTTTCACCTGAAACACTGTCGATTACCAAACAAAACTAATAACGGTAGAACTTGTACCTTACCCAAGCGAACCAAACAGTTGTAAGACTGGTATTGAAGAGCTACATGTACAAAGGTGCGCTTGGATTGTTTAAAATGTTAATTTTGGAGCCTGCAAATTTTTTTCAAGGCCTTTCTGGCCTGGATTTAGTATTGAACTAGCCTTTAAACAAGGCCACATGTCTGATAGACGCCGAGCGACCGCTGATTGGGGTGGAAAATAGGCAGAGTCACGAACACACTCCATTACAGAGAATTCCTTAAGGATTTGGAATGGTGTATCTATAGAGCAAAGGGCTCGACTAATCACAAACATATTTTACCTATTTACTAGTGTGTTCATCTACGTATTATGGCGTCCATACTCTGTTGGAGCAAGTCCTTTTCTGGACTCATACTTGTATTGTTCTACATAGCTGCTACAAGTAATGGTAAGTAAATAATACACATTATTATCTTACAATGTACCTTGTGAATAACCTAACTCATTTAAAAAAGTATTCTTGAATAAGAGAAATAAAATAAGCTATGCTGTAAAAATAAGGAAAAGACACACACAAAACAAAAACATAACAAATTTCTCTTTTTAAAGTCAATGTAAGTCCATACATATTACAGTAGATGTATCCGGATATTTGTTGCGTAACGTTACTTTATACTAGCCTAGATGAGACAAAAAGAAAGAAATAATAAGCTTAGAAACTTTTGAATGTTAAAAGCTCAAAACTTATAGCTCGAACCAATGTGATGTTTGCATACCAAAGTTAAGGGTGTGAAAGTCATTAAGAGTCACGTTTGTGACATTTCTGTGAAATATCAAAATTTCTGATTACATTTTAACTGTTTGGCAATTCGAGGACATAAAATCGGTGTCAGTAATTAATTGAGATCACATCAGTATACCGTTGTGAAATTGTACAAGTCCGAAGCGTCTCTTATAACACAGGGTAATGCAGACGAAGGTCGCTTCTCTCAATGAGCCATTTTCGTAATGTTTTCAAATATATCTCTTTGTATTCCCTCGATAGATAATAATAATAATGGATATTTATATAGCGGACATATCCACCATGCATGGTGCTCAAGACGCTCCAACTATTATTCATTCACCTCAATAATTGTATGACAGTATGCAAAATTGCATGCATTACGCGTTGTTAGGTAGGGTTTATATATGGCTTGATTCTCGTTTAAACATGAAGAAGTACATATCCAACACATGCAAATCTGCCTTCCACAGTGTTTATTTTATACAATATCCGTCACATTTGTCGATATTAAGACCGGAAAACACTGAAAGCCTTGTCCATGCATTCAATAGCAGTAGGCTTGATTATTGTAATGGATTATGGTTTGGCTTGCCATATTTACAAATAATCAGGTTACAGCACGTTCAGAATGCATGTACAAGACTTTTATCCGATTCCACGAAATGTTCCACTATTACACATGTTTTTAATAGTAAGGTCACATTGGTTGCCTTTATTTTTCATATACTAAACTCTAATACGTCCACTGTGGGTTAAAGCATATTTCTGTGAGCATTTTAATGACAGATTCAGACTAGCTCCTAGGTAATTTCACATTTAGCTTAGGCCCTATGGCGAATGCTGTTAAAGATGACTCCCCTCATTCAGCACCGGAAGCCTAAATTATAGTCTATGTAGTCCACTGAGATGTGCATACTATTAAATCTTGTATTGAATATTGTTATGTTTTTCTAGGATACATCGTAGACCTGACATTAGTGACCAATCACCCCTTCCTGGATCCTTCCAACACACGTGATCAATATATCGGCGCCTACCTAGGACAGAAAGATGCGAGCATCAGAGACGATATCACGTTCGATCGAATTATCCGGACCGTTGATACTGCAAGTCTACCGGATTATATCGTCGAGGTAAATGAAGATCAACGTATAAGAAAGCTAATATTCGAACAGTCCAATCAAACCAAGGCATTAGGAGCATTCCAGGCAGCTTTCGAATTTGAAGGAACCACACATACTTCTTCAACTGTTGTCTTGATGCACAATGGTGAGTATAAATATTTGTGAAATCCGTCCAGTTTTGGGCCACTGGAGGTAATGTGACTTGTTTACTGGGTCTGCAGTCGGTCTTGTATATATCTCGTTGGTGTGACTGATGGATAATGCTTGTACGCTATTTCAGTTTCTTGGAACATAATATCAGCATGCGCAGCCAACTGAGGGCCACCTTTTTCAGAAAAAAAAATAACACAGGGACCAGATTTATTTACCTCTGGACGTTCCTTATTATTTTGAAACATAAAACTAGTAGCACCGGTCTAACGAAAAACACATTCTCTAAAACTGGAAATAATTTTAAAAAGATCTTTGAACTTTTAAAATGAACTCGAGATGCATTTTCAGAGCATTTTTCCTCATTTCCTGAGTTCATGTAATATGGTCTTCCATGTCTTAGGGTAGCCACGTTAATTGTGATATTGTTTTTCCCGATGGCCTGTAATCATACTCTCCCCCCCCCCACACACACACACACACTTCAGCCGGGTAACCATGGTAAGGGCCAGAGAAATAGAAGGATTTATTCTCAACGATCCGGTTCAAAACTCATTTGTTTCACAGTGGGGGAGTGGCTAATGTAGATTAATGTCTTGTCAAATGAAAGTATTTCCGTAACAGAGATTCGAATCCGTACCATGTACTTTTAAAGTTAAATTAGTGACTTTATTACTAGAGTACGACATCTTCAATATAATGATTGACTTAAATAATCGCCAAATGTACATGTAAGCATATACATACATTAAAAGTAATACTCGAGCGTATATCTGCATATGTATGAAAAAGACCCCATTTATATGCTTACAAATTGGTAGGCCTTTACAGATCAGTCTTTCACTGACTTCAGAATTTTCCCATACAATAAATAACTTTTTTTCAGAAGAAATTTTCCCCAAAGCTGCTTTTGCACTTCATGACCATTTTTTGTACTGGCATATTACTCCCATTTACTTTACAGCGACAATCTTGCCTGAACAGACAACGTTAACTGTCCATGAGGGGGAAGATGTTACACTCGATGTTGTCACCAATGCAGGTGACTTCCGATGGCGGTTTAATGGAAATGTTGTACCGGGCAGTAGAAGAAAACAGAGTCTACCCTTGGCGAACGTGAGGCTAAACCAAGCTGGGGTATATAAGTGTTTTGTAGGTGGAAACCGATGGGATGCAGGAAATGCGATACTCCTTCTTCATGTCGTCAGTAAGTTGACAGCTAAATATCCGTACATGTATCTAAATCATCTTTATATTCAAACATCGTTGAAATTGTGTACAACATCCCTTGTAAAGGATGTGATAGATCCTACATCGGTGAAACTGCCCGTCCGATAAAAGAAAGAATCACTGAGCATAAGAGGGACGTCAGACTCCGTCGAACTGACAACTCAGCCGTAGCCGAACATGCTTGGGACAACCAGCATCAACCAGACTGGGACGGGGTTCAGTGCCTTTCCCAAGAACGGCATTGGTATACACGGAGGGTAAAAGAAGCTATCAATATCCGTCTCAATCCTAATAATTTCAACAGAGACAACGGGATCGATATCCCCGAATTTTGGATGCGGACGATACGCCGCCATGACACTCGCCGTCCTGCCAGCCAACAACGGTCGATTCCATTCAGCAGACGGCCCGAGCCAGCGGCCCGTTGATTGGTCGAGTACCGTATGCGTCGGCCAATAGGCCTGGTGCATCAGCCGAACCAGCGGCCGAACCAGCGGCCTTGGTGATTGGTCGATCACCGTGTGCGTCGACCAATAGGCATTGGGCGTTATTGTTCCAATTATCGATCGAATTTTAGACCGCTTTACGGTCCTCCCGTAAAGTATAAAAGACCCTTGCTTACAACAGTTTTTATCACCTGACGAAGTATTGCAGTAGCATACGAAACGTCGTGATCTTTTAGATTCCTTATTGACCACATTGCGAGACAAACGAATATCACTAGCGATATTATTTTCGATATCGTTGAAATTGTTTATAATTCTATATTATTGTTGCCAGCAAAATATCGGTGAAATGAAAATTGAATATTGACAATGGTTATCTTTTTATTGTGTTAGGGGGGATGTATAGATAGAAAGTTAGAATGCAGGCATGTCACTGCATATTGGCATATCGGTTATTTACTTCTGATATTGTTTAGATGCTGGATTCTTATCAACTTTGAAATATTAATACTGTTTACTTCAAACAGAATGCCCAGCTTATCGTTGGGGATCTGAATGTGAACATACCTGTACTGAGTGTCTCAATGGAGGCAAGTGCGATGCAGACTCAGGAGAGTGTGTATGTCCCCCTGGTTTCAACGGGACAACATGTGAACACGGTAGGTTTTTACACTTGTATGGGTCCTCTGCACGTCGAGACACTGGCATAGACATACTTGTTGAACAAGGTGGGGCGAGGGGGGGGGGGGGGCGGGACAGACGGACACAACAAAACATAGAGTCACATACGTACAAACACACACACGCACACGCGTGCATACACGAACACACTCATAACAAGTATAAGTTCCATGGATGAATGGATGAATTTATGCCCCCCCCCCCCACACACACACACCCTGACCACCCATATGCCTCGACACCAAGCTTCCGAAGCGAAATGTCGAGTTATATCACTTTTTAGTTTACACATTTGATTTTTACACATGCCAAACTATTCTTTTTGTCTTGGATTCAGCACAATATTTGTTTAATGTGAATGAAAACAATGATTTCATGTAAAATACATGCTTGAAACAAGGTTCAATCTGTAATACTCTTCATATAACGCATAGTGATGAACATAACAACATCATCTTTTATTGATCAGATTCAATCGATGAAACCCTTGGTTAAGGAAACAGCATTGTTTCATCGGCAAGTTCGTACATTTTGATCGTTCAATACCTAAAACTCTTTTCAATAAAGCTATCACTCGAATCAGAATCGAATCAACTCAATGTCGATAGAATAATACTAGAAACTCTATGTTGAGAGCATTTGTATCCTTATCTCTTTATCCTCAGTCCTGGGCAGCAACCGCTTTGGGCAGGATGGCAGCTTTTCTTGTGATTCCTCAGGAGATGATCACAGTCCAGGATGTCGGGGTAAACTCTTCTGCCTACCAGACCCCTTTGGATGCACCTGTGCAGCAGGATTCATGGGAATCAATTGTACAACAGGTACTTATAATCATGTAAATCAAATATTCTGGAATCATCCCTGAGCGAATATGTATACTATAAGAGACCTCCAAAATACATACTCTTAAAGGAAAATTTGATATAAGATACGTGTGTAAATATGGATTACTCATAAATGTACATGTACATGTATACTACAAAAGTTATTCACATGTCTATTCCGGCAAATAATTGTGTCTTTCATGAGAGGGGTTTTTACTCTCCAACGCTTGAAATATTAGATATTCTCTGGCGTAAGTGAAGGTAACGAGAAAAGAGATTATTAACGCGGGCAAAAATTAAATACGAAAGATATGAGTGAATAAGAAAGTATATTTATATTTGCAGTAATGGATAGATTAAACCATACGATTCTGATGTCTGAAAGAGAGCATTTGTCTACATAGAAATGCTTTTCAAAGGACAATTAGTCTTCTTGTCAAGTACATACTAAGGCGTTTAGAGAGACCTTGATTATGACATTTCTCATGGTTTAATTTGTTCTGCCTTTAATTTTTCGAAACCTGAACTAACATAAGCCTAGGTATATCCTGAGTAGATCAATTCAAGAGTAATGTTATGCGTGCGTGTAAAGGAACCTTATAACATGATAATACCATAGACTAGGTTCCTCTTTGAGGATGCAAGAGATTCCACAATGTGATATACTCTGCCATTCGAAACCTCAGTCATATTATCTTTTAACAAGTGGTGCTTGGGTTGTAAGTGCAGGTGTTTTAGTTTTGATTATTATATTCTGTCATCACATAAAGGAACAAAAATAATTATATTCTTTTTCCAGGGACATCAATTCCTTTATCCGTCTTTCGAAAAGACGCACACAGTTAAACAAGCGAAAAATAGCGGCAATTTTGTATTTGTCAACATTTCTGTACATGTATTTTACATATTCGTATGAGGAAGAGCTGGAAAGCCATGGAATATTTAAGTAACCATTAATGATCAAGCACGTAGCCCTTTAAAATTATGCTTGATAAGAAGGAAGGAAACTGAATTGGCAATATTCCACATCATGAAGGATGATTCTTCCTTATCCCACTTCATAGCTAGGTGCTTCACAACTTTGTCCAACGTATATTAAAGCAATGTGCTAGCCAAATCATGTTAGGGCAAAATGATGCATTACTAAAACAACATGCATGTGCACAATTCCTTCGCTTTAAAACCCACGTTAAAAATAAATGTTATCGAGCTAAATATATTTATCATTAGAAAGATATATCTAAAAAGTATTAAAGATGTTGTAATGCACTTGTGAGCGGGAGCTAATTGACAAAAACAAAACAAAAACAAAACGAATTAGCGGAACCAAATCTACCAAGCATTCAAAATGCACCCTTGATACCTCATTGACCAATTTATTTAAGCTTTGTTTGATTCATTCTCGAAATATCAAGGCAACAATAATCGATGTACCTTGGGTTCATGGGCCTGCCCCTCACCGTGCGTATCCGGACACCTACCCCCTGGACATCCAGCCCCAGATAACCACCTCAGTCAACTACTCCCTAGGACAACTACCCCCTAGAGAAACCACCCTCTAGGACGACTACCCCCGGGGACAACTACCCCGGACAACAACTCTCAGACAACTACCCCCTAGGACAACGACCCCTAGGAAAATTACCCCCGGACAACTACCCCCTAGACAACTACCCCCTGAATGACTGCCCCCGGATAACCAACCCTAGGATAGTTGTCCATGGGTAGTTGTCCTAGAGGATAGTTGTCGTAGGGGGTAGTTGTCTGGGGGTAGTTGCCCGGGGGAAGTTGGTCTAGGGGGTAGTTTTTCCGGGGTATTAGTCCTAGAGGGTGGTTACCCTAGGGGTGGTAACCCTAGTGGTAGTTATTCAAAGGGGTAGATATCCTAGGAGGTAGTTGACTGGGGGATGTTATCCGGGGTGGGTGTCCAGTGTGTAGGTGTCCTAGAACCCTCAATGTGAAATATTGATGATTAAAAAACACATTAGGCCTACTTCCTAATGCTGTTTCTTGTCTTCTATTATCTTATCAATCCCCATGACTGTTTTAAAGAATGTAACCCAGGAACGTATGGAGCCAATTGTTTGCAAGAGTGCCACTGCTCTTCACCTAACATATGTACCAAGGATACAGGAGAATGCATTGATGGGACTGCGTGTCAAGAAGGCTGGACTGGTGTCAACTGTCAAGGTGATTTATTTTTCAAACAGTCAGTTTTCATAGTAAGGTTTTTAAAAGTTTGTTTTATATTCAATAATATCACAGAATAAACACATCGCGATTGAAGAGAATAAATCAATTTCGTCCTTTATTATTTCTTGCGCTTGTCAAAAATTAAACATGTTACTAGTTCCAGCTGATTCGTGGCTAGATTTACAGTAAGTTATCATTTGACACTTATTCCCTGTTTTTTCTATAATGCTGAGTTGCACGATGGAACTTGTCTTCCAATCCATGCATATTTTAATCTCGATCTAAGTTAATTTTGTTTCTTATATCAAACATGAACATAGGTAGACCAAAGGCCACATATCATCATTAGCAGCTCCTCTTAAGTTTAACTATGTACATTCAGTATATACTTTAGGTTTTTATAAAGAACCTCTGATTGTCTTGTGAATAATTATGTATGTTAATGCACATGCAATCGAAGCGTTCTTGGTGATAGATATATAGATCTGAATGGTCCCAAAGAGTTTAATTATTTTGCTTATACGATCATATAGTCTGCTCTCGTGTCTTGATATTTAACCGTAACTACACTTGTAGTTGAACCTTTGAGAGCCGGATATTTAGTATTAAGATTCAGATTTCCGCACATCAATTGTTAGACAAACTGGAAGTACTATTATGATATTATCAAGTACGTGCTCGTCAGTTAAAAGCTATATTCTTAAAAGCATCGTATTTTGAACAGTTTTTGTTTTTTCCAAAGTGGTAAATTTGAACCTTGTCAGACGTGTTGGTTGGACGAGAGGACGAGTGTTAATTCCCTTGTTTGTTGTCGTTTCCCTTTTTTTACAGTTCGAAGATCCCCCATTCAGGACGTTGACGATGATGCATGTAAGCTCGCATGGGTTAATAGTTCAACATAATAATAAAGGCGTGTTAAGATAATTATAAAGCCGAAAACCTCAGATGCTTTTTTTGTTGTATAAGGTGTCAATGAATCTCAATGGCGAGCAACAAATAATAATAACATTAACTATTTAAAAACGACAACTACTACAACTACTACTAATGCCACTACAATTCTACTACAACAACTACTTCTACGGCTACTGATAGTAGTTATAATAGTACAAATAATAGGCAGTTTTACTGCGCCATCTATTTAGAACTTCTATTCAGAGGCGCACAAGGAGAAATAGATTAGAATAAGAGTCTGGATAACAGAGGCCCTGTGCTTATGCTGAGTTCTGCGTTTAAGATACAGAGATGTGAAGTGTATTACACTTTACGTCATCACAACAACAACAAAACTACTGCAGTTTACCGCTAAATATCTGAACGCGTTATGTACAAAAATATGAGAGGCATAGACCATCTATGCTGTGATAGAAAGAGATTGATATGTTTTCAAGGGGATATAAATAAAGACTAAAAATATAACTGTCCTGCGAAACTGCTACTGGCCATTATTGGATCAGAATACCTATACCTAATTGCTTTGATTATGTTATCTAAACATGTAAAAGTTTGTGTGGGTAAAGAGAATGTACGTGCGTGCGTAAGGCGTAAAATTAGGTATTTAAAAAAAGTTTCCTCTTCTCCTCATCTACACGTTCAGCGATTCCCGGTACAAAATCGGCAAGTTCTAGTATCACTTCTTCAACCATCTCCATCGTTGAAACTACTTCTGTTATAACTGAAGCTTCTACAAGTACTACTGCTACCACTCCTGCCACCCCTACCATCCCTCATCAGCTTGTTCCTTCTTACGCCATATCAAGCTTCAACTACACCAAGGTTAACAATGGCGAACCTACAACATTGGTTTGTGTCGTGACAGGATCACCTCTACCGACCTCTGAAAACATCATCGTCACCAATACAGTCAGTGCAGATGAAAGGATTGATCTTCTGGAGACCGATGTCACTGAATCAACCAGGACATCCTGGTACCGGGCTATCGTGACACTGGATGAAGTCCCTCAGAATTTCATGTGTCTTTTGCGCATACCGGGCGGGGAAAGTGTCTCGAAATATCTGGCTGTCTCTGTTTATGGTGAGTAATTCTGAACCATAACAGCATACCTATTTTTTGCTACGATTTACTGACAAGAGCTTAGCGTCCTGTGTAAACATTCATTGTTAATGCGAATGGAATTTAAAATGCTTTGTACATCTCCATGTACGTCACAAACAATGAATACAAATAATTAACACAATTTGTCACTTTTTTATATTGCCTTTTCTGTCTTTAAAATGGTTTCCATGTGACAGGTGGCTATCTCATCAACTCAGCTCTCAATTAACATAAGAAAAAGGGGATCACGGGGAACCAACGGTCGCCGATTAGGCATTGTTTTCTACATAAAAGAAGCAAGTAGCTACAAGTAGTACAGCGGGGCTTTAAATATGTAGTCTTACAATTTGGATAGCTTCATGCACATTTTTTTCGAAACTCAATTTACGTTATATCAGAACCTCCAAGCTTTGTTGAAGCTCACCTACTCGTCCAAGACATGACATCTCACTCGATCACCATACGATGGACACCTTGGAATGAGACTTATGATCATGGTGATGGGCCAGTGATTGGATATCGAGTCTACTACAACACACACGGACAGGATGACATAGCTAGTGCTTCAAGAGATCTCATCAGAGATACAACTTTCACCATCACTAATTTGACACGGGACACAGAGTATGATTTCAGAGTGACTGCTTCTAGAGAGGGGCCAGTGGGTGAAGGGTGGTACAGCTCATCAGAAAGAGCTAGGACAAAGTGTACTGGTAACAGCAGAAGATTATTATCATAACAACTGATAATGGGTGGATCATCAACATCATTTTAACGGCCGCAGTCGGGATGAAGTTCACTCTTTCACGTCACCCGCTCTTTTCAATCTAGACCTTATTAACACTTTCTAACTTAAGATTGAGATTACGAGCAATTATTTCATTGAACATTGTTGGTGGGTAAAGAAAGTTAAATTAATGGAATTAATCTGTTGTCAAAAATTGTACAAAGATGTTTAAAACAAAAGCACTCAACCAAGCGTTAACTTGTAGGTTCCGCCATCGTCATTTCTCGAGAGGTACTAATAACAGCAAATATAGTGGCGAAATTATCATAAGTAATGATAGATATTATAAAAATAACAGTTTAGTTTATTGAATATTATAATTATTTTTTCTCTTGACCATTAGGACCTTAACAGCGATCCTTTGAGGTTTCAAGGTTTTCGATTGTTAAACTTCCCGCTCTCAAATGTTAGGCTGGTAGATATGGACTCACTGTAGTGAATTAACCCTAAATGCAGACTAATTTGTAGACAGTATATTATTCACGTGACATGAATATTGTATAATTATTTGTATTAACCAACAACGGAATTACAACCAAAACAACTTAATTGTCTTCGTTTTTGTTGTTATCCTTTTTACAGCACCTTCTCAGGCGCCTGTTTTGTCCGTGAGAAATAGAGGTCAAACATTCATCACTTTGGATTGGGAGGTGAGCTAAGAATGATTTCAATGCATTTAATTTCTTATTATTTCTATCAAGAAGCACATTTCAGTTCAATTGACTTAAATTCAATAATTAAAATTTGCTTAATTGGGGGGGGGGGGGGAAGGGTTTACAATTTCAGTATGAGCGCTTATAAACGGACCCAAATACCTCAATTTAAAATACACAGAGATACACCCTGCAAAAAGTCCTCTCGAAGTATCATTTTTACGTTAATTAGTTTGGATAAAGCGTTTCGTATGTTTACTCCGTATAATTATATAAAACATAGGAAATCATCAATGAATATTCGTCCGGCTTTTTTCGAAAATGTAAGGTTTGACGGTGAAAATGGCGAACTTAACGTTTGCAAATTAGGCAAATTGGTGCATTCTTCCCAATTTTCATATTTATATTAATAATAGGTAATACCAGAGGAATCATGGGGATGCAGTGCCCTTTCTGGATTAGAAATCAATGTAAGCATCGATGGACAAAATGGCTTTCCTCGAACCTTGTTATTCAATACTACGGCGGGTACTGCTAACATTGGACAGCTTGAGGATTGTTCTACGTATAACATCAACGCAGCATTTAGAAACAAAGACGAGTTGGGGATCTCTTCAGAAATATTGTCAGTGAGCACGTCTTTGATACGTAAGAATTTTTTTTCTTCTCTTATTTATTACTTGATTGCGTTGAGTTGTACAATGATAACGCTCGGGCCGAAATACATTTACAATACCTTATATTCGCTTATTCATTATGGCAAGTTAGTTTGTTTTCTACTCCTTCTTTATCCTTGACAGATGATAGAAAATTAACCAGAAAGACTATATCATTACGCTTAAAGTGAAATGTATATCATTGAATAGTTTTATATCTTTTAAGAAAACAGGAAATTTAAGGAGTACATAGTAGCCAAATATGGTCTAAATGTTTTCATCACTTGTACGTTTAACGACCTTCATTTTTGTTTTTAAAATGTCCTTTCCATTTGCAAATTGCATCTTTCGTTTACCTGTATATCTCAAATATATTTCCAGGACCCGCAAATGTAAAAGCCCTACAGATGTCACCTTCAACCACACAAATTGAAGTAAGCTGGGAACCGTCATCTAGTCCAAGCTCCGCTGACTACTATATCATACGCTACAGTCTCTATCAGAAGCTTGCCTGCCAATCACCAGAAACCACCCCAACAGAGTTTGAAGTGAACACCAACGTCACGCAATACAATAATCTAGTGGGGTTGGAGCCTTACTCGCGATACAAGATCACCGTTACAGCTGTACATGGTGCCGGGCAGAGTGAACCCACGATCGACTATTCAGATACCAGGCCAGGAGGTGAGTAATGAATTAATAAGTAAAATATCCTTTCCCCATAACAGTTTTAAGAAATGTACATGGTGACATATTTTTTTTTTCCGTCTTGTAATTATGAATATTGGATATAATATACAGAAAAAAGTTGTTATTGGTCCAAAGCTCGACACGTGATATCGATTGCGAGGATCGTAATAAAGATATTTCGTTTCCGGTTATTTAAAATATAACCCATTGGGAAAATATAAATTTCTTCGGTAGTCCAAAAATTTAACATCAAACACCTTATCAGTCAAATCTGTATTAGATTCCTGATTATAACATAAGCATTGATTTTGAAATATAATTTTCGAGGATTTTTCTTTATTCAAATTATGTATTGTACAGTTTGGTTGCGAAGTATATTTTCTTCACCCATCACGCTAGCCTTACTATTTTAGCGAATAACACGTCAAGTTTTAACGGATTTAGGTACGTTCTCTTATATTTCTGATTCACTTCAGCACCGTCCAACATTACAAATGTCAAGGTTAATCCAGAAAGGACGTCTCCAACACGATTAGGATTCACCTGGCAACCTCTCAACTGTAGAAATGTCAATGGAGTGTTCTGGTACTACTTTGCAAGTTTCTACAAGGATGGTTATAGAAGTTATGGAATGGCTGGGAGGGCGTACTTGGATGATGACTTTTCATACTCATCAGTGGAGTTCAATGGTCTTGTGGCGTGCACCATGTATGAACTGAATATCTATGCCTGCAACCATGATGACGTGTCAAATACTTGTGGAAATCTGTCTCATGCTATCGGTGTAACAGGAGTTACTTGTAAGCAGGCGCGTACACAGGGGGGAAGGTTGGGGTTAACCCCCCCCCCCCCTTTGGTAATTTTATGTGTGTAAACCCCCCTAAAACCCACCTTTTAAACAAAAAAATATTAAAAAAAAGAAAAAAATTATGCCCATGGCTGACCTAAAAAAGGTGACCTAACCCCCCCCCCCCCCAACGAAAAAATGTCGAATTTCCAAATTATGAGACTAAAAAAAAAAAAAAAAAAAAAAAAAGTGTCCTCTTACCGTGTCGTTTTTACGATGTTTACTGATATTTTTTTTGCATTTTACCTGTTTTCTAGGAATGTTCATAAATAATAGTAATAGTACGGGACGGGAATTCTCAACTGAATATGTTAGCCTCTTTTAATTCAATATTTAAATACGCCATGCATTATAATTGTATTGATAATTGTTATAATCAACTGTGGTTCAAATATTGAACCTGTATTGTTTAGGGAGCGTACAGTTATCATAAAAAAGGGTCCAGGTAAAATGATATGAAAATAAAAACAGATAAAAGCTGTTTCTTGTATCACGGTTTGTCCACCGCATTATGATGCTTACGGCGCTCCATTTAATACATAACCAAGCTTTGGGCAGGCTTCCAATGCTTATGCTCACTACAATCAAGGAAACCCTGTCTATCTAATTATTTTAAATTCTCTAACTCTTAAAAAGAATTTATTAAATGTTTACAGAGGTAGAAATATAATTTAGCTTCATCTTTCACTACAGAAAAATATGTTATTCTATGGAGTTGCACGACTTACAGACGGTTCTCTAGCTTATGGTTACTGGATTGTGTAATGTTACCCTTCTAGAATACAAATTGCTCTTCAGAGATTTAATGCATTTCGCAAGATTAACAATTTATACATTTATCTCCATTTGTGTTCGATAAATTTAGTCACAAGTGCATCCGCTTATGCAACCGGGAATCAACTAAGAGTGACGTGGAGTGTTCCGTCTCAATGCAATGTGGATTACTACAAACTATCATATCAGCTCATCTCACGTGAGGCATGTCAAGATGTTCCTATAATAGATGCTCCAGTCTACGAACTCAACGTCACATCAGTTTCCACAGATGTCACCAAATACATTTCGAACTTGGAATATTACGCCACGTATAGCATCTCCATCATAGCTGTGATAAGGAGAGCAGAGAGTGTACCTATGAATGTTAGTGGAGACACATTGGCTGGAGGTATATAAACAATTATGCTATTAAAAACATGTAATAGCGATGGCGTATATACGGTGGCGGCGGGGCAGAGGGGGACGTGCTCCGAACGGCTATTGAAGGGAGCGAAAAATATAAACGCAAAAGAAAGTTGGGGGGGGGACGCAAAAGAGAAAACTAAAACGAATAAATGGAAAAATATATAATTATGCAGAATAAATAGCATTATAATTGATTTTATTATTAAGGTTTTATATGCGAAAGTTTCTAAAGCTTTGACGCTGGCTCATCGAATGTGTTTCTTTAGGATCCTGAATTTTCGCGCCCCATTATAAAAGTTTTGTATACAGTATTCTGTCAATGGTTCAAGACTTAATTAAAGGCTTAGCCTTTGCTTGCTCCCTATTTCATAATTATCATCAGCTTCTTGTTATATATAAGACAAAAGACAGATGCAAAACCGTATAAATGGATTTGTAATGGTTCAACAATTGAAAGAAATCTTATTTTTCCGTTTTTGTTTGTTTGCCCCGGGCACCGTAATCAGTAGAAACGCCACAGAACACGAGATTTTGTACCTGTTTACATGACAAGCAATTCCACTTAATATAACACGCATAAAGACATTTAATTTGTCTGGGGATACGTCTACCCTGAACAGTTACAAATATAAGGGGAAAAATACGAGCTCACTGCACATGAAGATTAGCTGATAGTAAAACAAAAATAAAGATGAGGTAAAAATTGAAGACTAGAAAAATGATAGGTAGATATAGTTTACTGCTTGCTTAGTAAAGGCTCATAAATGAGGGAATGGTTACGGACATAAAGAAAACGATTACGAAGTCACTGAACATGAAGATTTGCTGGTAGTAAACAAAAAATATATAAATGAGGTAAAAAAATGAAAATTAAGAAAAAGGAATGAGAAGGAACTTTCCCCTTTATTTTACAGATCATACTGGCTACCCTACTAATATCCAGTCTACTTCCACCAATAAACGCAGTATTGTGTTTACTTGGGAGACACCAGATTGTGGTAATCGAAATGGACCAATCTCAAGCTACGAAGTTATGCTCTCCAATTCTACAGGTAACGTATTACAACCTAAAGACGGAAGGGGAATAAAAACCTCATGGACGAGTGCTAAAAGAGGTGGAATCCTAAAGCCCCCATAATAGTTCTCACTACGTTCTCGAAAATGATGCCAACCGGGGCTCAAACTGTGTGCGAACGGAGTTGAACGTAATAGCAACTGTTTGCGACCTGTTTAAGGACTTTATCACAGGCTCTGCTGGACTAAGGTCTCTAATACGATCCTAGTTCGTTCATTAACAGTCCACAATACGTCCAACTCGTCTGTACCCGTCCACAATCAGTTCATATCAAGTTCAGATCGGATAAATTTGATATTTCCAAGCAGTCCAAACCATTTTTACTAGTTCGGAACTTGTTCTAACTAGTTTATAACCCACCACCCCATTCAGAGACAGTTCAACTCGTCCTCATCTTGTTCTGAGTGCATTCGAACGCGCTTCTATCGTGCTTTGCAATCCCGTCCTGGTTCTAGGGCTATACAAACCCAGCGCGTTCTTCCTCATTGATGCTCGACCACATCACGTGGTAACATGTTCCTAGTAGGATCGAAGTATGGCAATTCCGTTCATAGTACGGCAATTCCGTTCGTAGTACCATGGTACGTTCATCTCGTTTTAAGTACGTTGTCACTCCGTCCAATTGCAGGACGGGAAAATTCTGAACAGGCTCAAAGTTCTAGACCACCCTTCTCGTCCAAGCCAGTCCGAGTCCGTTCACGAAATCCTTAAAAAGATCGTAAATAGTTGCTAATATACGTTCACTCCTTTCACACACAGTTTGAGTCCGTTTGGCAACATTTTCCAGAACGTAGTGAGAACTAGTTTGGTGTGATGGGGGCTTAAGGATTGCTTGTTTGAAAGAAAAGTAAAAGAGAAGAAAATACTTTCTGCCCTTGGCATCATCCCTGGTGGTACTTCTACCAATCATTTGTTGATCGATTTAAATAGTACTCATTTAGTGTGGGAGAATGATGAGGGATAACTTTATCTATAAATAACGAGGTAAAGCTTTGACAGTATGGAACACGTAGCTGCCTCGTTTGCTGTTGCTGAAAGAAAATATTTTCGAATATATTTATTTGTAAAAAATGAACCTGTTGTTTTTTCCTAATGAGATTAATAAATTGAACGGAGAAGTATGCAGCTTATAAAATTAAATAAATAAATATATTTGTATTAATTATAAGTGCTTATCCAATTCATTTTTCATTTTTCATGGGAATGAGCGGATAGGGTCATAGTACATGTAGAGTACTACTTTTCCATTTATTCTTTATTGTATGTAGGATTTTCTGAACGCAGAATCTCGATGAATGATGAATTCTAGTCGGTACTGAAGTATTGCTGTAAACTAGAGGTTGTAGTTGTCAGTGATGCGTTGATAGAAAAAAGGAAAGACAAAATATTAACTAAAGTTCATACATTGATCACATGATCACAACCGGCAAAGACAAATAAAATGTAGTGTTTTGGTCTAGCATCATGATGATGATTCTTTAGATTTAGTCCATCTATCATATATCAAAGAGATAATCTGTGCAATATTTTCAAATTAAAGCTTCCATTTTTCCATTCTGCGGAGTCATACAATGTTGAGCTTTCCTATAATAAAAAAATGTAGCCTAGCTCTGTCTTCGAGAAACTAGATTTACGATCCATAATAACATTTATGGACGCTTGATGTCTTTTGTGCAGATGTTGTAGTCTAATGGTTAAGTCTCCGGACTGTAGACCACAAGGTATGGGATTCAAATCCCAACACGCCACTAATGATAATGTACTTTAGCAAGACGTTACATGTGCCACCTTCCACTCAATTGTTAATGGGTACTTGATATGCGTGAGTGCTAGTTACTTTGGCGGCTCGGCTTAAATAGGGTAATAATAGGGACTTTTAGATTTGCACAACGACAACGTGGATTGCTACGACCGACGTCCTTTTAATGCACTGCCTTGAATGGGCGTCACAGGTATCAGTCCACGCTAATCTAAACCTCCCTAATGTATAAGGGCCATGAGCGTCAGCAGGTGAGTGATGCATATGAGAGCTTTATACGAAGAAATTTTTATTGTTTTTGTTCATTTCCAGGAGACGTGGTTTATCATGGTAATGTGTCAGCTAGCGCAGAACCTGAGCATGAGATATTTGAACTCATACCCTCTTCGAATTACAGCATTAGGATCAGAGCTTGGAACTATGAACTAGCAGGGGAGTATGGTCCAGCGATTTGGGTACAGACAAATTAAACAAGTATGTCTCCACATGCGTTTCTTCTAGTTTTATTGATAACGATGAACTATAAACAATTTGTGCGTAAAGGACGAAAATGACATTTCTTCCCCCCCCCAAAAAAAAAAAAAGATACGCCGTCAAACGTGTATCTCTAAATTCAGAAATACAACTCCGATATGAATATTATTTGTGCTCAAAATTGAACATTTAGTTTATATCATCTACAGGAACTAATGATTTGTGAACATGTACTTGTACAATTCGTCGCTGTTTTCACGAAGTGACGGTAGCAAAAAAAAATTGCATTCACTTTGCGTTACGATTTTCCTCACTTCCGTCACTTCGTGAAAACAAGGACGAATTCTTTAATTTGTTTTGCTGTTAAATATTTAACCTTTTTTCACCCCCTTCAACGGAAATAACAAGATCATAGAGAAACGATTTACTTAAAATAAATTGATCCCTACTTAAGTATTTATTTCCAGATTACCTACCCAGTACCCACCAACAACCCATCAACATCGTCGACATCCTTTTCTTGTAGTCCAGAGATACATACGATGATGATGATCAGGGATTTGTACGAAGCGTTATGGGCCATGACCTGCATGGTGGTAATGATGAGGACTGTAATGATGATTAGGCTTGTTGCATTATGTAACTCACACTCACATCGATTGGAGACATTGAAGTGGGGCTCACATTGCAATTAATATTGAGGATTTTATACTCAAACCCTGGAGTCTCAATCTATAACACATGGATAAATAGGATTCACAATTGGGAGACATTGATAAAAAGGAGTCGGGCTAACTCGGGACTTAAGCGGGACTGCTTATTTGTAGCTACACGTGCCCTCTATATAGCAAACAATGCCTAAGCGGTACCCATTAGCCCCCATGATCCCCCTTTTCTTATATTAATTGAGAGCTGATTTGATGAGATAACAACCTGCCAGTACCCATGCAAGGAGGTATAATCTATCCTGGCCAAACTAGTCCAGATAGGCTTTAAGTCTGCATGAAAAGGGATGGCAGCACATCGGCTGTGTGTCAGAACAGTGTCGCGTAAACGGGAGGTCCTGGGCTTGACACCAAGTCGATGAGCAGGTGGCCATGTAGTAAGGCATTAATTCCCATCACCAAGTCCCTCAGAGAGCACTTGAAGATGTTGGTATCCTTGTTCCTTAGATAAAAGCATACACGTGCTTTCTTAGCGGTGAAGAAAAACCTTCAATCAAATCAAACCAGGGTAATACTCTTCTGTGGAGTACTTTTAGTGCAACACTGTGACAACCTCACTTCAATTATTTATCCAGTTGTATTTATCTCAACCTCAATAGGTTTTTTTTTCTTCACTATCTATATTTGCTGCGTATAGTTTTAAAACTATTTTCAGTTGGTTTCCCTATTTATAATACAACTTATATATTTTATAAAGGGAATTTTTTGAAAAAACACTTTTTGATAAAAGGGAATCTTTTGTGTTCTGTATTTGTATGATTATTGTATGTGTTATTTTTTTAAACTTTCTTTTTTGTTTTAATAACCTGTGTTTACAATGAACTGACATTGTTACATTTAGAGTTGGAGAAGAAATCGTCTGTTTGGAGCAGGAAGGGAATTGATGCTGTATAACCTGGTATGTGTTATTTCCCTTCTGGCTCCGAACAGACAGAAAATTTGATGTTTATACCAGATTTGTCATTTATTTTCCACTAGACATTCTCATTCTGAATGGAAATAAGTTTCACTTTCAATATAATATATATTTGTTTTCATTAAGGTGTCATTTCTACATTAACTGCATATGAAAAGAATGTACAAAGTAACAAAACATATAGATATATTCGATAAATAGGTGGTATTAAACGATGTTATGCATATCATTGAATACAAAGGATGCTTACTTAATCTACAGTAATGAGGGGAAAACCTTGGAAGCATTATGCTTGTGAATAAGGTTCCCTTTACATTATAAGTTTGTTATATATCATGGAATCAACAGCAATACAAAATGAAATATTTACCAACATGCTCAGAAGTGCCCAGCTTCAAGTGTATGTCGCCCTCAATTAGCATGCTTAAAAACAGAAAGGAGTGACCGAGAGAGAGAGAGGTAACAGGCCTATAACATGTATTGTTACGGACAATGCCTCACCTACTCTTTTAAATCTGTAGTGATACTATTATACAAATGTTGACTGCTTTAAGGGGCACAGTTAAAATTACACCCCAATGTGATCTAGAAGCTGTACTGTACACAGAGGAGAAGTTGAATGGTATATAATGTTGGCTTGAGATCACCGAGGAGTGTAATTTTAACTGTGACCCGACAATTCAGCAGTCACTTATTGTTTTTTATTATGCATCCGACTTTTTGATTCCCAGAAAAGAGAATTTTGACAAAATATCCTATTAAAAATGTATGGAAATTTACCACTCTAATTGAAGTGCACATAAATACTGCGTGCATCTATTGTTATCCTTATGCGCATCAAGGCATTCTTGCATTGTGCATGGCAGTAGAACTATGCCTAGTCAATATTTTTTGTTTATATACCTCTCTTTAGAAATCTAGCCATCTGATTGGTCGAAATTGGAGTCGTGATTTTAGCCTTGCCCGCCTACCAGTCAATAGTCTTTTGAAATATGCCCGCATGCCCGCCTACCGGTCAATAGTTTTTTTGTTAATTGCCCGCATGCCCCGGTTAACGGGCCGCATTAATAAATTGTGCAAAGATCCCCTTTGGTTTACGTGTAAAACGTTTCTTTTTTAAAGAATCTTTTCTTAACAAAAGAATAAGGCTAGAATTATTTGTAGTTTTTATGTGTGAAATCGGTATATAAAACAAATATGGACTACTTTAATATTCGAGGAATAGCTGTTTCTGTACCGGCTCTCGGGGACGTTGCATCCTGCCATGATCCCAACCGCGCCGCGTCTCGGGGTCATGGCAGGATCCCCATCCCCCCCCCCCCACTCCGGGGTCGAAGGGACCACATTCAAGGTTCCAAGTTCCCGAAATCTCCGGTAAAGGGGTATTTTTCACGCAAAAGAGTCCGACTCGTAATACACACAAAAATCGGACCGTATTGACTTTACACACCAGCGATAAGGGTGCTTTCAAAGGGAGGGATCATGCATAGGCGTACCCTAAATAACACTGAGTGTGGGGGGGGGGGGGGCGTGGAGCGGGGCAAGATGCAATGTTCCCTTGAGCCTATAGAAACAGCTTTGCATCTCATAGCAGTCAATATATATATACAATGCTGTATAGTAACCGGAAGTGATTTTTCATGCCTACAACTTTGACTAATTAGACATATTGCACATTGCCAGCACAAAACACTGACCTCTACCTCCTGGACGGATCATCGCCCATTCCCATTCACTATACGTTACGTACTAAAAGGCTGTATTGTCTGACCGTTCATGAATATTCATGTTTTTGCTAAACTCGGCAAAATGTTTGCTTTTACTAAATGGAAAAATTACGGTGGACATAGCAGAAGTGATAATTGATAATTCATGCTTCTTATCCTTCGTGTGCTTGACCTATAATCTTACAATCACTTGGCAGACAGTCCAAAGTTCGACTTGTTTCACATGTGTATTATAGGCAATGGCGAGCTTGCAACCTATTTTGAAAAATTACGGTGGGTGAACTCTCAAAAGTCAATGAGACATGAGGGCTCCAATGAAAGCGCTAGTGATAACGTACGTCGGGGTGGATGTGCTTTTCGTTTAAACAAAAAAAAAAATTGAATTTTTAACGATTTAAAAAAAAAACGTCCATAGGTTAACATGTATGGCTGCTGACTCTGACGATAGGGGGCGTTGTGAAATGAGACTAAACGGAGCTATATGGGTCCAGAATTTGGACATGTGGTATATAATATTCTTATCTGTTGATTACATGAATATACATGCAATGGCTAACGCATTTGATTTTATGCTGGGAAAAAAAGTTTCTGAAATGCTTCAACACTTAATCTACTTTTGCTGTTGGGTTTTGTATTGCTTTCCAAATGTTAATAAGTTGAATGAAAACAAAAAAAATCTTTACAAAAAAGCGTACGAATGATGAGAGAATGCTGCACTTGAGCTGAGAAAGAGAGAGAATTGTGGTACATAGGGAGAGAGAGAGAGAGAGAGAGAGACAGAGAGAGAGACAGAGAGAGAGAGAGAGTGAGAGGACGAGAAAGAGAGAAAAAGCCGATAAAAAGAGAGAGCACTGTTTTTTTTTAATTGGTTTGGTTTATTGAGAAATCACATCAAACAAGCAGCTCGCAGGCTGAAAATGTTTAATTTACAAACAAACTAAAAATATAGAGAGATATAAACATATACAAAACTAAAATACATATTGTAAGTCATTGTAAGATGAAATCGAAATTGCAAAACAAAGTTATACGTGTAATGTAATAATATACTTTCATGTTGAAAGACCAAGACGGTGGGAAGGAGAGAATGGAGAAGAAAAAAGGAAGTTGTTTGAGCGAAAGAGTTGAGAAAGTATTTAAAAATTGCTAAACAAACATTTCTATTACAAAAATTGAAATTAAACATTAAAAAAAAAACCTATTGGATGACATGAAATTAAACCGTAAAAGTCAAAATGACAGTCTCTATTCCGTTTTCCCCTTTAATATAAATATAATGACAGCATTCATCTAGATCGAGAAAGTTGTTCAAATGAAATTAAGATGAGTATTTAAATAACAATATAGTGTAATTTCAAATTAGATATTGCACATTACATTGGAGAAAAGTACCCAAGTCAAATAATTGGCAAGGGCATAAATTTGTATTAAAACATATATATATAAAAAAGGGAACACTAATGACCTAATGAAACAACGGATTAAAATATGCTTACAGTTTTAGGCAGTCTGAGAGTAAATTGGATAAAAGTGTATATTGCAAACGTATTATTATACCGGTTTGTTTAAAACCAAATATCTATTAATATGCATGAGGATAAGAAAGTTATGTCTAAGAAATATAGTTCAGAGTGTATTTAACAATTGCTATTGTTAATTGTAATGGTCCAGATAGAGAGAGAGAGAGAGAGTGAGCGAGAGGGGAGGGAAAACAAAGGAATATGATAATAATGATAATAATAGTGATGATGAAGTTAATATAATGATAATATGAAATAATACTACAAAATAATAATAATAATATATTTCCGAATTCTACGCAATCGTACATTTTCAATTGTTGTAAATCCATTTACATTCTTATATTATTCCACGATGTAAAAACGCTATATATCCGTGTTTCCATCTGTCTACGCCATCGTAAATTTACTACTGTGTATTATCTATTTATGTGTTATATTTTCTATTGTATTTTGTTCATGTGCTCTATATAATACCGACAAACTTAATTTCCAAATGGACCAATAAAATTAATCTGAATGAATCTGAATGAATCTGAATGAAAGAGAGTATAGAAAGAAAAAGAATTGTGGTGCATAGGGAGAGAGAAAGAGAGTGAGAGGACGAGAAAGAGAAAAAAGAGCCGAAAAAAGAGAGAGAACTGTGGTACAGAGAGGAAGAGTGAGAGAGAGAGAGAGAGAGAAGGGGGAAAGCCCGGTGTCGTGGTCCACCTACCTCCACAACTCCATTAGTTATACCAGAAGGAGAGACCGGGAGTTACAGTGATTCAGTTCACTTCTTGCCTCCCAGGCACAGCCAAATGTACTAGAAATCAGGCGCGTACACAGGGGGGGGGGGGGGGGGGGGTTAAACCCCCCTTTGGTATTTTTATGTGTGTAAAACCCCCCCCCCCCCCCATAACCCCCCTGAAACCCCCCCCCCCTTTGGATTTTTTTTTTTTTTTTTTAATTATTAAAAAAAAAAAAAAAAAAAAATTATCCCCATGGCTGACCTAAAAAAGGTGACCTTACCCCCCCCCCCAACGGAGCAAAATGTCAAATTTTCAAATTTCGAGACGAAAACAAAAAGTGCCCTCTTACCCCCCCCCCCCAACCCCCCCCCCCTCCCCCCCCCCCCCCCAACAAGAGTAATGATATAAAAGAAAGTAGGACATGACATTTCATTTAGTTGATACACTACTCCACTGCACTACTCCTAAACACTACTCCTTAATATGACCTGGATATTTTCAAGTTGCCTCGGAAATGTCTCCTTGATTGAAAATTTCAATCAATCCTTTCTGAAATTCTGTGAATGGGGTTCGTTCAACTATTTGTCTTTAGGGTTTTCAAGGTCCTGGGCCCTGTTTCATGAAACTTGTTATCAATAACAAGTTACAAGCTACTGTTATAAGCTACTGAAATCATGGCATCTGATTGGCTGAGAGCAAACTTGTTATCAATAACAAGTTATAAGCTACTGTTATAAGCTACTGAAATCATGGTATCTGATTGGCTGAGAGCAAACTTGTTATCAATAACAACTTACAAGCTACTGTTATAAGCTACTGAAATCATGGCATCTGATTGGCTAAAAGCAAATTTGTCATAGAAAATCAGCAGTTGTTATAGATAACAAGTTTTATGAAACGGACCCCAGATCTTTGGACACTATGAATATGACAGACAAAGAAAGCGGACAAAATATACAGTTCCTCAGGTAGACAAAGGAACATCCCTTCACTGCTATTATGTAAAAATGTGTAGAACAGGTGTCACATGCACATTCACCATTTTACATAATAGCAGTAAAGGGATGTTCCTTTGTCTACCTGAGGAACTGTATTTTTTGTCCGCTTTCTTTGTCTGTCATGTTCATAGTGGGATTAATGGAAGCCCGATACTGACCTAATATTGCTACATCTGCGTATAATGATCTGGGTTTTCGAATATAGAAAGAGAGAGGCCTGCATCATACAGTCTCTATTTGAGAATCCCCAAATAGCCAAAGGTTGAACCGTATTAAAGCTTCACCTGAAACACTGTCAATTGCCAAACGAAATTCATAACGACAGAACTTGTACCTTAACGTAGCGGACCAAACAGTTGTGAATATATTGATTTTGAATAGCTACATGTACAAAGGTGCGCTCTGATTGTTTTGGAGCCTGCAACTAAATTGGGAGGCCTTTATGACCTGGTTTTAGTATTGAACACACTCCATTAGAGAGAATTGCTTAAGGATTTGGAATGGTGTATAGAGCTCAGGGCTCCACTAATCACTGACAAACATATTTTACCTGTTTACTAGTGTGTTCACCAACGTATTATGGCGTCCTTACTAAGTTTGAGCAAGTCCTTTTCTGGACTCATGCTTGTATTGTTCTACATAGCTGCTACAAGTAATGGTAAGTAAATGACCTCCTCTCATTAAAAAAAAAGTATTCTTGAATAAGAACAACTCAATAAGCTTTGCCGTAAAAAAATAAAGAAATCAACAAACAAAAAACAAATATACATAAGTCAATATAAATCTATATTATATTATATTTATATCGGGATTTTGGTTGCAAAATGTTACTTTGTACTATATGTGACAAAAAGACGGAAATAAGCTTGGACCCTTTTGAGTGTTTTAAGGTAGCAGGTATGGATTGACTCTCGTCCAAACGTGGAGGCGCATATCCAACACATGCAAATCTGCCTTCTCTATGTTATACATTTCCGACACATTCGTATTTATATACCGCTCTTTAGAAATCTAGTCATCTGACTGGTCGAAATTGTAGTCGTGATTTAGCAATGCCCACCTACCAGTCAATATAATTTTTTAAATGCCCGTTGCCCTGATCTAATTATTATTATCGTTAAAGAAACCGAACCCCAAGTAATAACTTTACTTATTCTGAGAGATTTATTATGTTAGTACCCATACATCTACAAGATTCCCCTACCAAAGTGTATGAGAGAAGTATAAAGCAAAAATAAAATACAGTTTCTCAGCACGACATGGGCATCGCCATTTTCTTGATAATGTGACGTACTATGCGAAGTCGTTTATCAAGTAAATGTATTCAAATTTATGGATGCTTCTTTCCCAGACGTGTGTGGTGATAAAGCATTTCATTCACCTGCTATTATCCTTTGTACTATAATTGCCAGAACGCAAATTGCATAAATTAGTTAGTGCTCTTCTGGGTTGAAGGTTTCTCATAAATGAAATAGATTTGTCAACTGCTATAGTGTAGTATTTATAAATGAGTTTGTTACAATTGTGCCCCTGTTATTTTTTTTTCACCTCATATAATTTCTATCATCTCAGTTGTTATTTTTTTTTTCATTGAAAAGTAAAGGTTTCGTTATTGATTTAAAAATTCTTTCCAACTAAAGCTTGGTGCATGATACATGTACAACTTTAACAGATACGTCACATTTTTAAGAAAATGGCTGCGCCCATGTCATGCTGACAGGCATCACATCATGCCAGGAATATCTTCATTTATATATATATCTTGTACATTTTCGTAAGGAATATTGTACATCAAAGGGCAGGAATACATCTCATTTTTCAGAATACCTACACTTATTCTTTGGGTTTAGGTTTCCTTTAATAGCATTAGGGCAAGCCATAATGTCCTCCCAACCTATCAAAATATATGTATGCAGTTCGCATTTTATTGAAATACGATAATATATACAAATTGAATGAAATAGCTCGTTCCTAAGAAAACGTGTATAAATCTGATTATACAGTGCGTCCCAGAAAAAACGAAACCGAGAGCTATCGATGTTTTATCATAACTTAGTCACATTTGTAATTAATAAATGACACATATTGAGAAAGCTTAGATCCTCCTCTTTCATTTGATGCAACTCATATGATGCATCTTTCACGCATGAGTGATTAAAATTAATTTGAAGAGAGGAAACCAAAAATTCATTTGGCGGACGGTATCTGAATTTCAACGAGAAAATCACATTTCATAAGACACCTCAATCAGGAAAAATGAGCAAGGAATGACAAAGTTCTGTTTGTTTAAAGTAGTGCTTGCATTTCCATAATTTTATCAAACGAATTCGTTTTCACTGGCTGCCTGCAGTAGCAACAAGCAAAATTGACATAAGACTTCCATTTCGTTGACAATCAGCCGTAGACTTAATGCATGGCTGATTGTCAACGAAGCGGAGTTAAGTCTTTTGTTAATTCCGTTTGTTGCTACGGCAGTCAGCCAGTGAAAACGAATGTGTTTAATACAATTATGGAAATGCAAGCACTACTATCGGAATACATATCGAAAATGGTACAATGACGATGCTGACAATATGAAAACAGTAAACTGAGAGCTACAAAAGATAACAAACTTCTAGGGAAAACATTAAAATGCAGATAAATGATTGGTTATTGGAGTTTCTAGAGATAAGAGGCATACCAAACATCGATGAAATATAACTAAGCCACCGTGACGTCTGAGGCATTGTACGTTACATAATCATTCTGTATTGATCGACTAAGAACACTCATTAATCTATCTTTTGAAATAATACGTCATCTCAAGTACAGTCAATGTTGTCATTGTGGGTACCTCCTTTAATATATAGGCAACCTCTATATAGTGGCAATACGTTTCGTTTCCCTCGAGAACGAAATATGTATTGTAGAACGTGTCTAGAAAGGCCGGCTGCCTACAGTGGCAACTTAGACAGGTTTGACTGTATCAAAATATGTAAATAGAAGACCGAGCGATAACGAACATCGAACTCGTGCGTGCGCAGAGAAAATTGCAAGGAAATTACAACTGCTGTTTCGGGTAGAATTTGTATGATTTCCCAGGGACTTGCATGTTTTATGGTTTGTCACTTAAAGGTACTAGTGTCCCATTTGCAGGCCCAAAAATGAAAACATTAAATTCCAACGGCATCTGAAAGATAATACTAATTTAGAACTTCCCTTTAAAAAAAGGGGGGAACTTGTCTTTAAGTTGGAAAATAACGACTATTATTTGTCAAATCGACTTTGAAGCTATAGAGCCAATAAGTAATATTCTTGATTTTCAGACTATTGTACCAAATGGTCGTACATTTTATGCTGCGCAAAGATTCAATCTGTTTAATTTTGGCCATTACAAGAAGTGAGTTATTGATGTAGACAAATGCGCATGTACCCTTTACAGCTCATTTCATGTATGTTATTATCAAAGAAGAAAAAGGCCAGTCAGTCACTCAATAGTGTCTGACAGTGAAGTCTAGCAAGTAAACAGGTTTCCTTGCATAATTTGAATATTAGGACACTGCTATTTTTTTTAATTTCACAGATAGCTAGATATACATGACATATTCATAATTCCTGCAAAGTTCTACAGAATTTAAGGTTGGCTGCAAAAGGGACATATTATCTTTAAAGGGATAGTTGAGTTCTGTTGCAGAGGGCGCTGTGTGAGATAATGAAAAACTGAGTGTCATATTTGAAAGAACATAACATTTAAATGACAAATCATCTTTGTTTGATCAAAATCGGTTCAGAAACGGCTGAAATATCCATAAATATAACGATTTATAATACCTGTGTACTACCACAAATATTAGATCATTTGAAAAAGCCGTTGACAAAAAGCGAAATAGCACCTTTTACGTCGTATTTCAGCCAATGCCGATGTTGGCTTTTTTGTTGGCATTTTCGTGTCGGTTATATTACGCACAACCAGACGGCCCATGTATTGTTATTTTTAATTAAACAAAATTAACGGTCACCGTATTTTTTTAAAAGTGGAGCTGAATTGGTATGACCGTATTGGCTAAATTTCACACATTTGGGGGGGTCTAAAATTACCTTCATAGCATTTTAGGTTCTAAAAGGGCACTAGAAATATCATAGATAAGAATAAGAGCAATAACCATGCACTTTGAAGGCATTTGCGGTCTGTAAACAGAACTCAACTATCCCTTTAAGATATATTGGATTATTATGAAGAAGAACATGAGAAGACACATTTCCCCACTCGGTTTTTAGTTTTCTTCACATTGTGTATACCAAGTAAGCTCCCTATCCCCAAACATGCCAACCGATTGGACTCAACCTTCGCCGCTAATTTGCATACAATGGATTTGAATAAACTTTGACATTTAAGCGGATCATCTGTAGGAAATTAAGAGCAGGAAATAGGACATGGTGAAATATGGGGAGTTTCCGATTTCTGTTCGTTTTCTATGCATACATTAAATCGAAAGTTGTTAAAAGAAATGTACAATAGGAAAAAACAAAACAATTACGGTTTTACCTGAAAATAGTTTAAAAAGGGATAGTTTTTTTTAAATGTGGTCATCTTTTTTTAATTCGGCTTTCTATGAGGTATCAGGTGTTCAGTTTGAAACGAAAGCAGGCCCCATCTTTGAAAGAGTCGTGATTTAAATCGGTCGTATATTCACTTAAGTTAATACCAAGTTGTGTTGAGAAGGGTGTGAAGAAAGAGGGTGAAGGGGGCAGAGAAATTGGGAGAAGTTTAGACATGTAGCCGGTAAGACCGATATGATTGGGAACATGTTCATAGGGAAATGGCATAGAGTCGTAAGTTCAAAGGCATTGTTTAACAATGTCTCCAGTTTTACAAATCTGAGATGCATGGTTCTTCGTGTTATCAGTGTCTGTGATATGGTGTAATATTGAAGCCCTACAGAAATTGCGCTTCAAATCTTTGAGTGACCAGTTTTACCATACTCATTTTCTCCAGTAGACTGTAGTAGTATCAAAACCGTTAAGCTACAGTCCCATATACGTCCCGGACCGTCCCGGACCATCCCGGACCCCATCCGGGGTGATCCGGGATTCGGTCCGTGTTGACACCGTGTTGGCACCGGGGTGGTCCTGGATGGTCCGGAGTGGTCCGTGCTCGTCCGTGCTGGTCCGGCTTTATATGGGACTGGGGCTTTAGGAAAACGGTTTGTAAAATTTCTAATTACAATCATAGATATCTTGATAATCAGACAGGCGATCGCCTAGTAAAAGTAAAGGGATTCCTGACTGACCCAAAGGTTTATATATATATGTTTGCAGCATGAGCTAAATCCAGGATTTTTTTTTTTAATCTGAGGCAAATATACCCAGTCCTTTTAAATGATCAGGGAATGTCATATAAAGAGCCAATCAAAGTAGTGCATTTAGGCACATTTCCTGACTTAATTGCGATTAAATGCAAATAATTGCAAATCTTAATGCGGCATCCCCAGGACATCTAAGTTCGCACACAACAAATGTTTGCACATTGGTGTTGAGGCAAGAATGGCAAAATTGCAAGAGCAGTGTGCACAAACTCAGATGCCACATGCATATAGCTAGAAAACATGTCAATCAGAAACAAATGAATGGGAAAATAAGTGCAAACAGTAAGATGCTATATTTTCAGCGAATACAAATGAAAGGGTGTGGAACACGGAAGAAAACTTTTTTTAAACGATGAACCATCTCAAAACAAAGAATGTTACTATTTTTTGGAATATCCAGTTCTTTCAATTGAATTAGGAAATAGGAAGGGCAGTATTAAAAACGCTTTGCTTTAAAATGAATTTAAAGAAGGAGGATTAAAAACCCCCCATCTGTTATCTTTTAACCGTGAAATGAAAGTTACTTGGATAAAGAGATACTTTGATAAAGGAAACAAAAGTAAATGGAAAAAGTTTTCGCACATTCTCCAAAACATATGGGAGGTGATATTTTGTTAGCTCTGATGATTTAATGTTTTCACTACCTTTGTTTTCACAAACCAAAGAAGCAGGGGTGGATCTATCTTTATTCTTAAGGGATGGGGGAGGTTGCCCCAATGACGATGCGAATACTGTGTGGGTCTGGACACATGAGCATCGTCCACGAACCGCGAAGCGGCGAGGCGATATTTTGTTTGTGGCGATTTTTTAACCCCCGTATGTGATGTTTGCCTGGCATCTATACTAACACAATGAAGACCATAAAAAGCAGTGCATGATAACATCTTTTAAAACCAAGTAACATTTTAATACACAATTATATTTGCTAGGGGTAGACCCGATGACGAGCTGCGTAGTGGCGAGGCGATGTTTAAGGGGGGGGGGGGGGGTTGACCCAATGACGATGCGAATACTGTGTGGGTCTGGACATATGATGGCGTTTTCCTATGCACATCACATTTTTACTTGGCAGCCCAAGGGTGGGGGGGGGGGGGTAAACCTCCTCAACCCCCTCGTAGATCCACCACTGCAGAAGATAAAATGTTGTTCGTAATTTATGTCATTCATTTTTTGAAAATAATTATTTTTTTTCTTTTTCTTTTTGAAAATTTAAATAAAACTGGAACTGGAACATCCTTGTCGGGTCTGATTTCTTTTTAAATCTTAAAGAAACCACATTAAAGTGAAATTACGCTACTATGTTCAAGATACCTTAACTTATGAGCATAAATTTATCTAAGGAGGTGCATATGACAAAGGGAAGAGTTAACATGATGTGAATTACTTACAATTTGATGTAATCTTCCATCGTTTTTTTAATGTTTCATCAATCAAATACTTAAATGACATGGAAGTCAAACAGACTATAAAAGCACCAAAAGCGGAAGCAGGTTGTGAAAACATGGCTTTGTCGTTGACGATGAATCATACCCATGATCGCGTGAGACAATGTGACTCTAATGCAAGTATGTAATTGTAGTTAAATATACTCAGTTAGTATACTTACCCAGCATGATACCTCAGTAACCTCACATTTACGAAATTTAGTGTATCTAGAACTCTTAAGATGAAAGGGGGGGGGGGTGGATACATACTTTATATTAGGCACTGACACTTAAAGGTAAAGACCAGTAATGGTCATGCGATTGCATTGTGAAAGAAACGTTGTGGAATCGATCAGAAAAGGTTGATCATCTAGCATCTAGCATCTGCAAGGTTCTGGAATCATCAAAATGATAAGAAATTTGGCCCATTCTTCGTAAAGTTACAAGCACTATACACAGAAAGATGTATATGGGACTACCCTATCTCTCTCACCAGACCATGAGAGAAATAAATTTACCAAATATATGAATTAGTAGGCGGTTTCCCGGCAAATTTTTTATCATCATGTATTAGTCAAAACATATTCTTTCACATGATTGGTAATGAGAGCTTCCATTTCATTTTTTGAAATTGGGGCGTTGCCAATACTGGTCTTTACCTTTAAATCATCTGTGGAAAATGGAAAATGAAAAAGGGATGATAATGTAACAACAGCTCACAGTCTCACACATAAACGGCCCCCGCATAATTATGATCACAATACTCATTATAACGCAATACTCACAGGGAGAAAAATTGTGATATCAGCAATTCAACATAGCTAGCCCCCTCGGGCCTTGAAATAGCTCCTGTAAAATTGTCCACATGAGCTATTCTTCAGAGAATAGCTCTCAGGGAAAAAGGGTATTTTCACCCTGAACGGTACATTATTATTCTTGCTTTATGCCTTTCTCATACACTTTGGTGGGGAATCTTGTAGATTGATGGGCGAGAATGCAATAAATATCTCAGAACAACTAAAGTTATTATGTGCTCTTAATTTGGTTTCTCGCTCCCCCCCCCCACTTTCTCTCTCTCTCTCTCTCTCTCTCTCCCCTCTCTTTCTCTACCCCCCCCCCTGTGTCTCTTGCTCTTTATGTCTATATATCTGTATAGGCGTGAAGTAAAAGGTTGAGAATTCTCGCACTTTTAGATATATATATATATATATATATATATATATCTTTCCTTCTTTCTCTTTCTCATGATCACCCCTGCAGATTCTGTGTATTCACTCAATCCACCAAGAGTAACTGATCTCGGGAATCTCAACTTTATAGCATCATGGGACCCCATAGAAAACTATACTGGCATGTACAACCTTACATCGGAGTTTGGTGAAAAGTGAGTACATGTACATTATCTATAATATAATCTGTTCACAGATTGATGATTTTGTTTCATCATGTTAAGTTGACAAATGTTTAATTGATGATTGAGTTGTGTTGTTTAAATTTCTGACATTTTATTTGGATGACCATGGTAATATCTCTCGTCATTATTTGCCCTTGGATTTAAATGGACACCATAGTGAGACTACCTTCATTTAAAGTAATGGACTGAGGAATGCAATGTAGGGATTCCCATGCTACTTGTAAGCTTGTAGAAAAGTAAACACACTTTTTCCTACATTATCCTACAATATTTCTTACAATATACTTGTGCATGCTATCATGGATGTTTGTTATCTGTCAAATTATTATCAATGCCTACATATTGTAAATGCCAAGTGGTCCATGATGGGTATTTTATAAGTAACATCAAGAGGTAATGTGGAAATAAGTTACAGGTTAAAATTCACCATGATAATTTAAGAAATAAAAGAGCAAAATAGTGACATGATTAGTTTTGAAATAATAGTCATAAAATTTGTTTGAAAATCCTTCAAAATAAGGCTCAGATTACACAAGAGAGCATCTCAGAATCCTGGAGCTCCCTGAATGCCGAGTGCAGTGGACTTTGCACCTCACGAACATCAGTTCATACTCCTTCCAACATGTCATTTTAAAGGTTTGCATTTTTGTTTGTGGACCAATCTACTATTTCATGTATTATCTCTGGTATTGTGTCTCATTCATCTCATGGTAGAAACCTTTGTTACACCAATGCTACAAGTTGTTTCCTGGGAGGAAAACTGCTGGAAGACAAACGATGTCCATTGACCTCTCTCTTAGCTGTAACACTCGAAGTAGATGGAAGAGAGAGTGACAAGTGGATCTTTAGAAGCGATTTCAGAGGTAAGAGACTTGTAAAGATAAGAAAATTGAGAGAGTTTGAAATGTTATTAAACTTTGCCTTTGTGAAAAGAAAAATGTATTCCTGAGAAAAGTGCTGTTATTAATATTGTTAGTATAACCATTATTATTATTATTATTATAAGATGGGTAGAAGAATCCCTGCAATCTGATTGGTAAATTACCGTGTACAAAAGGTTTACTGGATGTACGCGATATCTTTTTTTTAATATATTTTTTTTAAAGGGATAGTTGAGTTCTGTTGCAGAGGGCGCTACACAAAATAATTTTTTGTAGAGATAATGAAAAAATGAAAGAAAATAATATTTTAATGACAAAATCAACTTTGTTTGATCAAAATCGGTTCAGAGACGGCTGAAATATAACGATTTCTAATACTTGTGTACCACCACAAATATTAGATATTTTGAAAAAATTGAAAAAACCGTTGAAAAAAACGAAATAACGCCTTTTACGTCGTATTTTAGCCAATGCCGATGTTGGTTTTTTGGTTAGCATTTTCGTGTTGCTTATATTACGCACAACCACTTGGCCCATGTATTGTTATTTTCAATTAAATAATTAAATCATGGTCACTGTGTTTTTTGAAAGTGGAGCTGAATTGCTATGCTCGTATTGGCTAAATTTCACACATTTTGGGGTCTAAAATTACCTTCATAGCAATTTTAAGTTCTAAAAGGGCACTAGAAATTTCATAGATAAGAATAAGAGCAATAACCATGTACTTTGAAGGCATTTGTGGTCTGAAAACAGAACTCAACCATCCCTTTAACCGTCATGACTGTTGTGTTTTTCGTGTTTTTTTTTTAATTCTTAAATATTTTTAAATGTTTTTTTCCTTTTCTATAGATTTAATATATATATTTGTTAGTACAGTATATAGTTTAATGTGAAGATAAGTCATTACTTTTGATTTCATTTATTGCACTAACCATTTTTTTAATTTTGTTTTATTTCATTATAAGTTTCATGAAATCATGCGTCCGGTATAAAATCTGTAAAATAACAGAATTTTGTATTTTTGACGATTTTTCTGGCCCCATTTTATAAAACAGATGATGCACAGGTTTAATTTGTGGGTCGGTGGAATTGTGTGCACGCGGTACCTTCAAATTTGGTCTAATAGTACCCACTCGGCTGCGCCTCGTGGGTTCAAACCATTCAAAGGTACCCCGTGCACACAATTCCTACCGACGCACACAAACCTATGCATCATTAGTATTTTATTACAGTTTTATTATTAGTATTTTCTTTTATACAAATGTTCATGGTTTAACATTATCGTAATCTGCAAGAAAGCACGCAATTTGTTCTAGTGACAATTAACACTTTGTGAACCTTTGGTGACACAGTGGGGCCACCAAACATCCTCTATCCAGACATTCTCATCGACTCCACGAACATCACCATCGTCATTCAAGGGGCTCAAACTCCGCTGTATTACGATTATCAGGAGCTGAAATGTCGAGGTGAATCATGGGAGGGGGAGAAATCCCCCATCTATATGGGCCAGAGAGCATCGAAAGATGGGGTTGAGTGCAAGTATAATCTGACCGATGCTTATGGATCAAGAGCCAATCATGAAATTAAGGTATTTTCTTTTTTCTTTTTTCAAGTAGGTCTAAAGCCTCTGAATTTACCATTTGTATTTTTGAATGCACTTTTAAGTCTGTTGAGAGCCAGGAGAGCATTTTAAGATTAAGCTCATAGTTGAGAAATGTGACTTAGAAGTAAGCACCACTCTGGTTCTTGTATTGTATCGCACATAACATTTAATATCCCTCGAGGGTCTTGCTGCTTTTTTGTTAAATAGTAGATGCTATTGTCTTTCATTTCAATTGGGGAAGCAAAGGGGCATTTTCCTTGTTTAGATGGACTTTTAATATTTAATGCATTTGTATGGAGCCTCTTAAGGCTTCTCACATGATATCAATTTATCTCCTTTTCAATTGGAAGTGAAACTCAATTTGAGAGACAGCTCTTGATGAATGATCAGTACTAAGGCATTCAATTCTAGTAACCTCATGATTGCCATGAGGAGCCAAAACAGCTTCACACACTGTATTGTCGTATATTAAAGGTACTATGTCCCATCTGCAGGCCAAAAAAATGAAAAGGTTAAATTCCAACGGCATTTGAAAGATAATACTAATTTAGAACTTCTCTAAAAAAAGGGGGGCTAGAAAATGTCTTTAAGTGGGAAAAAACAACTATTAGTTGTCAAATCGACTTAGGAGCTTTAGAGCCATTAAGTAATAGTCTTGATTTTCAGACCATTGTACCGAATGGTCGTACGTTTTATGCTGCGCAAAGATTCAATCAGTTTAATTTGGGCCATTACAAGAAGTGGGTTATTGATGTAGACAACTGCTCATGTACCCTTTACAGCTAATGTTATGCATGTTATTACCAAAGAAGAAAAAAGCCAATCAGTCACTCTATAGTGTCTGACAGTGAAGTCTAGAGAGTAAACGGGTTTCCTTCCATAATTTGAATATTAGGACACTGCTAACGTTTGAATTTCACAGATAGGACATACATTACATATTCATAATTCCTGCAAAGTTCTACAGAAATTGAGGTTGGCTGCAAAAAGGGACTTAGCATCTTTAAAGGTATTTAATAGGTACTTAATCCCAGAATAACTTGCTTTCAGTAGAATCAGAGAAGGAGGTTTAAAAAAAACTGTGTTTGTGAAAGTAAAGACACTGATAAGTAATATGAAAATCCATCATTACTTTAGAGAAAACTAGGTAACTAGGTCTTGAGTTTATATGTGAGTTCTTTCTGTAATAAAGCATGCGTAATATGAGGCTCCAATTGGCATAAAGGTTGCTTTGTGCAAAACTTTGTCATGAAGGACCAATTCTAGTCTTAATATGCGGCCTGATAACCCTTTGTCAACAGTTTTAAACTAGAAATTCTGGAATAACTGCACGTAGAAGTCATTTGCATAGCATTCCATTTGGGAACATTAATTCGTTTTGGGCTACTACTAATTTCTTCTTTTTTTTCTTTTTGTATAATGAACTAACCATATCGTTGTAGTTAAACCTTCTTTTCTATGCTTTTCTATGCTTTTATTATTGTTATTGTTTCAACTACTAATACTACTAATACCACTAGCGTACCTACTGGGGGGGGGGGGGGCAGGGGGCATCCCTGACTACATGTGAACTGCAGAAATATTCAAAAAGATGCAGCAAGTTGATTTTTAAACATATATTCGTGGAATGGGCCATAGTCTATTGGGAGAGATTGTTGTGACACATGAATGTATGCATACACGAGATGGGTCAGAGGTTAAGTCATGTTGCTTCAAATATATCCCTCCCATGAGCATTCTCTATGATCGGGAACTATTTTCGAGCTTAATGAAATGCCTGACCAATTAGAAGCAACTTCCGGTTACGTAACTATGTTTCTGAAGTAGTTATGGAATGGGCATTGTTATGTCTTGTCGACATATATGATACAGTAAATCACTTGTCAAAAATCCATGGAGTATTTGCTGCAGAACCATACAACTGGAATCTTTGGTGTTATTCCTTTTTGTTTGTTTGAAGAATTACTTTGGTGAGCTGAATGAAAATACTGGAAAACTGCACATCTTCCTGCACAAGCTGACACCCTTCTCAAACTACAGCATAGTAATATGGTGCACGCTAAATTATGAGGACGGGAAAAGCACAGTTTACAATTTCACCACAAAGGAAGATGGTAAGAGAAGTTCGATAGTTATTGTAATCCTTACCCTCCTCCTCAATCGTATACAAATGTTGACTACTGTGGGGGGCATTTTTAAAGCCATTGTCCCAAGGTGGTCTGGAAAATGTGCTAGGCCCATCAGCTTTGCCTTGGGGCACTTTGTGCTTGTGAATGTACCAATTTATCTCGATATGTTTTTTAATCTAATTGAAGGATCTATTTTCTTTGATGAACATTCTGTTCCATTTCATCAAGTTTTGTTTAAATGTTGATGATTTTATTTTCTTTCTCTCATTTCGCCCTTTAACTCCTCCTTTTGTTTTCCTGAAAAAAGTTCCTTCAAGTGGTCCGACTATTGTGAATACAAGTTTTGAAGGACTTGGATGTGAAAAGCCGGATTTGAGAAATATCACCTTCACGATCCAGGTACGTCAGAAATCGGTTGTGCAATGCTACGTTCCTGCGACAATAGATTAACCAAATTCTTAACTTCAATCCTGAAACAATCACTTTATCTAATCCTAAAACAAAAACTAAAAATTTAATTCGTTATGAGGACGATTTAGGTGGTCTGTCTTCAATTCTTATGATCAGTGAAAGGTCAAAAAGAAAAAAGAGTGACGAAAAAAATTGTTGGAGACGCCCGGACTCGAACCAGGGATCTCGAGGTCGGAAGTGAAGTGCGTTACCGATATACCTAAACATTTCCCATAGCGATTACACGTAAAGCCCGGGTAATAATATCCAAGTTTGGAAGCGCTTAGAGACTTAATTGTAATTTGCGCTATATAAAAGCTGAATATTATTATATTATTATAAACGGAAAATGGAATTCTCAAATCCCACTTTGCAAGTGAAATATGAGCATGATTCCGTTATCTAATCGAAAAATAAAGGGCACACTTGTGATAGCTTATTGTCCCAGCTACAACATACTCGATGCTCAGCGAAAACGAAGCTAAAACGAAGGAGATATTGCTCGCAAAATACGGGAATGTAGAATCAAGTTTGGAGAAAAAATCATGTCCCATAGAGAATACACGCAAAATGTCAAAAATTGACATGCCTCCTTTAATCACAAAAATACGCCATGATGCCTTTGTCAAAATGAAATATTGTGGCAATTACATTTGTAGAGAATTTTCCTAGCTAGAACATATCAAAATTTGGAAGAAAAACAATCAACATTTACAAAGATACAATTAATTTTCCAAAAATATGCTGACGTCATAATATGCAAATTGAAATTTTGAGTTCGGAGGCCATTATGATGACGTCATGAGTTAATTGAGGGTCGAATGAGACATGAAATCATATCTCCGATTCATACTCTATCAAAAAATGAACAAAAACTTGGGGTCGCCTTGCATCTTAAAGAGCTACAACTACCCCCTGACAACTATCCCCAGACAACTACCCCTAGAGGGAGGTTGCCCAAGGGGGTCGTTGTCCTATAAAGATGTCCAGGGGGTAGGTGTCCGAGAACCATTTGTATGAGATTTACTATTTTATATTTAACATTCAGCTCCTTTCATCTGTTTTCCCCAAATATAGCCCCTCTCACTGACATAGTGATAGTGTGCTACATGTTATGATTCTCTAAAAGCCTGGTCACCACTTAGGCATAATTTAGCTGTTTTCTCTGACATTTCCATTATTTCTTTGCCCCTAGCCTCCTGCAGAGGACCAACGTCATGGCATACTCCTATTCTATGAGATCTGTTACCGAGTCGTCTCCAGCAATCCAGATAAAGAATGGCTTTCTGAGATCCTGAACCTGTCATCCCCTCCTCCAGACTCCAACATAGTGACCCTAAAGGATACTTCCCGATGGGATGCGTACGAGGTCAAGGTCTTCGCCAATAACTCCGTCGGTGGGATGTCAAGCTCGGTTTATCAGTTTGAGGTCTTGAAGTCAAGTAAGTGATATTCCTTCTGCGTGTCTTATCCAGGAGACCTGGAAAATAACAGTATTTTCTACCAAGAATAAAACTTGAAATTAAACGCTATCAGGAATTTACCAGTCTGTTTCTACAGAAGTGCAGCTAGTGGACTTTAGTGGACTTTGGTGGACACACTGGATGCCTGGAAATCGCGTGCTGCGCATACTAATATAGTATTAATGACTGGTTTGAGAGAAATAGTTGTTTTTATACGCTCAAGGGAAGGTTAGAATTGTGCTATTGCCCCGAGGCGTGCCGAGGGCAATAGCCCAATTGTAACCTTCCCGAGAGCGTATAAAAACAACTATTTCTCGAATATTAAAGCAGTCATTAATACTTTTATATGCCGAAAAAATAGACTAAAAAATAAAAAATAAAAAATAAAAAAACTTTTGTCGAAGATGGGATTCGATCTCTTGCGTCTTAAACCGCTCGGCTATCGCGCTCTATTACTATTCCTATCAGTTTTCTCTAATATATACATTAAAATGAATTGAAAACGGCTTCGCGTGATTGATGGTTCGCGGCTGCAATGCATATTGGCACGAACTTAGATCAAGATCTATCGGCAGATGTTGTTTTTTTGTTTTTGGAAGTTTATTTTCGTCTTCATGTCAACAATGCAAGATAAAATTGTCGGTAAGATCGATCGAGATTCAATTGTATTGAAATTACCGACCAATTCTTCGCACACGTACGGTATCCTCGATCGCTCAAACCATTTTTTAACATGTAAACCTATGGGGTAACCATGGAGACTGACCTATTTTCCCAATAACCATGGTTATTGGGAAAATAAGTCTGTTTTTTTACAGGAACAGTTAAAGTTTATGAATGCAATTTCGACCAATCAGATTGCTGGATTACTTAAGTGAGGTATATAATACATTATATCACATGACCGATACACCAACGCTAAAGTCCTGAAGCGATATTGCGCATATGGGTGTCAGATTTGTCAGAGGCTGCGCAGCGACAGCTATTGAGGCGAGCGTAACCGGGAAAAATCCACCTCCAGAGACGGATACTTTTTCCGTTAGCGAATTAGTGTTGTAATCTGATTGTGGTGCGTTTGTACAGTAGCGCGTACCTGGAAAAGGCTAGAGACTAAAGGTATTTTAAATCCTGTAGAAACACCAGTACGGTTAAACTATTTACTAACTTTGTTCAACTGAAGAAAAAAACAGGCGGAAAGGGCAAGGTACTTCCTATTTTAAACAAAGTTTCATGTATAAAGTATAATGACAGTAATTAATGCTAATAGGCCTTATGTCAATACAGTTGAATTTAAAACGTATTAAACGTGGTATTACATAATGTTTTGCTTTAATATGTAAACCAACAAATTAAAGATATTAAAAAGGAATTATTTGTTCTGTTGATGCATGTCGAGGTTAATTGGCTCATTACAAATTTCATTTTATTTATCTCATATGATTGAGATCTTTGTTTTTATCATAAATTATTCTACCCAATATAATTATTTAGCAGATATAATTCACTTGTCGTATTTAAGATATATTTTAAGGTTAGCTTGATTCTGTAAATTTCTGCCCCATGATCTTCCCCTACAACCCGAAAGGCACGTAAACAAGAGCGTCGCTAGAGGGGGGTATTGGGGTGCGACATCCCCAACTATCAGGATTTTTTTTTTTTTTAATAAATGTAATGCTTCCTGGGAGAAATTTCAATAGTTTGAACATATTTGTGGCTTACACCCAGTAAATAAGATCGATTGATCGATCTGTAATTGAAAAAACAAGTCAGAAAAAATCTTGGAACCAGCGGGATTTGAACCTGCCATCTACTGCTTGCCGGGCAGCGACTCTACAACCAGGCCATCACTGGTCCATGGCACAGTCACGATGAACTAGAAACAAATACCCAAGCTCTCCTGATTCATTCTGACTTATTAATATTCATTAGTCCGCCATAGTTCCAAGATTTTTTCTGACTTTTTTTTTTCAATTACAGATCGATCAATTGATCTTATTTATTGGGTGTAAGCCACAAATATGTTCAAATTATCAGGATATTGTTGGTAAAATTGCGCTGTCGTCGGGAAAAAATGGAAAAAAAGGGAGGGAAAATGAGAGCGAAAGAAAAGGAAAGAAAAAAAAGGAAAGGAAAAGAAAGAAAAGAAAGGAAAAATAGAAAGAGAAGAAAGGAAAGAAAGAGAAAAAAAAAAGAGAAAGGAGAGGAAAAAAAGGGGAAAAAAGAAAGAAAAGGAGAGAAGGGAAAAAAAGGAAAAATATAGAAAATTAAACAAAAGATACGGGGGAATGAAAGAAAGGAGAGAGAGGGGGTATAATAATAATAATAATAATACATATGATTTATAAGGCGCCAAATCCACTTGACAGTCAAATGCTCAAGGCGCAGCTTGTGCAAAAGATGAAATACATACATGATACATTTATACAAAGTGCGATAGGAAAGGTAGAGATATGAAAGGTTATGGTAATCAATTATAAGCTAAATTAAACAGATATTTCTTAAGATTGTTTTTTAAAACTTCAGCAGAACTGCTATTCTTAATCCATTGAGGGAGAGTATTCCATAATGAAGGCCCAGCATGAGCGAAGGTTCGCTCCCCCCACTTTGTTTTAACCCTAGGAGTAACAAGTAAGCCAGAGTTTTGAGAACGTAGCTGTCTAGAAGGAAAGTAATGCTTAATCAAGCCGATGTTATACTGCGGAGCAGAGCCATGTATACAGTGAAATAATAGCAAAATAATCTTGAAAACAACACGTTTTTCTACGGGCAACCAATGGAGTGATTTGAGGACTGGTGTGATGTGACTGTACTTGTTGGACAGGGTCACGACACGGGCAGCAGCATTCTGTAATCTTTGTAATTTTGCGAGTAGGTTATGAGGCGAACTAAACAAAAGGCCATTACCAAAATCCAAGCGAGAAGAAATTAAAGCATGAGTAATTTTCTCAGTGGCACTACGGTTAAGATATTTACGAATAAAACCCAAATTGCGTAACTGATAACGTACTGATTTTGAGACATATTGAATTTGTGTAGACATTGTCATGTTTGAGTCGAGAAACACACCAAGGTTGCGACATACATTAGATAGGGTAGTTTCATGTCCAGCAAGAGTAATTGAAGTGATTGAAATCTTCTCTAACTGAGTCTTAGAACCATACATTATAAATTCGCATTTGGCGAGATTTAATTTAAGAGAATGTGAGTTTAACCAATTATGAACATCTTGTACACAAGTCTCAATGTTATGGATAGCGCTGGCTGCATTGCTCTGATTGGGTTTGAAAGAAGTATATATTTGAATATCATCAGCATAAACATGATAGGAGAGAGAATGGTGATGAAAAATATTCTTCAAACCCGTTAAATATAACGAAAACAGCGTGGGCCCGCCCACAGAGCCTTGCGGAACTCCGCATGTAAGTGGTACAAAATCTGAAAGGCAGCCGTTTATCAAGACAGCTTGAGAATGGCATGACAGGTATGATTTAAACCATTCCAGGGCTTGACCTTTAATACCGAGTGACATGAGGGTATTCACCAGAACAGTGTGGTTAACAGTGTCAAAGGCGGAAGACAAATCAAGGAGTACCATAGCAGTTACTTTTCCGCCATCCATCTCCTGGAGTATAAAGTTGGATACATTAACAAGGAGGGTTTCTACACTGTGGTGTGGACGGTATGCAGATTGAAATGGGTCAAGGAGGTCATTATCGAGACAGTAATCATTTAATCTAGAGAACACCACCCTCTCAAGTATTTTAAACAAAAACGGGGGATTAGAAACTGGACGGTAATTACTTAGTAATTCAGAATCAAGATTGGGTTTCTTCAGTAAAGGAAGAATGTGTGCCGTTTTAAGGACAGAAGGTACGCATGCCTGAACGATACTTAAGTTGACAATCTGTGAAATAACAGAGGCAAATGAAGAGGAGCAATCCTTAATGAGAACAGTATAGACAGGGTCTAGTTTACACGACTTAGCTGGCAATCTATGAAGCAGTGATTGTATCTCATCGGAGGTGGTAGGTTGAATCGTCTCGAGGGATGCTGACGTGACAGGATCAGGTGGAGTTAAGTCAGAAGTGAGACTGTCCTGAATCTTCTGAACCTTGGAGCGGAAGAACTGAATAAATCTTTGAGCCAGTTCTTTACTATCAGCATGTCTTGGTAGTGGAGAGTTCTGTTTCCGATTCAAGAGACGATTGGCCGTAGAGAAGAGTTTCTTAGAGTCATGTCCACATTTATCGATTAGCCCGACAAAGTACGAACGTTTGGCTCGTTCGACGAGAGAGTTCGTGAAATCTCGTTGCGCACGGAACATCTCTTTGTCGATGTGAAGCTTGCCGTTAGATCGCCATCTCCGCTCAAGCTGCCTACGTTTACGTTTCTCAGCAGTAATCTCGCCGTTGTACCAGGGATTGTCCTGACGGTCTCTAACCTTGCGGATCTTGGCAGGAGCATGAATATCAAGGAGCGAAGAAAGAATGGTGTTGTAGCGACTAGTAGCTGTGTTGACACTCTCTGACGTTAAGGGCATAATGTCGCTCTCAGCAACATCCTTCGCGAAGGCTATCCTGTTTATGTCTTTAATATTACGGGAAGCAAATGTTCTGTCGGTGCGTGCAGGTTTAGTGAAGCGAAGTACACAAGTGATAGCAGCATGATCTGATAAACCTTGAACGATACTTGGCTTCGAAATTGACAAATTGTCTGAATTCCGCACCAGAACGACGTCCAGAATGTGACCTTTGTCGTGAGTCGGCGATGTAACCAACTGGGATAGGCCATAACTGTTAATAAGGTCCACAAACCTGAGTGTATGCTGGGATGAAGAGTTATCTAGATGGATGTTTAGATCTCCGGTGATCAAAAGTGGGTATGGTTTGCACAACCTCTCATCAAGAAGCGCAGAGAAGTCGATAAGAAACTGAGTGAAAGACTGGTATCCTGGTGGTCTGTATATGACTATAATGTCGACCTGTGTAGAGCCGCCAGATACAGTTCCAGACATTGATTCAAAGGTTTCGAATTTGCCTGTTGGATTAATATCGACGTGGAGACTGTCCCTGTAGAGAAAGCCGACCCCGCCGCCACGTTTAGCAGCTCTGGGATGGTGCTTGAACAGATAACCACGAGGGCAAAGATCAGCAATCACTGCATCGTCAGATGCAGTTAGCCAAGTTTCACAAACACATGTAAAATCTAAACTATGGTCAATAATAAATTCCTCTAATAAGGTAGATTTATTACGAACAGAACGGCAATTCAACATACCAAGTTTGAGGTTGTTATTAAAACGATCACGGCCCCCCTTCATACCTCGATGTGTCTTCCGCCCTATGTCATGTCTGTTAATACCTAAAGACATAATCATATTACATAATTCCTCATTCTGTTCACGCCACAGTAGCGAATATGAACGCGAATTAAAAGAGTGAAGTGTTTTACTATCATACTTGTATGATATAGAATACCTCGTACTGTTATCGTTATCCGAGGAGGCCGAGTTATGTGTGACAGGGCCTGGGTTCGGATTCACATCGCCAGATAACAATATCAAAATCTGAAAAGTGGATACACTGTTAGCGTATAACTGTACTGGAGCACAAAAATGTTTTCCTTTCAATTTCAATTTCAACGGATATGCATCAGGTGTAGCTTCTAAATACATGTAGGGAACATTTTGTACATGTGGATCAGAAACCAGATCAGAAGCATGACACCATTGTTGCATTACATGACACCTACATGACACCTACAGTACAGTATACGAGCATGAGAGAGGAGGGGTGGGAGTAAGAGTGAGAGAGAGGGGGGTTGTTGGGTGGAGTCATCTCGTCGACGGAGCAAGAAAGATATTGCTGTGTGCCTGTGTCGGTATTCTCGCTTGATCCTCGTCTACTATATCAATGCAGAAGTTTGAACTCGATGAGATGTATACTGTCGGTCGGCCGGCGAATTATTTTTTCCTACGAACTTAGACTTTTTAGCTGTGATGACTTCGATAGACACTACAATTATATGCTTGTATTTTCTCGAAGTTTCGTTAGCAATCAGTAAAAATAATTGTCAATTATCATTGTCAACCTTCAACCTTACTCTAATATTAGCTAAGGACAAAAGTGGTTTAAAAATCGCAAATCGAGCCTTGAACCTGGGAGATTTGTGTTTCCGATCACGCCACATCGAATAGATGCACACCTTGGTTGCACATTTTTATTAGATAGCTACGATGCTGACTAGTCTTGACGAAATAAATCGAATATTTATGAGGTCAAGGAAGATGACCATGTGCGCAATGCGCACATGGTAATTTTCCTTGACCTGCGCATACGCAGGTATCGATAGTTCGTAGGAAACTTAGCTCCCCGCCTCCGGATTTATAGGGTTTAATTTGTAGAAATTAGGACTTTAATAGCATTAATGTATTTGTCGGTAAGTGGTGGCTAGTTTTGTCGGTAATCGGTGGTCTCTACACCTCCACTGAAAAAGGTCTAGCGACGCCCCTACACGTAAGAGGCATTAATGATAATGATAGTAATAATAAAAATGATGATGATAATGATGATGATGATGATGATAATAATAATAATATTATATACACTAATAACAATGCTAACAATAGTAATGATAATAATGATTATAACAATAATGGGTTTTATAAAGTGCCTTTTCAGTGGACATAATGCGCTGTCCCTAAGTCTATCAACACATAAATAATAATTGTAGAGGTATTTTCTTCTACGTTATTGAAGAAGTCAAGTGAACCACTCTATTTTAGGAATACAGGGAGTTTATTCCGCAGGAAATTTAAAGACACTGGTTCAACACATATCTGCGTTGTATCCCAAATATTATATGGGCATGACCGGTACGTGGTTACAGGTTATGGCATGACAGCCGGATCTGTTGCTACAGTGACAAGATTTTTTTTATTTCTATAAAGGAAGGAAATGTATCCGGGTAAGAAGCGTTCGGTCAACATCGCAATATTCTTCTTTAGACAAACATTTACAACTTGTATAGGTGAAAGCAATTGAGAAGAATTTATTGATATATAATGATAATAATAATGATATATAATGACATACACTAATGTCCACTGGCCCCAGGTACTGGAATTCACTTGATACTACTATAACAAAATATGCTTCAAGTATCTCAGTTTTTAAACGAAGACTTAAGTCATATTTTCTTCACAAGTATGTCGATGACACATGAATGTGTTATCAAGCTTTATTGTTTGTGTACTGTAGCATATTTAACTCTACTCTTGATCTTTTTTGCGTTAATTCTTGACTTTGACATAACCCCCTTTATCCCTTTTCTTTTTTCTTCTTCTTTTCCATCTGTACATATACCATAATTCCTACTTGACCTCTGCACTCAGAGAGCAATAACTCATTGATGTCTCGACTTGGTGTCAGCTTGGGTTTGTCCATATTAGATCGCCCTCTAATGGGTGGGTTGGTTTTTTGCACATATGTTACATATTTTCAAACACACGGTGAGCTTGTTAGCTCACCCGGTGGCGTTATTTTTTTCTGCGGCACAGATTGGGGCATGGTACGTGTTGAGCCTACGGGAAGTACGTTCTTTCCCTTCTAAATAGTGTCTGCACGTACGTGAGACTAGTCATGTTCGCTAGCGCATTAGCGCTGCGAAGAAGTTTGTATATCCATCGCGAACTATGTGTTTAGATAACATTCCTCTTGGACCTCTTCGTTTAAGTTAGTTAAGTTTTATTGACTAATTATTGTGATGTTCTCCTTATTGACGTGCTGCCTCCTCTTCAGATTTCCAATTTGATTTTAATTGTTGATGTAATGATTTTCCATGCGGTAGTGGATTACATGTAACACTATTAAAAACAGACCTCTACTACTTATACTGTCTAGTACGCACACGACCAGTATTAGTCTGTAAATCAAGACCCCTTTTTTAATAAAGTCCCAATCTGTGCCGCATAAAAAATTAACGCCACCCGGTGTGATGGGGATGTGCGCATCTTCGGGTATACTTGTTGTGGCCATCCATGCTGTGGTCGATGCATCGTTGGGTAGTTGTTCTCTGAGAGTATGTTGTAAATAGTTTTATATATATTTCATATTTGTTGTTGAATGAATGAATCTCACTTCCGAGCAACAAATAATAATAATACTAATACATTTTTGTGTAAGTACTACTTCTACTACTACTTCTTCGACTACTACTTCCCCTACTATTGCTACTGATAGTAAAACTAATAGTAAAATTATTAGGCATTTGTACTTCGCTATCTATTTATAACTTCTAATCTGAGGCGCACTTCTATCAAACATCCCAACTTTCCCAATCTCACGTATGAGGTATATGTCAAGATGTTCCTGGAATAGATGCTCCAATCTACGAACTCAATGTCACGTCAGTTTCCACAGATGTCTCCAGAAACCTTCGAACTTGGAATATTACGCAACTTATAACATCACCATCATATTTTTAAAAACAAAGTCCTAACGTTTTGTCGACCTCGTATAATTTTTTTTCAAAATCCAACTTTCTTCCAATTCTTTTAATACCCAAAGCACATCTCCTTGATTTGCAAATTACAAGTTTCGTTTACCTGTGTATTTCAACATTTATATCAAGGACCCGCAAGTGTAGAGGCCCTACAAATGTCACCTTCAACCACAGAAATTGAAGTAAGCTGGGAACCGTCATCTAGTCCATGCTCCGCTGACTACTATATCATACGCTACAGTCTCTATCAAAAGCTTGCCTGCCAATCACCAGAAACTATCCCAACAGAGTTTGAAGTCAACACCAACGTCACGCAATACAATAATCTAGTGGGGTTGGAGCCTTATTCGCGATACCAGATCACCGTTACAGCTGTAAATGGTGCCGGGCAGAGTGAACCCGCGATCGGCTATTCAAATACCAGGCCAGGACGTAAGTAATGAACTAATAAGCAAAATATCCTTTCCCCATAACAGTTTCAAGAAATGTACATGGTGAAATATTTTGTTTCCGTGTTGTAATTATGAATATTGGATATAATATACAGAAAAAAATTGTTATTGGTCCAAAGCTCGTCACGTGATATCGATTGCGAGGATCGTAATAAAGATATTTCACTTCCGGTCATTTAAAATATAACCAATTGGGAAAATATAACTTTCTTCGGTAGTCCAAAAATGTTACATCAAACACCTTACCAGTCAAATCTGTATTATATTCCTGACTATAACATAAGCATTGATTTAAACATATAATTTTCAAGAATTTGTCTTTATTTAAATTATGAATTGTACAGTTTGGTTGCGAAGTATATTCTCTTCACCCATCACGCTAGCCTTACTATTTTAGCGAATAACACGTCAAGTTTGAAGGGATTTAGGTACGTTCTCTTATATTTCTGCTTCACTTTAGCACCGTCCAACATTACAAATGTCAGGGTTAATCCAGAAAGGACATCTCCATCACGATTAGGATTCACCTGGCAACCTCTCAACTGTAGTAATGTGAATGGAGTCTTCTGGTACTACTATCCAATAATCTACAAGGATGGTAATAAAAGTAATCCAGCGGCTCGGAGGATATACTTGGATGATGACTTTTCATACTCATCAATAGAGTTCAATGGTCTTGAGGCATGCACGATGTATGAACTGAGTATCAATGCCGGCAACCAGGCTCCGTGGAATTCTGGAAATGTGTCTTATGCTATCGGTGTAACAGGAGTTACTTGTAAGTGTTAAAAAAAGTACCAAGAAAATAATCTTTTAGAATCACCTTCGAAATGTCACATTGCCCTGTTTTGCGAACGTATTCCAATTATTTCGTTCTAAAACTACGTAGTTAAATCATAATTGTGGGAGAGATCCACATTCCTATAGTGATACCTAGGTTTAATTATCTTTATTTCCATATACATGTACGACATTATATTGCACAAACAAGGATCATGTCTTTGAGATATTTAAGGGTTTGCAGGTAGAGATAACTAAATTTGTCCCGTTACAAAGTGTAATTTTTACGATGTTTACCGATATCTTTTTTTAGCATTTTACCTGTTTTCTAGGAATGTTCATAAATAAAAGTAATAGTACGGGGCGGGGATTCTCAACTGAATATGTTAGCCTTTTTTAATTCAATATTTAAATCATGCATTATAATTGTATTGATAATTGTTATAATCAACTGTGGTTCAGATATCGAACCTGTATTGATTAGAGAGCGTACAGTTACCATAAGAAAAGGTCCAGGTAAAATGATTTGAAAATAAAAACTGATAAAAGCTGTTTCTTGTATCACGGTTTTTCCACCGCATTATGATGCCTATGGCGCTTCATTAAATACATAACCGAGCTTTGGGCAGGCTTCCAATTCTTATGCTCACTACAATCAAGGAAATCCTGTCTATCTAATTATTTTAAATTCTTTAACTATTAAAAAGAAATGTTCAATGTTTACAGAGGTAGAAATATAATTTAGCTTCATCTTTGACTACAGAAAAAAATGTAATTCGATGGAGTTGCACGACTAGCAGACGGTTCTCTGGCTTGTGATTACTGGTTGGTGTAATGTTACCCTTCCAGAATACAAACTGCTCTTTTGAGATGTACTGCATTTCACAAGATTAACAATTTATACATTTATCTCCATTTGTGTTTAATAGATTTAGTCACAAGTGCATCCGCTTATGCAACTGGGAATCAACTAAGAGTTCATTGGAGTGTTCCGTCTCAATGCAATGTGGATTACTACAGATTATCATATCAACTCATCTCACGTGACGCATGTCAAGATGTTCCTGTAATAGATTCTCCAGTCTACGAACTCAACGTCACATCAGTTTCCACAGATGTCACCAAATACATTTCGAACTTGGAATATTACGCCACTTATAACATCTCCATCATAGCTGTGATAAGGAGAGCAGAGAGTCTACCTATGAATGTTATTGGAGACACATTGGCTGGAGGTATATAAACAATTATGCTATTAAAAACATGTAATAGCGATGGCGTATCTACGGTGGCGGCGGGGCAGAGGGGGCGTGCTCCGAACGGCAATTGAAGGGAGCGAAAAATATATACGCAAAAGAAAGTTGGGGGAAAAAACGCAAAAGAGAAAACTAAAACGAAAAAAATTGAAAAATATATAATTATGATATGAACTCTTAATTTGCAGAATAAATAGCATTATAAATGATTTTGTTATTAAGGTTTTATATGCGAAAGTTTCTAAAGCTTTGACGCTGGCTCATCGCATGTGTTTCTTTAGGATCCTGAAATTTCGCGCCCCACTATAAGAGTTTTGTATACAGTATTCTATCAATGGTTCAAGACTTATTTAAATGCTAAGCCTTTGCTTGCTCCCTATTTTATAACTATCATCAGCTTCTTGTTATATATAAGAAAAAAGATAAAGTGATTTTTAATGGTTCAACAATTGAAAGAAATCTTAATTTTTCGTTTTTATTAGTTTGCTACGGGCACCATAATCAGTAGAAACGCCACAGAACACGAGATTTTGTACTGATTTACATGATTTACATGACAAGCAATTCCACTTAATATATCACGCATAAAAACATTTAATTTGTCTGGGGATGTGTCTACCCTGAACAGTTACGAATTATAAAGACAAAGATTACGAGCTCACTGAACATGAAGATTAGCTGATAGTAAAACAAACATAAAGATGAGGTAAAAGTTGAAGGCTAGGAAAATGATAGGTAGATATAGTTTACTGCTTGCTTAGTAAAGGCTCATGAGTTAGGGAATGGTTACGAACATAAAGAAAAAGATTACAAAGTCACTGAACATGAAGATTAGCTGAAAGTAAACAAAAATTATATAAATGAGTTAAAAATTGAAAATTAAGACAAATGAATGAGAAGGAACTTTCCCCTTTATTTTACAGATCCTACTGGTTTCCCTACTAATATCCAATCTACTTCCACCAATAAAAGCAGCATTGTGTTTACTTGGGAGACACCAGATTGTGGTAATCGAAATGGACCAATCTCAAGCTACGAAGTTATGCTCTCCAATTCTACAGGTAACGTATTACAACCTAAAGACGGAAGAGGGAATGAAAACCTCATGGACGAGTACTAAAAGAGGTGGAATCCTAAAGCCCCCATAACACCAAACTAGTTCTCACTACGTTCTCGAAAATGATGCCAAACGGGCTCAAACTGTGTGCGAACGGAGTTGAACGTAATAGCAACTGTTTGCGACCTGTTTAAGGACTGGACGGGCTCGGACTGGACTAAGGTCTCTAATACGATCCTAGTTCGTTCATTAACAGTCCACAATACGTCCAACTCGTCTGTACCCGTCCACATTTAGTTCATATCAAGTTCAGATCGGATAAATTTGATATTTCCAAGCAGTCCAAACCATTTTTACTAGTTCGGAACTTGTTCTAACTAGTTTATAACCCCACCATCCCGTTCAGAGACAGTTCAACTCGTCCTCATCTTGTTCTGAGTGCGTTCGAACGCGCTTCTATCGTGCTTTGCAATCCCGTCCTGGTTCTAGGGCTATACAAACCCAGCGCGTTATTCCTCATTGATGCTCGACCACATCACGTGGTAACACGTTCCTAGTAGAATCGAAGTATGGCAATTCCGTTCATAGTACGGCAATTCCGTTCGTAGTACGTCCATCTCGTTTTAAGTACGTTGTCACTCCGTCCAATTGCAGGACGGGGAGAATTTTGAACAGGCTCAAAGTTCTAGACCACCCTTTTCTTCCAAGCCAGTCCGAGCCCGTTCACGAAGTCCTTAAAAAGATCGTAAATAGTTGCTTATACGTTCACTCCGTTCACACACAGTTTGAGTCCGTTTGGCAACATTTTCCAGAACGTAGTGAGAACTAGTTTGGTGAAATAGGTGCTTGACTTGAACGTCTTGTTCTGCAATGCCTAAAGCGTTGAAGTTGAACGGGAATGAGGAATGGCGCGAACGCTCTGGGTTTTTATAACTCCCGAGTCAGGACGGGATTGCACACGCTTTAGGAGCGCGTTGGAACGCACTCAGAACGAGATGAGGAAGAGATGAACTGCCTCTGGACGGGGTGGTCGGGTTAAAAACTAGTTAGAACAAGTGGCGAACTGGTTAGAATGAGTTCGGACGTATTGGGAACGAGTTAGAACTAGTTAATAATGGGTTTAAACTGACTACGGACTGGCTTGGACTGCCTAATCTACCCGATCTGAACTTAATATGAACTGGCTGTGGACGGGGAACAAACGAGATGGACGTATTGAGAACTGTTTACGAACGAACTAGGAGTATATTATAGACATTTTTTACACATTCCGCCCGACCACAACCCGTTTTACGATTTTCTAGGACGGTTCCAGAACGTAGTGAGAACTACTTTGGTGTGACTGGGGCTTAAAGATTGCTTGTTTGAAAGAAAAGTAAAAGAGAAGAAAATACTTTCTGCCCTTGGCATCATCCCTGGTGGTACTTCTACCAATCATTTTTTGATCGATATAAATTGTACTCATTTAGTGTGGGAGAATGATGAGGGATAACTTTATCTATAAATAACGAGGTAAAGTTTTGACAATATGGAACACGTAGCTGCTTCGCTTGCTGTTGCTGAAAGAAAATATTTTCGAATATATTTATTTTTTGTAAAAAATGAACCTGTTGTTTTTTCCTAATGAGATTAATAAATTGAACGGAGAAGTAAGCAGCTTATAAAATTGAATAAATAAATATATTTGTATTAATTATAATTGCTTATCCAATTCATTTTTCATTTTTCATGGGAATGAGCGGATAGGGTCATATTACATGCAGAGTACTACTTTTCCATTTATTCTTTATTGTATCTAGGATTTTCTGAACGCAGAATCTCGATGAATGATGAATTCTAGTCGGTACTCAAGTATTGCTGTAAACTAGAGGTTGTATTTGTCAGTGATGTGTTGATAGAAAAAAGGAAAGACAAAATATTAACTAAAGTTCAAATATTGATCACATGATCACGACCGGCAAAGACTGATGTATTGTTTGTTTTGGTAATAATGTATAAGGGCCATGAGCGTCAGCAGATGAGTGATGCATTATTATGAGAGCTTTATACGAAGACATTTTTATTTTGTTGTTTATTTCCAGGAGACGTGGTTTATCATGGTAATGTGTCAGCTAGCGCAGGACCTGAGCATGAGATATTTGAACTCATACCCTCTTCGAATTACAGCATTAGGATCAGAGCTTGGAACTATGAACTAGCTGGGGAGTATGGTCCAGCGATTTGGGTACAGACAAATTAAGCAAGTATGTCTCCACATGCGTTTCTTCTAGTTTTATTGAACTATAAACAATTTGTGCGTAAAGGACGAAAATTACATTTATTTTTCTTTCAAAAAAAAAAAGAAGAGACGCCATCAAACGTGTATCCCTAAATCCAGAAATACAACTCCGATATGAATATTCTTTGTGCTCAAAATTGAACTTTTAGTTTATATCATCAACAGGAACTAATGATTTGTGAACATGTACTTGTACAATTCTTTAATTTGTTTTGTTGTTAAATATTTAACCTGTTTTCACCCCCTTCCCAAACGGAAATAACAAGATCATAGAGGAATGATTTTCTTAAAATAAATTGATACCTAATTAAGTATTTATTTCCAGATCACCAACCCAGAACCCACCAACAACCCATCAACATTGTCGACATCCTTGTCATGTAGTCAGAGATACCTACGATAATGGTGATCAGGGATTTGTACGAAGCGTTATGGGCCATGACAGGCACGGTGATAATGATGAGGACTGTAATGATGATTAGGCTTGTTGCATTATGTAACTCACATTCACATCGATTGGAGACATTGAACTGGGGGGACTGGGGCTCACATTGCAATTAATATTGAGGATTTTATACTCAAACCCTGGAGTCTCAATCTATAACACATGGATAAATAGGATTCACAATTGGGAGACATTGATAAAAAGGAGTCGGGCTAACTCGGACCGGAAAGGTTTAGGGTTAGGGTTAGGGTAAGAGTTAGGGTAAGGGTAAAATGACCAAAAATTACCGTGTTTGCAGCGCGGACGTTACGGTACCCAGGTCCGAGTTAGCCCTGATCCGATAAAAACTACATACTAGACCTTTATATGCAGTACATTCTCGTACAACTCGCATCATTAATGAACGTAACAGGGGTACAGTTTGTGACCAAGTAATGCTGACCAAAGAATGAGATGGTGCTTAATGCTCGATATCTAAATATATGATTGATAATGTGTGTGCAAATATTTGTGTTGTCTTGCCAGGTTTTGATTGAGACCATCGTTTATACCCTGTACATACATGTAAATGTAGAGTACCTAACACAAGTGAGTACTTCCTACACAAGAAATTCAGTATTTTAATGCAGCTTTTTACCTAGGTTGGTCTATTTGCTTAGAAAAACTACATTGTATTGTAGCCGTTGAACACTTCACAGAATATTGACTTAAAGCGGGACTGCATTACTTGTAGCTACACGCGCCCTCTATATAGCAAACAATGCCTAAGCGGTACCCATTGGCCCCCATGATCCCCTTTTTAATATTAATTGAGAGCTGATTTAATGAGATAACAACCTGCCAGTGACCATGCAAGGAGGTCTAATCAATCCTGGCCAAACTAGTCCAGTTAGGCTTTAAGTCTGCATGCAAAGGGATGGCAGCACATTGGCTGTGTGTCAGAACAGTGTCTCGTAAATGGAAGGTCCTGGGTTTAACACCAAGTCGATGAGCAGGTGTCCATGTAGTAAGGCATTAATTCCCATCACCAAGTCCCTCAGAGAGCACTTGAAGATGTTGGTATCCTTGTTCGTTAGATACAAGCATACACATGCCTTCTTAGCGGTGAAGAAAAACCTTCAATCTAATCAAACCAAAGTAATACTCACTTCTGTGGAGTACTTTTAGTGCAACACTGGGACAACCTCATTTCAATTATTTATCCAGTAGTATTTATCTCAACCTTCTCAATAGATTTGTATTTTTCCACTATCTTTATTGGCTGCGTATAGTGTTAAAACGATTTTCAGTTTGGTTTCCCTTTTTATAATACAACTTATGTATTTTATAAAGGGATTTTTTGCAAGAACACTTTTTGATAAAAGGGAATCTTTTGTGTTCTGTGGTTGTATGATTATTGTTGGTGTTATTTTTTAAACTTCTTTTTAGCTTTAATAACCTGTGTTTACAATGAACTGACATTGTTACATTCAGAATTGGAGAAGATATCGTCTGTTTGGAGCAGGAAGGGAATTGATGCTGTATAACCTGGTATGTGTTAATTCCCTTCTGGCTCCGAACAGACATAAAATTTGATGTTTATACCAGATTTGTGTATACTAGACCTTCTCATTCTGAATGGGAATAAGTTTCACTTTCAATATGATATATATTTGTTTTCATTAAGGTTTTATTTCTACATTAACTGCGTATGAAAATAATGTGCAAAGTAACAAAACATATAAATATATTCGATAAATAGGTGGTATTAAAACAATAGAAACGATTTTATGCATATCATTGAATACAAAGGATGCTTACTTAATCTACAATAATGAGGGGAAAACCTTGAAAGCATTATGCTTGTGAATAAGGTTCCCTACAGTTACAACAGCAATACAAAATGAAATATTTACCAACATGCTCAGAAGTACTCAGATGTGCCCAGCTACAAGTGTATGTCGCCCTCACTTAGCATGCATAACAACAGAACGAAGTGACTGAGAGAGAGAGGTAACAGGCCTATAACATGTATTGTTACGGACAATGCCTCACTGACTCTCTTACATATGTAGTGATACTAGTATACAAATGTTGACTGCTTTAAGGGGCACAGTTAAAATTACACCCCAATGTGATCTAGAAGCTGTACTGTACACGAAAAAGAAGTCGAATGGTATATAGTGTTGGCTTGAGATCACCGAGGAGTTATAATTTTAACTGAGACCCGACAATTCAGCAGTCACTAATTATTTTATATAATGCATCCGACTTTTTGATTCCCAAAAAGGAGAATTTTGACAAAAAATGTATGGAAATTTACCACTCTAATTGAAATGCACATAAATACTTCGTGCACTTATTGTTATCTTTATGCACATCAAGGCATTCTTGCATTATACATGCCAGTGGAACTATGTCTAGTCAATATTTTGTGTTTATATACCTCTCTTTAGAAATGTAACCATCTGATTGGTCGGAATTGGAGTCGTAATTTTAGACGTGCCCGCCTACCAGTCAATAATCTTTTAAAATATGACGGCATGCCCGCCTATCGGTCAATATCTTTTTGTTAAATGCCCGCATGCCCCAGCTAACGGGCCGCATAATTAAATGTTGCAAAGATCCTCTTTGGTTTACGTGTAAAACGTTTTCCTTGCGCGAGCGCGGATATCATACAGTGTGTGTGCGATTCCCGAATGATCGCAACATTTCAGGCAAATTTCCAGCGAAGATTAACAGACAGTGTCTCAGATTTTCTGTTATTTTTACCCAATCTTTTCTAAAGAGAAGAATAAGGCAAGAATTATTTGTAGATTTATTTGTGAAATCGGTTTATAAAAGAAATATGGACTACTTCAATATTCGAGGCATAGCTGTTTCTGTACCGGCTCTCGGGGACGTTGCATCCTGCAGTGATCCCTCGGCGCGCCGCCCACCGCGCAGCGTCTAGGGGTCATGGCAGGATCCCCCCCCCCTCCCACGCCGGGGTCGAAGGGACCGCATTCAAGTTCCCAGTTCCCGAAATCTCCGGTAAAGGGGTATTTTTCACGCAACAATATTACGTAATACGTAATACACACAAAAATCAGACCGTATTGACTTTACACACCAGCGATAGGGGAGCTTTTAAAGGGTGGAATATGCAGACGCGTACCATAAATAACATTGAGTGGGGGGGGGGAGGCGGGGCAAGATGCAATGTCCCCTTGTCCCTATAGACAGGCGCGGATCCAGGATTTCTTAGGGGGGGGGGGCCCAAATTTGAAATTATGCGAGCCAAATATTGGTGCGTAATGGTGACCAACAGTGACGTAATGCGGGTGGGGGGGGGGCGTAGTTACCCCCTCCCTCCTTCGCGAAACAATCCTAGTCTAAATTCTGTCCCCCCCCCTCCCCCTCCTGCGCGAAGCGCGGAAGCTTTGACGTTTATTAAACTTTTAAAGAAAGAAGACGATTCGTTGTACCGTTCTCGACTCTTAATCCTTGTCTAAATTCAAGTCCCCCCCCCCCCCTCCCGCGCAAAGCGCGGAAGCTTTAAATATTCATTAAATCATTCGAAAATAATCATTGTCGAAATTTAGTTCCCCCTGCATCCCGCGCGAAGCTTTAACGTTTCATTAAATCATTAAAGATTCGTATAACTGTTCTCGCCTCTGAATCTTCGTCTGAGAAAGAAGACGATTCGTTGTACCGTTCTCGAAAATTTTCGCCTGCATTTAGTTTTCACCCTCCCGCGCGAAGCGCGAAAAATTTTACGATTTATTAAATTATTAGAGAAAGAAGACGATTCGTTGTAGAGTTCTCGACTCTTAATCCTCGTCTGAATTCAGGTTCCCCCCCCCCCCCTGCCGCGCGAAGCGCGGAAGCTTTTAAGTTTTCTTAAATCATTAGAGAAAGAAGACGATTCGTTGTACCGTTTTCGAAAATAATCCTCGTCTAAATTTAGATTCTCCCCCCCCCCCTCCCGCGCGAAGCGCGGAAGCTTTTACGTTTCATTAAGTCATTAGAGAAAGAAGACGATTCGTTGTACCGTTCTCGACTCTTAATCCTTGTCTAAATTCAGTCCCCCCCCCTCCCTCTACCGCGCGAAGCGCGGAAGCTTTTAAGTTTCCTTAAATCATAAGAGAAACAAGACGATTCGTTGTAACGTTCTCGACTCTTAATCCTTGTCTAAATTCTGTCCCCCCCCCCTCCCCCTCCTGCGCGAAGCGCGGAAGCTTTGACGTTTATTAAACTTTTAAAGAAAGAAGACGATTCGTTGTACCGTTCTCGACTCTTAATCCTCGTCTGAATTCAGGTCCCCCCCCCCCTCCCGCGCGAAGCGCGGAAGCTTTAAAAATTCGTTAAATCATTCGAAAATAATCATTGTCGGAATTTAGTTCTCCCTCCATCCCGCGCGAAGCTTTAACGTTTCATTAAATCATTAAAGATTCGTATTACTGTTCTCGCCTCTGAATCTTCGTCTGAATTCAGGTTCCCCACTCCCGCGCGAAGCGCGGAAGCTTTGAAGTTTCATAAGATTATGAGAGAAAGAAGACGGACGATTCGCTGTACCGTTCTCGATCCTTATTCCTTGTCTGAATTCAGCCCTCCCCCCTCCCCTCCTGCGCGAAGCTTTGACGTTTCATTAAATTATTCGAGAAAGAAGACGATGCGTTGTACCGTTCTCTATACTCTTAAACCTTGTCTGAACTTCAAAGATGTTTTTGTCTGCTCCTTTTTCTTCCTACGTCCTCTTCCGATTTGGGGGACCCCCCCCCCCCCCTGGCTATGCGCCTGCGGTCAGATATACACATTTTGAATTTTTTAAATTACCGTCAGATGAGCATCTAAGGGCCCGCCGTAGGGCACTAGGTGGATTCCAGGGGGCAAAGCCCCCGGAAGCTTAGAATTTTAGGCATTTAATCACGGTCAGGTGAGCATATTTTGATGCCTAAATATTTGTTAACACTGGCAGTTAACTATTTTTTTTCTCTTTAATAGCTCGAGGCTCCCGATCCCCACCGTACCTTGGGCCCTGACATGTAGGAATCTCAAGAATTATATTTCTTGCCTGGCTGTAAATTTAGGAATTTGTCATTTGCCAACAAACACATACAAACGTATAATTTACTAAAAAGTGAGGAAATATCTCGGAAATTATGTAATTTCAGCATTGTTTGTAATCCACCGTCGTGGAATTAGAAATAAACCACGTTTGAATTTGATTTCCCCCAAGTCCGCCCCCCCCCCCCTCTATCAGTACGCCAGTATCTCCACTTTTCCTTTTTTCTTTCCCTTTCCTTCCTTCTCTCTTATTTTTTTAATAGGGGGGGGGGGGGTCAACAGCCTGGGAGGCAAGGCCCTTTCGCCCCCCCCCCCCCCCGATCTCCCTCTTTCCCCTTCTCTTTTCTTCTTCCTCTTCTTTCTTTCCCTTTCTCTCCTTTTTCCCTTTCCCTCCTTTCCTTTCTTCTTTTTTTTTTTTTTTTTTTTTTCTTGCGGGGGGGGGGGGGGGGCCAAGGCCCGCTCGGCCCCCCCCCTGGATCCGCGCCTGCCTATAGAAACAGCTTTGCATCTCATAGCAGTCGATATATCTATACAATGCTGCATAGTAGCCGGAACTGATTTCTCATGCCTACAACTGTGACTAATTAGAGGTCCAGAACTTTGACATGATTGTGGTATATAATATTCTTATCTGTTGATTACATTAATATACATGCAATGGCTTAGTCAGCATTTGATTTTATGCTGGGAAAAAAAAGTTTCTGAAATGCTTCTTAAAGTTACAACACTTAATCTACTTCTGCTGTTGTGTTTTGTATTGCTTTCCAAATGTTAATAAGTTGAATGAAAAAACAAATCTTCTTTTTTTTAAAAGCGTACAAATGATGAAAGAATGCTGCCCTTTCGTGCTACGTTATGTCATGCGAGTAATATTGTACCTACACAGAAATGAATGATAATGAGAAATTATTAGCTGAGAAAGAGAGAGAGAGGAAGAGAGTATATAAAGAGAGAGAATGGTGGTTCATAGGGAGAGAGAGAGAGAGTGAGAGGACGAGAAAGAGAGAAAGAGCCGATAAAAAGAGAGAGAACTGGTCCAGATAGAGAGAGAGAGAGAGAGAGAGAGAGGGGAGAAAGGAATATGATAATAATGATATTAACAATGATGATAAAGTTAATATAATGATAATATGAAATAATAATACAAAATAATAATAATAATATATTTCCGAATTGTACGCAATCGTACATTTTCAATTGTTGAAAATTCATTTACTTTCTTATATTATTCCACGATGTAAAAACGCTATATATCCGTGTTTCCATCTGACTACGCCATTGTAAATTTACTACTTTGATTATCTATTTGTGTATTATATTTTCTATTGTATTTTGTTAATGTGCTCTCTAATGCCGACAAACTGGATTTCCAAATGGACCAATAAAATTAATCTGAATGAATCTGAATCTGAATCTGATTGAATCTGAATGAAAGAGAGTATAGAAAGAAAGAGAATTTTGGTGCATAGGGAGAGAGAAAGAGAGTGAGAGGACGAGAAAGAGAAAAAAGAGCTGATAAAAAGAGAGAGAACTGTGGTACAGAGAGGAAGAAAGAGAGAGAGAGAGAGCGGAGATGTACAGCCAAATGTACTAGAAATAATAATACTACTACTACTATTAATAATACTACTAATACTACTGCTACTAATACTAATACTACTACTACTACTACTACTACTAATAATAATAATATTAATGATAATAATAATAATAATAATAATAATAATAATAATAATAATAATAATAATAATAATAATAATAAACCATAGACAACATTGTCTCTGGTTGCCGAGTACTTGCAAGCACCGATTACATCCACAGGCACAACAAGACATCAGCATACTTGCACAGGACAATTTGCCAGTATAACAAGATCAAAACATATTAACAAATGGTATGAACACCATCCTCCAATAGTAAATGAAATTGAAGAAGTCTCCATTCTCTGGGATACGCCAATCCATACTGACAGAGAGCTAAAAAGCCAACAAACCGGACATTGTTGTAATGATATGAAGAAAGAAAGATGCATGGTCATTGGTATAGCAGTGCTCTCAGGAAGCAACACATCTATGAAGGTCATAGAAAAGCTGACTAAGTACAGAGACCTTAAAATTGAAGTGAGCAGGATGAGGGGTATGAAGGTTGAACAAATCCCAGAAGCTTTAGGACACATAGAGAAAGGAAAGGAAAAGGTTAGTGACCGCATCATGGCTAACGTTGACCTAAGCACCGTCCAGAAGATTGCAATCCTGGGGACAACACACATTCTCCTTTAAATATTGACAATCAATTAACACATATTGGGACCAGTCATGGGGATGGTAGAATACGGTTAATTTTATCATATTAGAACGCCTTGTGAGCTATGAGCCGACCGGACCCTCCATTTGGACAGGTTCTGAAAGTGAGGAAAACAGTGCTATAAGATCAAAAAGGGGGCTCTGGTAGAGCAAGGGTAAGCTTTGGGTACCCCATGGTGGTCCTTTCGCCTTAATTGTATCTGTGTATACATGTACTAGCTGGACCCGCGGAAATCCGCGGGATTCTAGAGGGGGGCGGGGGGTGTAAATAGATATATAGAGACTGTCTAAATTAAAACCACCAAGAACTTTATTTGCCACTCAGGCCATTAAAAAAATGTTTTGCGTCCCCGCCCGCCTACTTTTTGGGGGCCGCCTCCTATTTTTTTTTTTTTTTTTTTTTGAAGAAAAAAAACATGAAAACCACTGCTAAAATGTATTTCTGATTTTAAAAAAGAAAAAAAAAAATTGTCGGCCGCCATCTTGAAAAATAGCCCGAATGTCAGGGAAAATGTACCGAGCGGCCATTTTGAAAGAAAAAAAAAGGGCCTCCTCCTTCCCATTTTTCGAAAAAACAGGACGCCAAACATGTTTTTTTTTTAATTTGGCCTTATATAAAAAAAAATAAAAAAACGATCCAACTGTACCGGTAGTTATTCTTTAAGCCACTGGAACTGCGTAGAGTTCCGTTGTGTGGAAAGCTTTTACTGCTTTGTCGATCTGGCGTAGGGTAGCGTACTGTTGCGTAGGCATGTAGCGTAGTGTTGCGTAAAAAGGCGTACTTTCTGCGTCAAATTTCTACGCCGAAAGTACGCGAACAAAATTAAACATGTTGAATTTTTTTCGTTCATCTTGCGTGCCCCTTTCCGTCCCTCAGCATATAGTAACGTAGGCCAGCGTAGTTGGTACGCAACACTACGCAACTCTACGTATTGACCCTACGCCAATTAGTGACTCGCAAGTGTCACAAATAAAGTATTAAAAATATGCTCATCTGACCCTAATTAAACGCCTAAACCCCCCAAGCTTTCGGGGGTTTATGGCCCCTTGAAACCCGTGGACCCCACGCCTATATTATATATACACTCAACCCGCTGCGATCTGATCTCTCCCCCCCCCCCCCAACTTTGAAGAATGTAACCCCCGAGCTCTTGGGGGTTTATGGCCCCTTAAAACCCGTGGACCCCACCCCTATATTATATATACACTCAACTCAGGACCCGCGGAAATCCGAGGGATTCTAGAGGGGGGCGCAGGCAAAAAAAAATTAAGTTTTTCATTTCGGAGGCTCCATTTCAAATTTTTGGGAAATTTTCGGGGGCTACTTTTCCAACTTTCGGGGGCTCTTTTTTCTGGGGCTACTTTTTCATTAATTCATAAAAGGATAGGCCTACACTTTGTTGAGATTTGTTTAGTAGGCTAAGGTTTCAGGCTTCCTACTTCATAATTGCCTATTTAAAAAAAAAAAACATTTTTCTAGTTCAATAACTAAGTTTTCATGCATTGATTTGATGCAAGAACTGTAACATAATGAACCTAGATTGTGATTATTTCTGACCATGAATTTCGATAATCATTTTTCAAAGTAAAATTTTCACAAGAAAATCAGACAGTCGTTTAAAAACGTAGACATTAGTAATATTTTTACTAATTCTAAGCTCAGGTTTCGTAAATCTATTCACGAAACTATATTGAAATCGCGGCAATAATGATGCAAACCAACAGATAACAATTTCAAAGTGTCAAATGAGTTGAGATGAGCTTGCAGGAAGCTCAACACCGGCGCCGCAGGCGTCGGACGCCTGCGGGGCGCGGTCCCGGTGTTTGAGCTTCCTGCAAGCTCATCTCAACTCACACACACTGCACTGCGTGTTGGGACTGAACTGTCAGTCTAATGGTTTTCTTGTGAAAACTTTCCTTTAGAAAATGATAATCAAAATTCAGTAAGCATGGCCGTAATAATCACAAAATAAGCTTTGATTTCATACCTCCATTCACGAAAACTACATCAAAATCGCGGCAATCATGATGGAAATAGGTCTCTAAGTTTGGACGTCGACGGGGAATTAGCCCCGTGTATCAGCTCTGGCTCGTGCAGCGCAGCTAGTACAAAGCACAACCTATAGCAAGACGCTTTACTCTCGGTGATCCCGCCCTTTGTATAGAGCATTTAATACGCAACATAATGTGAGTTGTTAGTCATCTGTTGTGTGTCTCTTTGAGAACTGCAAAGAAATAAGTGTGAATCGACGGCGCGGCGGCATGCAGTCTATATAGAGAATATCATATAGGAAGATACCTAACACGGGATAAGTCGTACCCATTCAGCGTGCATTTAATACGCAACTTAATGTGAGTGGATAGTCATCGGTCGTGTGTCTACGGATGTCATGTTGAATATCCATGAGGTATCTCTGTCGTCACGCATATCCTGCATTATGCATGTCGCCTCTGTTTTCGCCCTGGACGTCGACACGGAGGAGGACCTCGGGCGGATTATAGCCAATTCGCTAGAGTAGACTCTCCCGCGGACGACGGCACCGGTCACCGGTACCCCGAGGGGAGGGTTCAGGAGGAGATAGCTGCACCAACTTGGGTCGGCGATCTCATTAAAAAACAATAGAATACAAAGGCCGGCGGAGACGTCGCGCCCCCCGCGGAGCCTTAGCGTATTACTTATAGTGATATTTGGTTAGCATTAACTATGTAGTGCTTTAGGTCCATGGATTGGACCAATCTCCCTTCCTGTAAATAATATAGAGATTTGAGAAAGATAATAATAATAATAACATACGATGAGCAGGTAAAGATGTGACCCAACAATATAAACATGAGAGATCTTATTCTAAATATCGATTGCTCATGATTTTTTCCTTTAATGTTTTTACTTAAGTGCCGCTTTAACAATAACAGGCGAAAATCTTTTACCGCCGCGTCAGATTTCCGGGGTAAAAACAGGAATTTACATCTGGCGTCTCTAAACATTAGAATGTGTTTTTTTACTGTATCCTATTGTCTCTTGTTATTTTGGGAAATACAACAAGAGTAATGATATAAAAGAAAGTAGGACATGACATTTCATTTAGTTGATACACTACTCCTAAACACTACTCCTGAATATGACCTGGATATTTTCTTCTTGCCTCGGAAATGTCTTCTAGATTGAAAATTTCAATCAATCCTTTCTGAAATTCTGTGAATGGGATTCGTTCAACTATTCGTCTTCAGGGTTTTCAAGGTCCTGGGCCCTGTTTCATGAAACTTTTTATCAATAACAAGTTATAAGCTACTGTTATAAGCTACTGAAATCATGGCATCTGATTGGCTGAAAGCCAATTTGTCATAGAAATTCAGCAGTTATTATAGATAACAAGTTTTTATAAAAAAAAGGACCCCAGATTTTTGGATTAATGGAAGCCCGATGCTGACCTAATATTGCTTCGTCTGTGTATAATGATCTGAGTTTTTGAATACATAGAAAGAGAAAAGCCTTCATCATACAGTCTCTATTTGGGAATCCCCAAATAGCCAAAGGTTGAACCGTATTAAAGCTTCACCTGAAACACTGTCAATTGCCAAACGAAATTCATAACGACAGAACTTGTACCTAAACGTACCGGACCAAACAGTTGTGAATAGATTGAGTTTGAAGAGCTACATGTACAAAGGTGCGCTTGGATTGTTTTGGAGTCTGCAGCTTAACACACAGAGAACTGCTTTAGGATTTGGAATGGTGTATAGAGCACAGGGCTCCATTAATCACTGACAAGCCTATTTTACCTGTTTACTAGTGTGTTCACCTACGTATTATGGCGTCCTTACTCAGTTTGAGCAAGTCTTTTTCTGGACTCATGCTTGTATTGTTCTACATAGCTGCTACAAGTAATGGTAAGTAAATGATTACACATTGTCATCTTTACGAAACGATGTACCTTGTATTAAATAACCTCCTCTCATTAAAAAAAAAAGTATTCTTGAATAAGAACAATTAAATAAGCTTTGCTGTAAAAAAATAAAAAAATAAACAAACAAAAAACAAATATACATAACTAATTCCTTTTTTAAAATTCAATATAAGTCTATATTATATTATATTTATATCGGGATTTTCGTTGCAAAATGTTACTTTGTACTATATGTGACAAAAAGAAGGAAATAAGCTTGGACCCTTTTGAGTGTTTTAAGGAAGCAGGTATGGATTGACTCTCGTCCAAACGTGGAGGCGCATATCCAACTCATGCAAATCTGCCTTCTCTATGTTATACATTTCCGACACATTCGTATTTATATACCGCTCTTTAGAAATCTATTCATCTGACTGGTCGAAATTGTAGTCGTGATTTAGCCATGCCCACCTACCGGTCAATAGTTTTTTTTTTAAAGATACCCGTTGCCCTGATCTAATTGTTATTATCGTTAATAACATTAGGGCAAGCCATAATATCCTCCCAACCTAGCAAAAGATATGTATGCAGTTCGCATTCTATTGAAATAAGATAATATAATTATACAAATTGAATGAAATAGCTCGTTCCTAAGAAAACGTGTATAAATCTGATTATACAGTGCGTGCCAGAAAAAACGAAACCGAGAACTATCAATGTTTTATCATAAGTTAGCCACATTTGTAATTAATAAGTGACACATATTTGGAAAGCTGAGATCCTCCTCTTTCATTTGACGCAACTCATATCATATTTCACGCACGAGTGATTAAAATTAATTTGAAGAGAGGAAACCAAAAATTCATTTGGCGGACGGTATCTGAATTTCAACGAGAAAATCAAATTTCTAGAAAGTTGAGTTTTTGCCCTTTCATATGACACCTCAATCATGAAAAATGAGCAAGGAATGACAAAGTTCTGCTGGTTAGTGCATGCATTTCCATAATTTATCAAACGAATTCGTTTTCACTGGTTGCCTGCAGTAGCAACAAGCACAATTGACAAAGACTTAACTCCATTTCGTTGACAATTAGCAGTAGACGAAAGACTTCATGCATGGCTGATTGTCAACGAAACGGAGTGAAGTCTTTTGTTAATTCCGTTTGTTGCTACGGCAGTCAGCCAATGAAAACGAATTTGTTCAATACAATTATTGAAATGCAAGCACTACTTTCGGAATACATATCGAAAATGGTACAATGACGATGCTGACAATATTAAAACAGTCATCTGAGAGCTACAAAAGATAACAAACTTCTAGGGAAAACATTAAAATGCAGATAAATGATTGGTTATTGGGGTTTCTAGAGATAAGAGGCATACCAAACATCGATGAAATATAACTACGCCACGTCTGAGTCATTGTACGTTACATAATCATTCTGTATTGGTCGACTAAGAACACTCATTAATCTATCTTTTTAAATAATACATCATCTCAAGTACAGACAATGTTGTCATTGTGGGCACCTCTTTATAAAGGCCACCTCTATATAGTGGCAATACGTTTCGTTTCCCTCGAGAACGAAATATGTGTTGTAGAATTTGTCTAGAAAGGCCGGCTGCCTACAGTGGCAACTTATTATGTTTCCCTGTAGATAGAAGACCGAGTGACTACGAACATCGAGCTCGTGCGTGCGCAGAATTATCAAAAGAATTGCGAGACCGGCGGATCCCGAGACATCCATGAACACTCAGAAAAGTTGTCAACAAATCTAAGAATCCGAATTATCGGGTCGCTTGTCTCGTGTGCCGTTAGTCTCGTTTGCCGCAGGTAAATTGTGATATCCTATCTGGATCGACCCCATTACATGTAGCTGTAGAACATGCGGGGGGGGGGGGGGGGTTGCATAAGGTTGATACTTCGAGATGTACACCGAATCCATCACAATGTAAAATTAATCAGAAATGGAAGCTGATAATATGATTTTCTAAATTGATGGCGAAATTACAACTGCTGTTTCGGGTAGAATTTGAATGCTTTCCCAGGGTATTGCATGTTTTATGGTTTGTCATATAAAATATATTGGATGATAATGAAGAATTACGTGAGAAGACACATTTCCCCACTCGTTTTTTAGTATTCTTTACATTTTGTATACCAAGTAAGCTCCCTATCCCCAAACATGCCAACTAATTGGACTCAACCTTCGCCGCTAATTTGCATACAATGGATTTGAATACAATTTGACATTCAAGTGGATCATCCGTAGGAAATTACGAGCAGGAAATAGGACATGGTGAAATAAAGGCAATTTTAAATTTCTGTTCGTTTTCTACAGGCATACATTAAATCGAAAGATATTGAAAGAAGTGAACAATAGGAAAAGCAAAACAAATACGGTTTTACTTGAAAATAGTCTAAAGGGACTTGGTAACATTGTTAAGTTGAGAGATAGTGGTGCTAAGGTAGTGAATTCGATGCTAGATGTACAATTAAAGATAATCTGAAAATTTAAGTGAAAACGGACCATGATTAATGATACAAATTGGGAAAAACTGATCCGATCGATTCCTGAATTCTCCCAATTATATTATTACAATTTAATAACATTTTAGGTGAATGTAAATCTTCACAAAGCTCTACATACCATTCCAGACATTTAAGTGTTGACAGATTTTTAATAGCCTGTTTTATGTCTTTTTTAATGGAAAAATAGTTGGGAAAATTCAAAAATGGTTGGGAAAATTTACTGTTCATCACTGTTAGAGGGTGTCGAACAATGACGACTTCAAAGAAAACCATAGATATCTTCGTGGTTTGAGAATTTTTTCAGGATTTTTAGCATGTCAGGGGGTTAGTACAGTAGAAGGAATATAATAAATAACATTTTATACAAAAATTAAGCAATTTTTTTCATCAACCTTCAACAATGTTACCGAGTCACTTTAAAAAGGGGTAGTTTTTTTTTTATGTGGTAATTTCTTTGAAATCGGCTTTCTATGAGTTATCAGGTGTTCAGTTTGAAACGAAACCAGGGCCCCATCTTTGAAAGAGTCGTGATTTAAATCGGTCGTATATTCACTTAAGTTAATACCACTCTAAACTCTTTTCAGGGATATAGGAAAATGAAAATGATGATTCATTTCCCTTTAAGAAAAAGCAGTAGAGCGGTAAAGTTGCGTTAACGTTACTTTGTACAAGGTGTGACAGAAAGGGGGAAATATTAACCTTTTTCTACACATCAGCTCCTAATTAGACCTTAACTCCCCTTTTCTCTTACTCTCTGAACCATCTGAAAGGTTTGCATAATATGAAGCTAAAGGACGTCAAATTAATTTGGTCAGGTTTGTTACATTGCTTTTTAAAACGATTTTCAGAATTTCTGATTACATAAAACTTACCAGAGATGAAAAGGGCACTTATGAGAATGAAAAAGGATCACTTACTGCAAAGAATAAGTGGCCGTTGTCGAAGGAAAGGGGGCACTAAGGCGCGGATCACCTCCCCCCCCCCCCCCCCCCCCGCTTATTCACCGGCTGGCTGAGTAGCAACTAAATATGTTTTCACGGATTGGGTCCCCCTCTTGCCGCCTGCTGGATCCGCCACTTGTCAGATTTTAATAGATGCGTTTATCAGACGTAAAAAGGGACATTTATGAAAAAGTGAAGACGATCTTATGAAAAATATGGAGTGGTGCACTTATAAAAAAGATTTTTTTATATTTTTTTTAGAAGGGGAAGGTGCAGTTCTTACAAAGGAAAATGGGCACTTGTCCTATGTCTATCTCCACTATCCTAGATGCTACAGACTTCTAACGAATTGATCTGGATAGTCCGAGAGAGTCTATTTCGGCTGCCACGTGAAAACACGGGCGTAAATGCATACATATCGCTCTAATTCGATTGCAGTTCTAGTTTCATCCTGCTGTTCATGTGCATCCGCAAGAAGCCTCCACGCAGTTGTAATGACGAACTTTTATTAGGCTTTAGACAAGTGGGTGATATCTTTTCATATTCTTTTCCTCAATCACTACCATGGTTTTCTTTTATAGAAACACCTGTAAGTACTTTGCTTGTACCCTCTAAACTTTCTGTTTCCAATAACAATACAAATTATGTTACTAGCATTGACAAAATGCAAGGTACTTCCCGTTTTCATTTTTCTTCCATGCATAAAGTATAAGGACATTTTTTTTTTTTAAATGAATTGAAAATGCTTTATTAACAACGTTAATAGCAGCCCGAATGCTGAATTGCATATCGGTTCACAATCAAATAGCAGCAAATCACATTTGAACTTACAAAAATATACGTTAATCAACATTTAAAAGAAACACATATTCAACTCTTTTAAAAATTAAAAGAAGGTGCACCGAGAAAAATAAAACGAGTACAAAATTATTAGTAAAACATACAACAGTAAACAAATTATTACGGTCGATATTATTTTGGCAATTTGAGTGTGTGAGAGACAGAGAAAGTGAGATAGGGGAAGAAGAGGGAGAGAGGAGGAGAGAAAGAAAGAGTGAGAGGAGGGGTGAAAGAGTGAGGGAGAGAGGGAAGAGAGAGAAGAGAGAGAGAGAGATATGACAGAATGATGGAGAGAGAGAGAGAGAAAGAGAGAGAGAAAGGGAGTTTTAACAATATGTTTACATTCAAGTCATGATAACGACAACAAGTGACTGATGCATAGAGTGAAGGCCTACCAATACTATCAAATCCACATTAAAAAGAGACACATATTTAATTTATTTTGAGAATGTATATTTTCGATAAAAAAAGTGCCACTGTCAGTAACTACGACATTACTAATTACCAGTTTATAGATGTATTCCAGCTGTATCATGTAAATTCAGACACTATATTTATTCTTATATTATTCTAGTGTAAACATTATGTTTTTGTCGACCTCATGGCCCTCCTGACAGAGCTTCACGACCCACGGGTTGAGAAGCGCTGTTAAAACGGAATGAAATGGTCCTGATGAAAAGCAATTAATATTGATTCGGGATACCTTTCCGAAATGAATAAATGAATGAATAAATAATCATGATACATAAATACAGATACTTTTCCTTATTTCAGCTGTTATATTGTCAACATGTAAATTTGTTCAAACGTCGTGATATAATCCTCAAAGTAAATGATTGTGATGTTGTTTTTAGATATAATTCTATGGGTAGTCTCTGCACTCATCTCTCTCTCTCTCTCTCTGCGCGTCTGTCTATCTGTATCTCTCTCTCTCTCTGTATCTATGTCTGTCTCTCTCTCTCTCCGTGTGTGTCTATGTCTATCTATCCCCTCCCCTCTTTCTCTCCTATGTCTCTTTGTCTCTCTGTCCCTCTCTCTCCCCCTCTCCCTCCCTTTCTCTCTCCCCTCTCCGGCCCCTCATCCCTCTTTCTCCGTCTCTCTTTATCTCTGTTTCTGTCTCTTTTTTTCGTTCTCTCTTGATTTCGATCTAAGCCGTTTGATATATTTCTTTCCTGCCGTTTCTCATCTGTCTGTTAAAATCATTCTACTCTATTCATCTCACTTATGGCTTTTCGGGTAAGCCCGACTCCCCCATGTTACCATTTCCCCCGTCGCTGCCCCCCCCCCCAATGTTTCTTCCATTCTCTCCATCACTCCTTACTTAGCTATCCGTATGTGAGTAGTTCTGCATTACGATGTATCTTATTTAGCATGTTAATTTCGATTATTTCATTTCATTTTATTTATCAGTACTATGAATAGGCCTATACATTGTTGTCTTTCACCTGAGTTTTCTCTATTCATCTCCTTCTCTCTGCTTGTCTCTCTGTCGCACACTCTCTTTTTTCTCTTTCTCCCTTTTGCCATCTCTTCTTCTCCTCTTTCCATTTTCCCTTGACCTTGTATATCTGATGTATATATCTAAATTGTTTTGAAGTTAATACCTATTATGTATAACGCAACTGAACGTCACATGTCTTTTAATTGTTTTAAAGATACAGATCAATTCAATACAAATATTATATGACATTATTCGTGATAGTCTTGTACAGAGTTCATGGGATCGAGCAAAGCGGATGTACAGAATATTCGTGCGTGCCGAAAGCATACTTGAGATCCTCAAGGAATATACAAAATCACCAGAAATTAGTATTTAAAGCCCCACTGCACTACACTGCACTACTTATAGCTACTTGCGCCCTCTATATAGCAAACAATGCATAATTGGTGCCTGTTGGTCCCCCATGATCCTCTTTTTCTTATGTTAATTGAGAGCTGATTTGATGAGATATCCACCTGTCAGTGACCATGCTGGGAGGTCAATCCCCCTGGCCAAACTAGTACAGACAGGCTTTAAGACTATATTACAGTAAGAATCTATCCGCAAATAATTTAATTCCTTTCACAACGGATGCTAGAGATATTGATCTTGGCGTTATTCTGTGAAGGATATCGTATCAGGAAATCGAAACTGAAAGAGCCTTTCGCAATCCTTATGTTTTTCTACCACATTAACTTTCACTAAAGTACACTTAATGCGTATTCGAAACAAGAAGTCGGAGGTTTCAATTTTCAATTTTTTGTTGTTGCTTCTTTATCAAATATAACATAATTGAACATAAGATACATGGTTATAATTACAACTAAACATACAATAATGGAACATAATGTACATGGTAATAGCTATGACAAAACATACAGTAACGGAATAATCATAAGTATATGATAAATACATTGCAAAAGCTAAATAAAGTGGGGGATCTACTAAAAATCAAAGCTTGTATTATTTAAGTCCCAATTAATGGATGTGTATATAAATTAGGATATCTAATAACTATAGGGTGTTTACAAAAGCGTATGATTATACGATGGTTATCTTTAAGTGAAGTATTTTACTAAACATAGCGTTAACGACTATTGAATAAAGGAAAACTTCATCACCATTCGACGATTCTAATATCTGCTCATATATTTGAGAAAACTTGGGTGAATAATATGAAGGTAGTCTTTGTCCTAGCAGATCCAGAAATCGACAAACGCTGGTAATGGTGGTCGTCGTGGGCGAAGGGGTAGAGGTGGCGCGAAATATTACCTTGGGAGTGCGTGGGTATTATGCTACCTATAATTTAAAGTTGTATTAATGAAGCCATTTCCCAAATTCTGGGCCGCCCACCATTACTCAAACGTTTCTATACATTTCCAGTGCATTCCAACGGAACGTCAGTTGAATACTGATAACTAAAATGGTAGAACGCAGAATATGTGAACATCAAAGAAGTACAAACAATAAAGAATACAAAAAAAATCAACTTGTTTTTTTTTTAATGAAAGCTCGTCAATTAGCACATTGAACTTTTCTCAACAAAATTAATCCGTCTGGTTACTAAAGCAGTTTGGAATGTGGCAGAGTGTTAGCACAGCCAGTCAGATACCAGCCAGATTACTTTGCGGTAACAATTATTACATTAAAAAAATGCATTAATCATGAGAAGATGATTACAACAAAATTTCACCGAAATTACCCCATCATGACTATGCTAAAAAAAGATTTATCATGCTATTTGGGGGATCCCAACCATCGTTCTCAGTGTTACTATTTAATAATTATATTCATTAAGACTTATGAACACATATTTAATACCATTTTTATTTAAACGGTGAAATAAATTTTTGATATGAAATAATTAGACATGAAATCCAGCAAATCATAATTAAGGTTTTGTAGATTATTTCCAAACATATGAAGATGAAATTCCAGGTACATGGTGTAGAAGAATTTCACGACGATGCCCCAGACGATATCTAAAATTTGTCGTATCTGGATACCTACCCACTGGACATCAATTCAAATCAATTCATTTATTTTTCCTCTTTCAACTGTTCATATTTACAATGATGGTACATTTTAACATATTCACATATTAATATACATATACATGTAAATCAATTTGCACAATACAATACGTCAAACAAATAAACATGCAGTTGAAAGGGAAGGACGGCCGACAAAAAAGCAGAGCTTGTAGGGTGTAGGCCCCCCTGTAAAAGTAATTATTATGAATTATTATTATGAATTATTATTATTACATCCACCCCCGGATAACCACCCCAGTCAACTAACCCCTATAGGACAACTACCCCATACTGTAAACACCCTCTAGGACGACTATCCCCAGGACAACTACCCCGGACAACTATATAGTAAAGGTTACAGCTTGAAGGGTATGGCGCCCTCAACTTGCATGTTTGAAGACAGAATGGAGTGACTGAGAGACGGAAGTAACATGCCTATTACACGCAGTGTTTACGGACAATACCTCACTGGCTCTCTTACATATGTAGTGATACTATCATACAAATATTTATGAAAGAAACACAATTCAAGTGTTCCGCGTACAACAGAAATCCCAATTTATGTATTCTTTTATCAATATTTGTCTTCAAACACATTTGGGGGCAATCTTTGCAGAAGTACAGTATATTATAATCAATGTATGCTTTGTTCGAATAATGTAAGTGAAGTGTATCAAATACACTATTCATTTGAATTTGAATTTGAATTTATTAACAACAACACATCACAATAATGACAGTACATATGAACAATCTTACAATGCAAAAAATAATACTGATACATGTACATGTATATATAACATAAGAGTAATGTTGATTAAACAGTAATGGTTTAAATACGATATTTAGACATACATCTGCATACTATTACGTAGATATGTGTATTACTATATTTAGGTGAAGTTGTTAATGGGAACTAGAAGTTAGCACAAGTGCTAGTCGAGCCTAGTTCCATTCTTTGGCAAGATTTTTTTTCTGTTAATTTGTTTATACATATGAATGTAAAACTTGTTTGTTTTGTATTTACATATATACAACAAAATAATACAGTTTATGTAACTTTTGTACATACTAAAATGAAAAAAGAAAAAGAAAATAGTTTTAGTGTTAAAGCATTATAATGAAAGAAGACAAATCTTTGAACAACTAAAATCATCAATGTGTTCATAAAAATGAAAAGGGTGTATTAATGAAAATAATTTCATACAGATGTGCGTACATGCACAAATCCTTTAAAAGCTTAAGGCAGCTATAATCGTTAACAAGCAAGTGTATACATATATAAAAGGAAGATAAGTAAAATAAAAGGAAAAACAAAGACACAATTAAACGATTGTTGCAGCTGGTCGAATCATCCTACCAATGCCCTTATAACCATTATAACTATTTACACGATTACACGGTTACACGTTTGTTGCATCTGGTCGAATCATTTCACCAATGCACTTAGCTATTTACACGATTACACGATTCAGAGCGACATTCTTCAATCGTGTAAATTTACACGATTACACAGTTACACGATTGTTACATCTGGTCGAATCATCCCACCAACGCACTTAACTATTTACACGATTCCACGATTCAGAGCGACATTTTTCAAGCGTGTAAATCTACACGATTACACAGTTACACGATTCAGGCGAATCGTGTAAACCGTGTAATCCAAAAAATATATCGTGTAATCGTGTTGCGGAGATTTTCGGCGTGTACTGTATATTATAATCAATGTATGCTTTGTTCGAATAATGTAAGTGAAGTGTATCAAATACACTATTCATATAATCCTCGTCTCAAATGCTCACACACACACACACACACACACGTACACGCACACACACACTCATCAACGCACACACAAACCCACACACATACACACCAACATCTCGCACACAGAGCCCACATATACGGGTCCACATATGCCCACACATTATGCGGGCCTATCACATATCAAAATATACCACCAGTTTTAAAAAGGCATAACAAAGGAGAAGATGGCAAATAAGTAACCAATGGAATCATTTCGTGCGTTCCTTTTACAAGCTAAATTATTATAAGGAGAACAAATATTTTCAATATAAACATCCAGTTTCTGTAAGGTTCCGCCTTGATATCCGGAATCGTAGTGGTATTTTCCCCTTTGGATGAGGCAAATCTTCTAGCTGCAAAGTGGGGATCAGACACAATCTATCGGAGCACGCTATTGGTTGTTTCATACAAAGCTGGCTCGATATATGACGTTGTTTGAATCGCATTTGAGTGATTACCAGGTCGCTATAAGTATGCTTTAAATAATTTCCGTGACCCCGATAGACGGATTTCCAACACAAGGAAATCAGAACATATCTGAATTTAAATTGTGAGAAAAAGAGGAAACTTTGTGTTCTCGAGTCTTGGCAAGGGCTGTTGTCAAAGATTGGTTTGACAACAGGAGTAGTTTGCAGAAAGTTTTCCTTCTGTCTAGGACGACCAGCTAAGGTATAGAACTGACTTAAATTTGATATTTCACACACTACATCACTCATTGAAATTGATATCAGAATGAAGGTACTTTAATTATCCATCTTTTGACACCAAATACATGGTGATTAGAGGTTTTAATCCAAATTTATCTTTAAAACTCGATGTAAACACACCAAACAGGTCCTTAATACACTAATGCACGTATATGCATACAGTTATTACACATGTAGGCAAAAATGTTGTTTTTGTGGATATCAAATCTATAACTTTGGATTGCTATAACTTTTTATTGAAACGATATATAAACCTCTCCCTCGCACGCACAGGCTATTGTCGTTGTACATAAGCAAATTCCTGGAAAGTTATGAAAAAATGCAATTCCCCAATTTTGATATATGGAAAATAATGTTTTTTTATAAAATACAATTTTTCGAAAAAAATCACAAAAATCATGTTTTTTACTTAAATTTGCGATGTTAATTAATCCCAAATTATTTGAAATTGGTATCAAAATGTAGATAATTTAACTCTCTTTCATATGACACCAAACTTATGGTGGTTCAAGGTTTCCTTAAAATATTATTCACATAATACTATTTTGTCGTCAAAAGGGACACTTTTTTGGTGGGGGCGTCCCCTTGGCCACACCCACCACTTAGAACATGCCAGACGGTCATTTTTGTTATGTGGAGCTATGCGATCTTTATATCTGTGCACATTAAAATTGGTTTCCTTCCCAGCTAGGTTGACCCCCACTGGCTCCCGGTTTAGGACCCCCCAGGAAATGAAGGAGGGGTCTGAAAATTTGGACCCCATTATTTTTGGTCAATTGGGACCCTTTTGAAGCCAAAACAGCAAAAAAAATAACTTTGGCACAAAAATCCTACGGGATTACATACCATACCGCACTATTTCCAGCTAAAGAAATTAGCAAAATTGTTAGAATAATTATGTCACATTTTTCTAAAAAGCAAAGGGTAGATGGTAATACTGTAAATGATAGCTCACAAGTAAGCAATGTTATTATAGGCACACTCGTAACGGTAGGAGGGTGAATTACCAAGTTCGCCTTGATTTGGAAATATGTTTATTTGTTCATATTGTCACATGTTTATCTTTGCTCATATTCAGGGGCGTCGCTAGACCTTTTTCAGTGTGGGGGGGGGGGGTGTAGAGGCCAACGATTATCGACAAAACTAGCCACCAACTACCGACAAAATTAAATGTCTCAATATCTACAAATTTAACCCTATAAACCCGGGGCAGAAGGCTAAATTGTTTTTCCTATGGACTATCTTTAGTACTTGCGTATGCGCAAATGGTCATTTTCCTCGACGACATAAATATCCGAATTATTTCGTCAACTTAGTCAGCACCATAGCTATATATTTTAATGCAGGCGCGGAGCAAGGATCTTATTTTAGGGAGGGTCGCGGCGGTAGTGAGCAAGCGAATCACCTAAAGAGCGCGCAAAGCGCGCTCATTATGGGGGTTTGGGTGATAGGCCTCTCGCGTGAAGCGCGGAAGCTTAGACGTTTCCTTAAATTATTAGGAAAAGAAGACGATTTATTGTACCATTCTCAACTGTTAATCCTTGTCTAAATTCAGTTCTCCCCCTCCCGCGCGGAGCGCGGAAGTTTTGACGTTTCATTAAATCAGGGGCGGCTGAGCGACTTCCAGAGTGGGGGGGGGCACCAAGAAAAAAAGGGCACTTTCTGGGTAAAAAGGGCACCTACAAAGGGAAATCTCACAGCGAAAATATACAATTTTTTAGACATTGCTATATACCCCTACATTGTAATTACAATTATCGGGGATTCAATATTTGTTTCACTTTATACACCATACAAGATATTGCTTTGCAGTTGGGTTTGAATTTCTAACAAATTGTTTACGAGCGAGCGAAGCGAGCGAGGAATTTTTTTTAAGATGTGTGAGGTCACAGTGCGATAAATTACATCTTACAAAGAGGAAAAACCCAATCCTAATGGGGATATGAGCACATTCTCATAACGAAAGAGTGAAAAGACCTTTGATAAGTAACATATTAAAGTATATCATCTATAGATGCGTGCGAGCGTAGCGAGCGAGCTTTGGGGGAAATTGCTCTTAGTCGCTTGAAATTAGCTAGGGCGCGTTTAATGATGAGAGGAAAGGGGGACCTTATCAAGAAAGAAAAGGAGCATGTGCCAAAGTACAAAGAGTAAATATCACAGGTGAAAATGGAGCACTTCTTACAGGGATGAAAAAGGTGAGTCATAAGAATAGGAAATGGGCATTTGTCGACGGAAAAGAGGCCCCCATCAGATTTTGAACAGGGGATTTATGAAAAGGGGATAGGTCCTTTATTGGAAAGGAAAAGGGGCACGTATCATTGTTTAAAGGGAATTTATCAGGGGCAATGACCAGATATGAATAGGAGCACTTATGTGAATGAAAAAGGGGCACTTGTAATAAAGGAAAATGTGCATTAGTTGTAAGAAAATGGGTACCGATCAGATTTTAAAGGGGCATTTATCGGAGGTGAAGGGGGCATTTATCTGAAGTGAAAAGAAGTAACTTCTCGTACCTAAATAGGGTCATTTACCAGAGAACGGGCACTTATGAAAAGGGGAAGGGGCTGTTTTTTAATGGGGCACTTATCATTTGGAAAAAGGGCACTTATTAGAAAGGGAAGAGGGCACATGTGAAAATATAAGGTGCGCTTATCCGAGTTAAAATGGGGGTGGTTATTAAGAGAGGAAGGGGCACTTCTTACAAAGGAAGAGGGGCACTTGTCAAAGTAAAAGAGGCACCTCTCAGAATTAAATAGGACAATTATCAGAGGTGAAGGGGGCACTTATTAAAAGTGAAAAGAGGAACTTCTCGTACCTAACTGGGGGACACTTACTAGAGATTAAAAAGGGCACTTATGAGAATGGAAAATGGACACTTATTGCAAAGGAAAATGGGAACTTGTCGAAGGAAAAGGGGCACGTGTCCAAATACAAAGGGCACTTATCAGAGGTGAAAAGGGGAAGGGGCACTTTTACAAATTAATAGGGGCATTTGTCAAAAAGGGGCACTATTCCTATGTAAAAAGGGGCAGTTCTTAAAAAGTAAAAGGGGCACTTTTCGGGTGCTTGAAAAAGTGGGGGGGCACTGTGCCCCCCTTGCCCCCCGGGAGGGCCGCCTCTGCATTAAATTATTAGAGAAAGAAGACGCTTCGTTGTACCGTTTTCGACTCTTAATAAGCCCTAATTGTTTAACTTCAATTTCCCCCTTTAGTGCGAAGCGCGGAAGCTTGTACGTTTCCTTAAATTATTAGAGAAAGCAGACTATTCGTTGTACCGTTTTCGACTCTTAATCCTTGTCTAAATTTAGTCTCCCCCTTCCCGCGCGCAGCGCGAAACGCCTAGACGTTTGATTTAATTATTATAGAAAGAAGACGATTCGTTGTTCTGTTCTCGACTCTTAATCCTTATCTGAATTCAGTTCTTCCCCTCCCGCGCGAAGCGCGAAGTTTTGGCGTTTCGTTAAATTATTAGATAAAGTAGACGATTCGTTGAACCGTGCTCGACTCTTAAATTTTTGTCTGAATTCAGTTCTCCCCCTCCCGCGCAAAGCGCGGAAGCTGTCACGTTTCCTTAAATTCCGAGAGAAAGCAAACGATTCGTTGTACTGTTCTCGACTCTTAATCCTTATCTGAATTCACTTTTCCCCCCTCCCGCGCAAATCGCGGAAGCTTAGACGTTTCCTTAAATTATTAGAGAAAGAAGACGATCCGTTGTCCCGTTCTCGACTCGTCTAAATGAAGTTTTCCCCTCCCGCGCAAAGCGCGGAATTTTTGGCGTTTCATCAAAATATAGAGAAAGGAAGACGATTCGTCGTTCTGTTTTTGACTCTTAATCCTTCTTTGCATTTAGTTTCCTCGAAAATTTTAAACCTCTGATTTCTTTAGCTGATATCATAGGAAAGTGAAACTTTGAGAAAATACAAGTATTGTAGTTGTAGTCACTCTCGAAGTCGTCACAGCGGATAAAAAGTCACAGTTCGTAGGGAAAAAAAACTTAGTCGGCATTGATATAGTACAAGAGGATCGAGCAAGAATACCGACACAGCTGACCCGACATAGCAACATATTTACCCGTGTCTTTCTTGCTCCCTCGACGAGACGACTCCACTCAACAACCCCCTCTCTCTTTTACTCCAACTCCTCCTCTCTCAGGCTCTTACCTCCCCTCTCTCACCTCTCTTTCATCCCCCGTTCCTTTCGTTTCCCTTTTCTCTTTTTTATTCTTTTTTCCTTTGCTTTCTTTTCCTTTCTTTCCTCTCCTCCCTCTTTTTCTTTTTTTCTCTTTCTTCTTCTCTTTTCTTTCCTTTCTGTTCTTTACTTTTCTTACTTTTCCTTTCTTTCTTTTATTTTCCTTTTCTTTTTTTCTTTTCTTTCCCTTTCCCTCTCTTTTTTCCCCTCCCCCTTTCTCTTTTTCCCCCGACGGAAGCGCAATTTCACCGACAATATCCTGATGGGTGGGGGCTGTCGCACCCCCACCCCCCCTTTCATATGTTTATCATTGTTCATTGTTCAAGGGATATATACACTGTTGGTCATAATGGTGGAATTATTATTTTAACCCCAATTTATGGTATGATTTTGACAATGATTTATTCTTAGAAGATCTAGATAATACTATACATTCTCAGATTTTATTAAATAATAACTTTTGGTGTTTGTTTTGCGTGACTGCTAATGCATGAGTTCATATGCTACAATGCTTATCAACTAGGGGACCTACGTCCTTAAATCATAACTGAAAGTAATGCGGATTAATGCCTCATAACAGGGCACTAATATAGCACATCGACACGGTTTTGATCCTGGGGGCTCACAGTAACAAGGCCATTGCTAAGCCACTGAATCATGACTGTACGCAGCGGGGGCTAGGGTACGTCGTAGCCCCCACGAATACAAAAAAAGAAAATGCAATAAATTATCAATAATTAATTGCATTTTGCCCCGACCCCCAACATAAAAAATCCTCTATGTTGGCATGCCTTGAACCATTATGCATTGCCCTACAGCGGAATTTGTCCTGTTGGGGACCGGGGAAAATTGTAATGAATTATTGATAATTTATTGCATTTTCTATGTTTTGGGGTATTTGTGGGGGCGGCGACGTACCCTAGCCCCCACTGCGTACAGTCATGATTCAGTGGCTAAGCAATGGCCTCGTTACTGTGACGCCCCAGAATAAAAACCGTGTCGATCAGCTATATTAGTGCCCTTTTGTGAGGCATTAATCCTCATTACTGTCAGTTATGACTTAAGGACGTAGGTCCCCTAATTGATTAGCATAGTATCACACACATACTTTAGTCGTCACGCAAAACAAACACTCCCACATTATTGTTCAATAAAATCTGGGAATGTATACTATTATCTAGATCTATTAAGAACAGGGACGTGATAGAGAAGGACTGGAATCAAGCCGGCGAAACTCTTGTAATTTATTCAAACGCATTCGTGAGTAAAAGCGTAACAATCGGATGTGTAACATTCCACATGGCTTTGAAGTTCCATGCTCCGAACCGCGCTTCCACTGCGAGGACTTTCGGAAGCCAGGCTCCAGTTTTACATTTATTACAAAATATTAAATTACAGGCAAAATTTCAGTGTAAATCAAAAAAATTATATGGGGAATGTATTGGGAATAGTGCATCAAACACATTTCCAAATTTAGAACTCCGTCCTTCCTATAATTTGTGTGCCAGAGTTGGTAAAAGAAAAATTACATCCTGACAAAAACTCAATAGTTTAGAATAATGCGCTAATTTGTGCATGTTTTAATGTCCCGTTATTTGATCCATGATTTACAATCTTCAATAACATTAAGTTTGCTAATGCGTGTTTTTGCGTGTTTTTTGTATTTTTGAAGTTTAAAAAAGGATGAAATTACACAAGTTTGTGTTCGCTTGTTCTCCTCTTTACACATTCAACAATGGATGAGAAATCATTGACAGGGACAGCGAACAGTTGCTGTGATACCATTTTCTGATGTAGGAATTATAACTCCTGAAATTCATGCGCTCTTTTATCTCACCATCTGGTCAACAGTTGCAGATTAGCGCATAGCTTTTCGGCGGCTTGGAGCGTGGGGTCAAAGGAGAGCGGCTTGATTCCAGTCCTTCTCTATCACGTCCCTGATTAGGAATAAATCATTGTAAAAATCATTCAATAAATTGGGGTAAAGATAATTATTCCACCATTATGACCAACAGTGTACAAGTGTAGGCAGACCCTTGAGAACCGAATATCTAGTATCAAGATTAAGATTTCCGCACATCAGTTGTTAGACAAACTGGAAGTACTTCTATAATATTCTGAAGCATGTGCTCTCTAGTTAAAAGTTTTATTTTAAAAGCATCATATTTTGAACAGTTATTGTTTTTCCCGTAGTGGTAAATTTGAACCCTGTTTATTATTTTTTCCTAACATTTTTTACAATTCGAAGTTCCCCCTTTCAGGACGTTGACGATGATACACGTAAGCACACATGGGCTCCTAGTGCAACATAAGAATACAAGCGTGTTAAGATATGAAGCACAAAGCACGTGTAAATGAATTTCATTTGCGAGCAACAAATAATAATATTAATAATATTGATAATGATAATAATAAATAAAAGAAATATATGAATTAAAAATACTACTACTACTACTACATTATAGTAGTACCACTACTACTGCAACTAATAGTAATAATAATAGTAACGATATCTGGCATTAGTATTGCGCCATCTATATATAGAACTTCTATTCTGAGGCGCACAAGGAGAAATAGATAAGAATAAAACCATGGTCACTACCCCCAAAGGTAGCCTGCTCGGCGGCTGGGCGGCGATTTTTTTTAGCCAATTTCGCCCGGACACGGAGCGGGGGCCGTCCGGGCACTGCTTGTTTCTAGGGCATCGCTCGGTCGCCGCTGAAGTTTTAGCGCGGAGTTAAAATTCGGCGGCGCCTGCTCACTTTTCACTCGCCGCCCAAAATACGCTCGGTGCCCGAGCGGTCAACGCCCGGACACCGACCTAATCGAGCGTTCGCCGTCGAGCGATTTAGGTCAAATCGAAGCCGCTAGGTCGAAGGCTGCAGAGCGGTCGCCGCCCGATCGGCGCTTGGAAATCAGGCGGTCACAGGGCGAATTCGAAATCGGTCGGCAGCCTTTGACCTAGCGGCTCCGATTTTTGCCCTAAATCGCTCGACGGCGAACGCTCGATTAGGTCGGTGCAAGTGCAGCGACCGCCTGGGCATCGAGCGTATTTTGGTGACCCGCCGATCACCGGTCGGCCGCTGGGGCAATTTCTTTAAAATCAGCCGGTGGCCGGTGGGAGACCGCTCGGGGATTCGGTGGGTCATCCGTCGGTCACTGCCGGGACGCCGTCCGTAGAAGCACCCCGATTTCGCCCAGTTTTGACCAAAAATCGACAGGCGACCAACGGGAAATCGACAGCGCACTGCCCAGGCTTCGCTGGTGCTTTCAACCTGCCCGACTTCTTTAAAAATCGCTGGGCGATGCCTAAATTCCAGCGGCGAACGAGCAGGCTATAAATCTGTCGGTCGACGCTCTGAGTTGTGACCATAGCTTAAGTGTCTGAATAACAGAGGCCCTGCGCCTATACTGAGCTCTCTGTTTAAGATTCAGGAATGTGAAGTGTATTACACTTTACGTCATTACAAAAATATCTGAATGAATTATGTAAACAAAAAATATGAGGCATTACCATCTTTGTTGTGATAGAAAGAAATTGATACGTTTTTAAAGGGATTTAAACGGTAACTAAAAATATAATTGCCCTGCGAAATTCCTACTTGCCATTAGAATACCTAGATTTCTATGATTATGTTATATAAACAAGTATAAGCCTGTGTGGGTTAGTGGTATGTGCGTGCATGCGTACGTGCGTGAGGCGTACAATCTGATATGTTAACAATGTTTTCTCTTCTCCTCATCTGCCTATTCAGCGGTTACTGGTACAACATCGGCAAGCTCTGGTACCACTTCTTCAACCATCCCCATCGTTGAAACCTCTTATGCTACAACTCAAAATACTACTAGTGCTACCACTCTTGCCACCCCTACCATCCCTCCACAGCCGATTCCTTCTTACGCCATAGCGAGCTTCTACTACACCAAGGTTAACAATGGCAGATCTACAATATTGGTTTGTGTCGTGACAGGATCACCTCCACCAACCTCTGAAAACATCTTCGTCACCAATACAGCCGGTGGAGATGAAGGGATTGTCCTTCTGGCGATGAATGTCACTGAATCAACCAGGACATCCCAGTACCAGGTTAGGGTGAGTCTCGGTGAGGCGCCTCAGAATTTCACGTGTCTTTTGCGCAGACCGGACGGGGAAAGTGTCTCGAAAGATCTGGCTGTCTCTGTTTATGGTAAGTAATTCTGAACCACAATAGCACTTTCTTTTACGATGACGATAAACCGACAAGAGCTAAGGGTCCTTTGTGAACATTCACTGTTAATGCGATTGGAATCTTAGTAGCTGTATATACTCTTTTGTATTGTATTTACCTAAAAGTGCCTTGTACATTTATATGTTTGTCAAAAACAATGAATACAGATAATTAACACGACTCGTCACTTTGTTTATATTGCCTTTTTTGTCTATCAAAGTCCACTGAAGGGCTTCCATCTGATATTATAATAGATCTATTATGTGGAAGTGTGATTGTGTTTAGAATGTTTTTATTAAACCAATGTGCGATGGCCGTGGGTTTGATCGCAGGCACAGCACCGACTTAAAGCTAAACATGACTCTCACCACTCCGTATCCGGCATTGAAGAAAGAAATATGGACCTAGTGGAATGACGAAAGACATTTTCACCACTATTGCAAAATCTCCTCACCAGGGAACAGAGATGGTGCATATATTGTGTCCCTCATTGTTTCAGATGACGGGTAAATGTCCGTGAAACGTTTAGTGACGTTATTTTCCATCAATACTCATTGACATCTCACATCGCAATATGTATAGGGAATACGATAAGTCCGTGGGCCTAGTATGGATGAACTTGACAATTTGTACCTTTCTGAAATACTCCCAGAATACAAAAAAATAAAAATAAATAAATAAATAATTTTATTTATTATTATTTTTTTTTTAAATCACGTTTTGATATACCATGTACTTACAAAATGTCAGAAACTGTATTCAGTCGTATCCGCTCCGATCATTTGCCTGTATCAAAAACATAGCACAACTTGAATAAGACTTGCAAATAATTATCTGTTTTATTTTTATTTTGTCATTGTTGTTTTTTGTTTATTGTTTAAAGATCATTTCCATAATGTTGGTGCGAGGTGTGTGTAAAAGGGGGTTAAGATATAAAACGTATGTCAGTAATACAATTTCCCAGGAAAAACCATTACTCTTTTTTAATGTCAATTTTTGTTGATGGTTTCATAGAACTTTGTTTACAATTAAATTTTTGTTCAGAACCTCCAAGCTTTGTTGAAGCTAACATACTAGTCCAAAACATGACTTCTCACTCGATCACCATGAATTGGACACCTTGGAATGAGAATAATGATCATGGTGATGGACCAGTGATTGGATATCGAGTCTACTACAACACACACGGACAGGGTGACATAGCCAAGGCTTCAAGAGATCTCATCAGAGAAACAACTTTCACGATCACTAATTTGACACGGGACACAGAGTATGATTTCAGAGTGACTGCTTCGAGAGAGGGGCCAGCGGGTGAGGGGATGTATAGCTCAGCAGAAAGAGCTAGGACAAAGTGTACTGGTAAGAGCAGGAGATTATTATCATAACAACTAATAATGGTTGATAATGGGTGGATGATTAAGGGAATTTATATCATTTAAAAATTTTGGTGGCTAAAGTAAGTTAAATGAATTTAATGTATCTGTTGTAATTTTTTTTTTACCGTTGTTGAAAACAAAAGCACTTAACCAAGCATGTACCTTACAGGTTCCGCCCATTTTCATTCCTCGAGCTGAAGATTTATTAATAATAGCAAATAAAGTCGCGATATTATCATAATTAATGATAAATCTGATAAAAGTAAGAGTAAAGTTTATTAAAAATTATGATTGCTTTTCTTCTCCTGACCATTAGGACCTAAACAGTGATCATTTGACGTTCCAAAGACCTATATTACATTGCATTCTTGACAAAATTCTATTTTTAAATTTCCCGCTCTCAAATGTGAGGCTGGTAAATATTGACTCACTGCAGTAAATTCACCCTAAAGGCAAAATAATTGTAGACATTACAATATTTACTTGACGTGAATATTGCATTGTTAGTTGTATTAACCACCAACTCAATTACAACCAAAACAACTTAATTGTCTTCATTTTTTTTGTAATTCCCTTTTTCAGCACCTTCTGAGGCGCCTGTTCTGTCTGTGAGAAACAAAGGTCAATCAACCATCACTTTAGATTGGGAGGTAAGCTGAATGAGTTTATTTATCAAATTTCCTAATTTTAATTATTAAGAAACATATTTCAGTTCAATTTACTTAATATCAATAGTTACAATTCGCTCGATTGAAAGATGGAAAAATAAGGGTTTACAATTTACAAGCGCTTATAACCGGACCCGAATAAGCAATTTGCAATAAACAGATATATAAATTAGTAAAAGTGCACTCGAAGTATTATTTTCTTTTCTGTTAATAGGTTTAGACATAGTGCTTTGTATGTTTACTCCCTATGTTAAAAAAAGGAAATCCTTAATAAAGTTTTTGTCCACGCTACATTGAAAATTTAAGGATTGGCAGAGAATATGATAAACTTACTGTTTGCCAGTTTGTCATAAACTTTTCAAATCGTTCATGTTCATATTACTAACAGGTAATACCAGAGGAATCATGGGGATGCAGTGCCCTTTCTGGATTAGAAATCAATGTCAGCACCTATGGTCAAAATGGCTTTCCTCGAACCTTGTCATTTGATACTACTGCGGATACTGCTAACATTGGAGAGCTTGCGGATTGTACTACGTATAACATCAACGCAGCATTTAGAAACAAAGACGAGTTGGGGATCTCTTCAGAATTATTCTCAGTGAGCACGTCTTTGATACGTAAGAAAATGTGTTTTCTTATTTATATGTTTATTTGCGTTGAGTTGTACAATGATAACACTTGGGCTGAAATACATTTACAATACCTTATATTCGCTTATTCATTTTGGCAAATTAGTTTGTTTTCTACTCCTTCTTTATCCTTGACAGATGATAGAAAATTAACCAGAAAGACTATATCACTACGCTTAAAGTGAAATGTATATCATTGAATCATTTTGTAAATTTTAAGAAAACAGGACATTTCAGGAGTACATGGTAGTCAAATATGGTCTAAATGCTATCATCACTCGTTCGTTTAACGACCTTCAATTTTTCTTAACATTTTCTTTCAATTTGCAAATTTTAATACCTGTATGTTTCAAATTCATTTCCAGGACCCGCAAGTGTAGGAGCCCTTCAGATGTCACCTTCAACCACACAAATTGAAGTCAGCTGGGAAACGTCATCAAGTCTATGCTCCCCTGACTACTATATCATACGCTACAGCGTGTATCAAAAGCTTGCCTGCCAATCACCAGAAACCATCCCAACAGAGTTTGAAGTCAACACCACCTCTACACAACATACTAATCTAGTGGGGTTGGAGCCTTACTCGCGATACAAGATCACAGTTACAGCTGTAAATGGTGCCGGGCAGAGTGAACCCGCGATTGGCTATTCAGATACCAGACCGGGACGTGAGTAATGAATTCATAAGCAAAATACCCCTTCCCCATAACAGTTTCAAGAAATGTACAAGGTGATATATTTTGTTATCCGTGTTGTAATTATGAATATTGGTTATAATATACAGAAACAAAGTTGTTATTGGTCCAAAGATCGTCACATGATATCGGTTGCGAGGATCGTAATAGAGATATTTTACTCTTGGTCATTTAAAATATAACCCCTTGGGAAAATATAACTTTCTTCGGTAGTCCAAAAATGTTACATCAAACACCTTATAAGTCAAATATGTATTAGAAGCCTGACTATAACATAAGCATTGATTTAAAAATATAATTTTCAAGAATTTTTCTTTATTTAAATTATGAATTGTACAGTTTGGTTGCGATGTATATTCTCTTCACCCTTTTCGCTAGCTTTACTACGTAAGCGAATAACACGTCAAGTTTGAACGGATTTAGGTACGTTCTCTTATATTTCTGATTCACTTCAGCACTGTCCCACATTACAAATGTCAGGGTTAATCCAGAAAGGACGTCTCCAACACGATTAGGATTCACCTGGCAACCTCTCAACTGTAGAAATGTGAATGGAGTGTTCTGGTACTACTATCCAAGAATCTACAAGGATGGTGATGTGAGTAATAAACCGGCTGGGAGCACGTACTTGGATGATGACTTTTCAATCTCATCAATAGAGTTCAATGGTCTTGATGCATGCACGATGTATGAACTGAGTATCAACGCCGTCAACCGTGATGTATCAACTCCCGGAAATCTGTCTCATGCTATCGGTGTAACAGGGGTTACTTGTAAGTATCAAATAATACAAAGAAAATAAACGTTAGAATCACCTTCGTGATGTCAAATTGAATTGTCACGTATTCCAATTATATGAATTTCGTTTCAAAAGTGCGTATTTTAAATCATATTTCTGAGAGAGATCTACATTCATATAGTGATACCCTTTCCCTAACAGTATGTACATAAACATGTACAACATTATTTTGCAACTTTAGAGATCATGTCTTTGAGACAATTAAGGATTATATTTTCCCCGTTATAGAAGTGTCGTTTTAACAATTTAAATTTTCTTTCGATCTCAGTCATTAGGTTTTATTGGCGAAACGACTTTATGTTTAATCATTTTACCCATTTTCGAGGAACTTTCATGAATATTTTAAAGATAAAAATGTTATTACGGGGGCAGGGGCTCTTAACTGAATAAATAATCAATAAATCAATCAAATCAAATATGAAAGCCTCTTTATATTTAATATTTAGATACGTCATGCGTAATAATTGTATCAATAATTATTACAATTAAGTGTGGTTCAGGTATGGACCATGTATTGATTATAGAGCTAACAGCTATCATAAGAGGAAAAAGGGTTCAGGAATGAGATACGAAAATTAAAAACAGATAAATCTGTTTCTGGTATCACGCTTTTGAACACCGCATTATGATGCTAAAGGCGATCCAATACATAACCCCGCTTTAGACAGGCTTCCAATTTCTATACTTTTCTTATAAAATTCTTTAACTCTTAAAAACGAAGAGGTAAAAGCATAATGAATGTTTACACATGCTGAATATATTTTAGCTTCATCTTTGGCTAAAGAGAAAATTAAGCTGAGATGTCCATGAAAATGACGTTGCACGACTAGCAGGCGGTTCTCTAGCTGTTTTATGGCTATTGGTTGGTGTAATGTTACCCTTTTTAGAATGCAAACACCTATCCTGAAATGTACAATATTTCGCAAGATTAACAATTTACATTTTTCGCTCTACTTGTGTGGAATATAGTCACCAGTGCATCCGCTTATGCAACTGGGAATCAACCCGGTCTGAGAGTTCAGTGGAGTGTTCCGTCTCAATGCAATGTGGATTACTACAAACTATCATATCAGCTCATCTCACATAAGGCATGTCAAGATGTTCCTATAATAGATGCTCCAGTCTACGAACTCAACGTCACATCAGTTTCCACAGATGTCTCCAAATACCTTTCAAACTTGGAATATTACGCAACTTATAACATCTCCATCATAGCTGTGATAAGGAGAGCGGAGAGTCTACCTATGATTGTTAGTGGAGACACACGAGATGGAGGTATATAAACAATATTGCTAATACTAGCGTTGGAGTATCTACGGTGTGGGGGAGGGGGTGCAGAGGTTGTGGCGTGCTCCGGGTTGCACTTGAAGAAAGCGCAAAAAACCGAATAAGGGAAAGAGAAAGGGGGTAAAGAGAAGACTATTATGATCGTGATGTTAAACCTCAATTTCCAGAATAATTGGCATTCGTAAATTTAAAAAAATTATTCAGGTTTTAAACGCCAAAGTTTCTAGAGCTTGGTCGCTTTGCTCATCGCGTATGTTCCTTGAGGTTCCAAAATGTCGCACCCCAATATAAAACATAATACATGTAAATGCCTTTGCTTGCTCCCTATTTTATAATTATCATCAGCCTCTTGTTGGTTTTATGATAAAGGACAAATGCAAAACCGTATTGTAATTGTTCAACATTTGAAAAAAATCTTAAATTTTCCGGGTTTCTTAAACCATATACCGTAGGTACGCCACGGAATACTAGTTTTGTATCGAATCATGAGTTTGTCCTGGTGTACGTCTACCCTCTGTGGTGTTCTGTAGGCCCGGGAAGACAAAGGGTCTACTACTTTTGATGAAATGGTCATTATAACGGAGAGCCTGACATGACCCTTACGGTGAGATTCTAAATCATAAGAGAAATATTAGGCGACAAGTCTTAATCATGGTGCCTTAGCGAGTGGCCTTCTCGCTTCACGTTTAAGCATTCTTAACATTATGCACCTTTTGGAGAAAGCAATCCTGTTATTGTAGACAATCAAACATCGAATTGAATTTTGTTCAAGCCTTTTCTCTTTTAAATGCCTTTTTATTCTTTCTTTTTGTGAATCATGGATTTCTCCTTGTTTGAAAAAGACGAATTTCCGGTGGGTGAAAACGAAACAAGTGCAAATTCAACAGGAATGTGTCCATTCAACACTACTCAAGGTTGGTTGTCATTGTCTTTCATTTATTCTAATTCCAGGAAGTAGACGGGGCATAAGTTTAAATAGCATTGCATTTTCCCTTTTAGTGCGGTATGGTATGTAATCCCGTAGGATTTTTGTGCCAAAGTTGATTTTTTTTTTTTGTTGTTGCTGTTTTGGCTTTAAAAGGGTCCCAATTGGCCCAAAATGATGGGGTTCAAATTTTCAGACCCCTCCTTCATTTCCTGGGGGGTTCATATTGGGCGCCAAAATGGCTTATATAACGCGCAATAGGAAGATTCGGTGTCTTCGGGAAAATTTGAACCCCATCAATTTCTGATAGCTTGGACCCCAATGAATCCAAAAATGCAAAAAAAAAAAAAAAAAAATCAACTTTGGCACAAAAATCCTACGGGAGCTGTTTCAGTGACATACCGTATCACACTATTTATGCCCGCGTCACACTGTCCCGAAGTTGACATAAGATGGACACACGATGTAGGAAAATTCCGAATTCGGCTCTGATCGTAAACACATCTGGCCATTCGTGAGGGCATCTGAGGCAATCGTATGACCGCCGGTGGATTTTGCAGGCTCCGGCAGCAACTTCGTGAGCGGTGGCAAAATCTTTGGCGTGCCAAAAAATTGCCCGAAGACCTTGCGAAGGTTCATTTTCGTGTTGTATTCGTGTGTCCATGTTGCTCTTCGTAAGGCCATCCTGAGGGCATCTCGTCAAATCTTGTCATCTTCGTAATTACTTCGTGTGATCATCGGTGCCTTCGGGCATTTATCGCCTCTCGAAGACAATACGAAGGAAACAAGAAGCTTCCCGAATGTCTTCGGAAGGCAACACGACTACGTGAAACCCTCGCAGTGCCATCGTGTAGCCATCGTATTATAGTACGATGACATTCAGATGGCACCACGGTGTCGGCGAAGATAGCCGAATTTAACTTTAAGTAGCTCAAGCGTTTCCCATGTGTCTTGGTAACGTAGACATAATGTCGCAATAATCCATATTTCTCGTATCTATATCGATTTGTTTTTCATATTCAATATATCATGTTATGTAATGTGTTATATTACATTATGTGTTTTTTAATTTTGTTTGTAAACTTTTGTAATTCGGCTAAACGCCGCGATGAAAGTTTTATTTGAAATGGACCATTTTGAATGAATAAATAAATGAATATAAAAGGCCAGCCTCATAGCCAGAGGCTATCTCAAGTACCCCAAAAGTGCCCTTTCTTACGTACGAAAAGTGCCCCTATAACCTCGTAAGAAGTGCCATTTTGTACATAGCAAAAGGGCCCATTTTACCCTCAAAAGTGCCCATTTCACTTTTGACAAGTGCCCCCCTCCACCTCTGATAATTATCCTAAGCGCACCTTTTAATTTCACGTGTGCCCCTTTCCCAATCTAATAAGTGCCCCCTTTTCCGTATGATAAGTATCCCCATTAAAGCAAAAGAGCTCTTTCCTCTTCTCATAAATGCCCCCTTTTCACCTATTAAAAGTGTCCCTTTTCATTCTCATAAGTACCCCTTTTCATATTTGATCAGTGCCTCTTGTCAGGGGCGATAGATGTCCCTTTACACCTCTGACAATTTCCTTTTTAACAATGATACGTGCCCCTTTTTCTTTCTGATAAGGGACCTTTTCATTAATGCCCATTTTCAACTCTTATGAATGAAATCTGATGGGTGCCCCAATTCCGTCGACAAATGTCCATTTACCATTCTCATAAGTGCCATTTTTATTCCCTGGTGAGTGCTTCTTTTCAGGTATAAGAAATAAGTGTCTTATCCTTTTCGATAAGTTTCCCCTTTTCTTCTCTTTTTAAACGTGCCCCTAATTTAAAATGACTATTAGGGGAATTTCTCCCAAAGCTCGGTCGCTATACTCACTCGCATTGATTTCATAAATGATATAATTATGTTACTTATCAAAGGTCTTTTAAGTCTTCCGTTATGAGAATGTGACTTTAACCCCATCAGGATTGGATTTAATTCTCTTCATAAGATGTAATTTTTTGCACTGCGACCTCTCAATCTTAACATTTTTCCTCGCTCGCATATGAATATTCAGACCATCACACCCAACTGAAAAGTATGATGCTTAAACAATATCTTGTATAATATACAAAGAGAAATAAATATTGAAAGCATCCCTGTTAATGTAACCAGGCGCGGATCCAGGATTTCTTGGGGGGGGGGGGCAAAATTTGAAATTATGCGAGCCAAATATTGGTACGTAAAGGTGACCAACATTGACGTAATGGGGGTGCAGGGAGGGGCGATTTCCCCCTCCCTCCTCCGCAAAGCGCCGAAGCTTTGACGTTTCATTAAATCATTAGGGTAAGAAGGCGATTCGTTGTACCGTTCTCGAAAATAATCCTCGTCTGAATACAGTTTTTCCTCTCCCGCGCGAAGCTTTTACGCTTTATTAAATCATTAGAGAAAGAAGACGATTCGTTGTACCGTTCTCGACTCTTAATCCTTGTCTAAATTCAGTTCCTCCACCTCCGGCGCGAAGCGCGGAAGCTTTGACATTTCATTTAATTATTAGAGAAACAAGACGAATCGTTGTACCGTTCTCGAAAAAATCCTCGCCTGATTTCAGTTTCCCCCTCCCGCGCAAAGCGCGGAAGTTTTTATGTTTCATAAAATCATTAGGGAAAGAAGGCGATTCGTTGTACCGTTCTCGAAAATAATCCTCGTCTGAATACAGTTTTTCCTCTCCCGCGCGAAGCTTTTACGCTTTATTAAATCATTAGAGAAAGAAGACGATTCGTTGTACCGTTCTCGACTCTTAATCCTTGTCTAAATTCAGTTCCTCCACCTCCGGCGTGAAGCGCGGAAGCTTTGACATTTCATTTAATTATTAGAGAAACAAGACGATTCGTTGTACCGTTCTCGAAAAAATCCTCGCCTGATTTCAGTTTCCCCCTCCCGCGCAAAGCGCGGAAGTTTTTATGTTTCATAAAATCATTAGGGAAAGAAGGCGATTCGTTGTACCGTTCTCGAAAATAATCCTCGTCTGAATACAGTTTTTCCTCTCCCGCGCGAAGCTTTTACGCTTTATTAAATCATTAGAGAAAGAAGACGATTCGTTGTACCGTTCTCGACTCTTAATCCTTGTCTTAATTCAGTTCCTCCACCTCCGGCGCGAAGCGCGGAAGCTTTGACATTTCATTTAATTATTAGAGAAACAAGACGATTCGTTGTACCGTTCTCGAAAAAATCCTCGCCTGATTTCAGTTTCCCCCTCCCGCGCAAAGCGCGGAAGTTTTTATGTTTCATAAAATCATTAGGGAAAGAAGGCGGTTCGTCGTACCGTTCTCGAAAATAATCCTCGTCTGAATTCAGTTTACCCCCCCCCCCCCATTACTGCGCGAAGCGCAGAAGCTTTTACGTTTCATTAAATCATTAGAAAGAAAACGATTTGTTGTACCGTTCTCGACTCTTAATCCTCGTTTATATTCAGTCCCCCCCTCCTGCAAGAAGCGTGAAAGCTTCGACATTTCATTAAATTATTAGAGAAAGAAGACGATTCGTTGTACCGTTTTCGACTCTTAATCCTTGTCTGAATTTCAAAAACGTTTTTTTGTCGGCTCCTTTTTCTTCCTACGTCCTTTTCCTTTTCTCTCCTCTCTGTTTTGGGCCGGCGTTTTTAGTTTTTTAGTTTTTTGGGGGAGGCCGCCCCCACCGGCCCCCTGGCTACGCGCCTGCGGTCAGATGAACATATTTTGATACCTTGTCCGCTCCCGGAAACTCAGGGGTTTAAGGCAATAAATTACGGTCAGATAAGCATTCAGGGGCCCGCCTTGGGGCCCCTGGTGGGGTCGAGGATGCAGAAACCGCGGAATCTCGGGGGTTTTAGGCATTTGATTACGGTCAGATGAACATATTTTTATACCTTACTTGTGACACTGGCAGGACACTGATTGGCGTGAGTTCCAGCGGGCGGAGCCTCCAGAAGCTCAGGGGTTTAAGGCATTACATTATCGTCAGATTAGCATCCAGGTGTCCGCCTAAGGGCCCTATGCGGGGTCCAGTGGGCAGAGCCCCCGGAAGCTCAGGGGTTTAGGCATTTGATTACGGTCAGATGAACATATTTTTATACTTTATTTGTGACACTGGCAGGACACTGATTGGCGTGAGGTCCAGTGGGGGGAGCCCCCAGAAAAATCTCGGAAATTCATGTCATTTCAGCATTATGTGTAAACCACCGATATGGAATGAGAAAAAAAAACACTTTTAAATTTGATTTCCGCCGAGCCCCCTCCTCGATCAGTACGCCAGTGCCCCCCCCCCCCATGATCTACACTTTTTTGGCGGAGAAATCGCAACTGATCTCCCCTTCCTTCTTTTTCTTTCTCTTTCTCTCCTCTTTCCCTTTCCCTTCCCTTCCTTCTCTGTCTTTTAGGTTTGCTGGGGGGAAGGCAAGGTCCTTTCGCCCCCACCCTTCTCCACACGTTGTTGGCGGGATTAACCGCAAATGATCTATTTCCCCTTCTTTTCACCCTTTTTTTCCTTCTCTCTCTTTTTCGGTCCCTTTTAGCTCTTCTTTTTTCCTTTTCCTTCCTTCTTTCTTTTTTTAGCGGTGGCAGGGGGAGGCGAGGGCCTTTTGACCCACCACCACCCCGATCCACAACTTGTTGGCGGGAAAATTGCAACTGATACCCCCTTTTTTTCTTTTCTTCTTCCTCAATTTTCCTTCCCTTTATCTCCTCTTTTCCTTTTTTCTTTCCATTTCTTTCCTTCTTTTTTATTTTTTTGATGGGGGGGGGGGGAGGCAACCGCCTGGGAGGCGAGCCCCCCCCCCCCCCCCGATCTCCTTCTTCCCCCTTTTCTTTTCTTCTTCCTCTTCTTTCTTTCCCTTTCTCTCCTCTTTTCCTTCTCTCTCTCTCTCTCTCTCTTTTTTTCCCCTCCCCCCTTTTTTCAGGGGGGGGGGGGGGGGTCGAACCCCTCGGCCCCCCTGGATCCGCCACTGAATGTTACCACAATGTAAGGGTATATAACAATGTTTTCGATTTGAGATTTCTCTTTGTAGGTGCCCTTTTTTCCCGAAAGTGCCCTTTTTTGTTGGTCCTGTCCCCCAATTTGGAAGCGCTCCGACTCCCCTGCTCTGAGCATCATTAATTTCCGATCAGCAATTGAATTTCCCACCGTCGGTCGAATGTTTTATACCATCGGGAGGTCACGTGACGCCTTCGTGACCTAGTTTGAACGCATCGTACTCTCAATACGACGTCGTGTAGCCATTGTGAGGCCTTCGTGTGGCCTGCGGGTACACTTCTCATTACAAAAAATTCACATCTTCGTGATGCCTTCGTGAGTGGTTCGGGTGCCATCGTGTGACCTTCTCTAGGCATCGTACTTGTTTCGGCTGTTGGTAGGCTGCTGACCAAGTTCGGGGCCATCTTCGTGCGAAGTTCAAATTTCCTTCATCGTGTGTCCATCTTATATCAACTTCGGGACAGTGTGACGCGGGCATTAAAGGGTTTTTTCAGATATGACGCGGCAAACCGCCGCAAAAAAGCGACAACGGGGTTTATTTTTGGTAACGTGTGAATGGTTACTACGCGGAGAAATTGTCTTGGGCGTATTCTCTGTGTCAAAAGATAAGCGTATTACCATGGATGCCTAAAGGCCTGCAAAAGTAGCTCGAGATTATGAACGACATTTGAAGCTATGACTCAAATTCTGTTTAGACTGTGATGACTGTCGAGTGGAAAACGACTCATTTACTCGCGATATTATTTCTAAGATAGCCTCGATATCATGATGTTCAACCGATAAAGTTGTTATCACTTCATTATTGAACACTAGCGAATCAAGATGGGGGCTTGGAGGCTCAAAGCCCCTCTCTATAGATATTTAAGCCCCCAAACTGTTTCTTTAATAAAACTGAATTTAAGCGAGGCACACGTAGAAGATGAATACAGGAACCCCAATCCCCAAGCCCTCCGACCCAAATTAATATTCTAGATCCGTGCATGTTGTTGAATGTGTTGCGTAGTTCCAGAATCATGAATTACTTAAGAAAATTTCAATCAGAAACAGTACTTCTTTCCTTGATTTATGTCTCCTCGTTTCTTCTTATATGGTAATAATTGTTTGCCAGTGTTTTTGATATATATGTATATATTTTGTTTTATACCGAACAGCCAATGAACCCATTAGACCGGCTCTGTGTATCAGCGATGGTATTAACCAGAGCCAATGGCAACACATGGATAATTGCGGACCATTTAGGAATGTCACAGATATTCTCACCGAAATTGCACAGGTTTTCGGAATTATTCTTTTAAAATTTGATCATTGAAAAGAGAGTTTTTGTTATAATCTTCAAATGGTATGTACCGCAATATTGTGTTTAGTATATTATAGGTACAATTATCTTTACAACCTGAAAAACTGGTTTTTTGTTTTAATGGATAAATATAAAATGACCTATCATTGGGTAGATTATACCCATTTTGGTTTATTATTTTACACAAAACCAATTCATGTTCCCTTCTTAATCAACTTTTTTTGTTGGTGTTAGTGTACCTCCACTGTTCATTTGTAAACTATACAATAGGGATAATAGGTAATGCATAGCCCCAATCTATCAATTCTACTGGTTGTTTTAATGTCATTCCATTCACAAAGTATTGGACGATCGTTAGTCGAGGCGGCATTCACTGAAATATTCATTGACAATACTTAAATAAGAACATTTGCAAAAGGCCTACTCATCTTCACTCTTTAACTGTTGATAAGGAACTACAAAAACAGAAATACAGGTTTAAATGGTAGAGTTTAACCGATTGATTGCATTTATAAGATGTTGGTCTGTTTAGAATCCTTTAAAAACAGTAGGCGATTATAACCGCCAAATTCATTCGGAAATTCTCTACCGGTTCACGATTTGTGAAATTAGATATTATCGGACACTGTTTTTTTAATAATAAAGATGGTATACATTTAATGAACCTAACATGTATCATTTCAATATTGGAAGGAAAACATGTTCGCAACTTTTGTATTACCTTAATGAGGGAAAGTCGGTCACTTAAAATTTACATGCTGTAAGATTTTTTCCCTCCAATTTTAGGTAATCGTAAGTAAAGAAAACGCAGGTGAAGTGAGCCAGCAAGTATTATCTGTTACTTCCAACATCGAAGATATCACATCAGATGACATCACGTTTGTGGCAGAGATATTATCAAAAATTGTGCAGCAAAATCTCACAAGTGAAGAGGTATTCTGCAAGTTACCAGACTAATCCTATTGAACATGAATTTGCGATGGATGATGAATTTTATTTTGTTCCGATGATTATCTAAAGGGAAGCAAATTGGAGTCAGACATAGACTGGCTGATTGTCAATGAAACGGAGTGAAGTGTTTTGTCAATTTTGCTTGTTGCTACGGCAGGCAGCCAGTGAAAACGAACTTTTAAAATCAAATTATGGAAATGCAAGCATCACTTTAGACAAACAGAACTTCGTTATTCCTTGCTCATTATTCCTGCCTGAGGTGTCATATGAAAAGGCAGAAACTGAACTTTCTAGAAATGTAAATTTGTCTTCGAAATTCAGATAGCGCCCGCCAAATGACTTTTTGGTTTCCTTCCTTCAAATTGCTTTTAATCACTCATGCGTGAAATATGCATCACATTAGTTGCATCAAATGAAAGAAGAGGCTTATAAGCTTTACAAATATGTGTCATTTATTAATTATAATTGTGATTAAGTTATGATAAAACATCGATAACTCTCGGTTTCGTTTTTGTCTGGGTCGCACTGTACAGTGCGTCCCAGAAAAAACGAAACCGAGAAGTATATTTACTGTATATATAGTATTGTCATTCAGATTTCCCAGATTTGCCAACTTTTCCCTACTATAGCCTTAAATAATTTGCATCTTTCGTGTTTAATTTGTCAGATAACAGAGTCTATAACAAGTATTGCGAGCAATATAGCTCAGGTAGAAACAGAGGAACTTGAAGCCGCTGAGGAAGAAGGTGGGGCAATAAGTAAATTTGTCCAGGCCTTTGAGGAACAAATCAGTCGTGTTGAGGTTGCCGATGGTGGGATGCTCAACATTCAGCAGCCAAATGTAGCCGTACAGGTGATTTCGATTTATATTACAGGCTTTGAACAAATAATGTGATTATAACCACGACTCTAGAATATAGAGTCATGTCCAATTTTATGTTATAAGTTATGTAATTGTATGCATGGAGTTTCAAGAACAACAAAAACAACAACAACAAAATCGATACTGCCTTTCATCCATTTGTGGTCTCGTTCAATCCAACGAGGCGAAACACTCCCACCATTTTTCTTTACAGTTTAAATAAGATCTACCCAACCATCACCATTATAATGTGCATTTAAGTGTGCGGGTAACATCACATTTTTAATGTTGGGGATGGCTTGTATGCGCCTGTGCATGATGCTAATCGCCTCTTTTTCAATCTTCGTCATCAATAATAAAAGTAATAATTTAAAAAATAACAATAATAACAGTAACAAATAATTAAAACAATGATAAGAGTAATAATAATGATAATAACAACAACAATAATAATAATGCTGTCAATGATACTTCAAATAAATAATATTGATTACATACAAAATTAATAACTATACTATTGTTTAAAATGATGATACTACTGATACTACTTGTTTAAATTGTTTTTATTGTAATTCTATTATTGCAAAATTATGTCCTGACTCCTGAAGTATGTTAAACTTTAACTTATGCTACGTTTACACTATGTTCCCGGCGGCCACGGCAGCCCCGTTTGCCCGAAACGTAGTACGCCGTGGGACTTAGACCAATTTTATCTCTGGATTCAAGTTTTGTTACGTCTTGCCAAGTTTTCTCACGGTCTACCACGGTATCCGTGACGGGCCGTGGGGGGAAGGGGATGCTGAGTCCCGGAGGCTCCAAGGCGCACTACGGTTCGGCCCGCGTTCTTCCACGGATGCCAGAACGTTCCCTCCCGGCCCGTCACGTTCTGATGGGATCCCTCACGTTTCCCACGTTCTGATCAAAGTCTGACACGTTTTTCACGTTCTGTCAAGGCTTTGTACGGATGAAACGTGGACGCAGGGCAGCTTTGGAGCACGTTTGTGCCGGCGGTATAAAAAGAAGGTCTCCCAAGCAATAGCAATCATGGTATTCTGAGACCTCGCGTTGTGTCAGACCGTAGTAGAACGCAACGCGCCGTAGCGTGCCGGGCGCTTAAACCGTCCCACTACGGACCACCTCCAAGTTTTGTTACGGCCTATTACGGACTGTCACGTTTTGTTACGTTCACCCCGGTTTATTACGGCCTACTAGGTTTCTCATCCGCACCGTGACTGCCGTGGCAAATTTTTTGACAGTTAATGCTACGTTTACACTATGTTCCCGGCGGCCACGGCAACCACGTTTCAGGCCACCGTGGACGAAACGGGATTGACGTGACACAACGCGGGGGACCGTATGGGCAAACGTGATAGGCCGTGATTGCCGTGGATACCGTGTCAGATTTTTAAACTGTCAAAAAATTTGCCACGGCAGTCACGGTGCGGATGAGAAACCTAGTAGGCCGTAATAAACCGGGGTGAACGTAACAAAACGTGACAGTCCGTAATAGGCCGTAACAAAACTTGGGGGTGGTCCGTAGTGGGACGGTTTAAGCGCCAGGCAGGCTACGGCGCTTTGCGTTCTACTACGGTCTGACACAACGCGAGGTCTCAGAATACCATGATTGCTATTGCTTGGGAGACCTTCTTTTTATACCGCCGGCACAAACGTGCTCCAAAGCTGCCCTGCGTCCACGTTTCATCCGTACAAAGCCTTGACAGAACGTGAAAAACGTGTCAGACCTTGATCAGAACGTGGGAAACGTGAGGGACCCCATCAGAACGTGACGGGCCGGGAGGGAACGTTCTGGCATCCGTGGTAGAACGCGGGCTGAACCGTAGTGCGCCTTGGAGCCCCCGGGACTCAGCATCCCCTTCCCCCCACGGCCCGTCACGGATGCCGTGGTAGACCGTGAGAAAACTTGGCAAGACGTAACAAAACTTGAATCCAGAGATAAAATTGGTCTAAATCCCACGGCGCACTACGTTTCGGGCAAACGGGGCTGCCGTGGCCGCCGGGAACATAGTGTAAACGTAGCATTAAAAATCTGACACGGTATACACGGCAATCACGGCCTGTCACGTTTGCCCATACGGTCCCCCGCGTTGTGTCACGTCAATCCCGTTTCGTCCACGGTGGCCTGAAACGTGGTTGCCGTGGCCGCCGGGAACATAGTGTAAACGTAGCATTACGTGTATTTTACTTTCTTTATTGAATCACTTGATGGTCGTATGCCCACAATTTTTCAATTTTCACACAACTGCGCCAGGCGTGTCATTTTTGACAGGCATGGCGCATTATGAATGTTCACTATTATTGTTTTATTATTACAATAATAATAATAATGATTATGATGATGATAATGATAATAATATAAGATTTGCAAGGCACCAAACCCACTTGAAATCAAATAATCAAGGTGAACTAGTGCAAAGGAGAAATCACTTTAAATCATCTGCATTAAACACAAAAAACTTCAGAAGATTGAACATACGTAAATGAGAGGGAACAATTATTTTATGTCAATTCAAAGAGAAACGTATTTAGATTATTTGTTGACACCTCAACTCATCTGCTACTACGAATCTGTCAAGGGGGAATATTCCACAGCGAAGGTTCCCTCCCCCACTTCCTATGTATAGCTAATAATAATAATAATAATAATACTAATGATAATAATAGCAATGATAATGATAATAACAATAATTATAATAATGATTATGATAATAATAATACAAGATTTGTGGAGTGCCAAATCAACTTTATATCGCGCAAACGTTTTTTGTATAGATTATTTTTTAACACGTCAACTAATCTGCTATCACTAGTCTTTCGAGGCATTCCGCAGAGAAGGCCCTGCCCGAGGTTCCCTTCCCCTACTTATATTTAGTTTGAAGAACAAGTAGTCCAAGTTTTTTTTTAGAGCGTAAAGATCTAGAAGGAAGAATTGTACTGTAAGGCCGAGCCATGAGCAAATCGAATTGAAAACAAATCAAGTATTGAAGTTTAATTCACATAACAGGTCCAGAGTGTACCTGCTGAAGACGTAATGCGTGGTATCGTGCTTACGCTAGCTGGATCCAGTCTTTCAGACCTGACCAAGTCCAATATTACCATCAATGCTCCGACCCAAGATGACCGCGATGACGTCATTTCTACCAGACCAGACATCGTCGCTCAGGTCAACATTCCACCTTCAGTTTTATCTGTCATTTCGTACACGGCAACACTCCCAGGATCGCCGTCAAATGGCAGCGGTGATTACGTCCGGGTCAGCTTTTACGTATTTTCGACTCCTGCCCTGTTCATTTCTAAGTCATTGCGCAATATCAGTGCAGATAATGAACGCTTCAAGCGATCGGCTAACTCGCCCGTGATTTCTCTCAGTATTGGTCAAGGAAAAGTAGCAACCTTGACCGAATTCATCAATTTTACCTTCACTACAATAAAGGTAAGACATATAGCTATAAAATAGCAGGAAAGCGTTTTTGTTCATATATTGTACGTACTTGTAATCTACCTTTAGCAGTATTTATAGATAATATGTGTCTGATTCCTTCATAAATGGGCTTTTAAACTATACCAATCAAAATTGTTGATCATTCTTCTGTCATGCTTTATCTAACAAATTTGATTCTGGGTCTATGCATTTTTTTTTCTTTTCTTTTTGCTGTTGTATAGTCTGGATACGTGAATCCCATGTGTTCATTCTGGGATGAGGAGGAGGAAGATTGGTCCCAAGATGGGTGTGTTCTTGTTTCTGGATTTGCATCATCTGATGAGCGCTATGACGAAGAGGGCGTGCGATGTGCGTGTGATCATCTTACCAACTTCGCTGTTATAATGGTCAGTGAAAAGCAATTAGGCAGTTATTATATCCGTTGAACCGGTCAACTACTCCCCGGACAATATCCCCCGGACAACTATAACCCGACTAACTAAACGCAGTTGGTTACTAGAGTTATAAGCAGTACATATTACGCCAGCGGTAATGCGAATGGATACGGCTCCTAGTTTCAATCCAGACTGGTGAAAAAATACTACACGTACCAGGTGTTTGGGGACGACTTGTCATTATTCGACCTCTAACAGTAACCCTTTAACTTCCGAGAAGAAAAAAATAGTATAAAGTTGGTCTTCAATTGGGTATGAATCATAATCTCACTCTTGAGATCAAATAAAGTTTGAAGGTATGGACTCTTGTGTAAAAAGAAGTAAAATTATATTCTTTTCTTTTTTCCAACAGTAATATGAATGTTCACCCCATTCTGTTAAAATACTGTCGTGTTTGGGATCGGTGTATTGAGTTATTGGCAGTAGGAGAGGTACATAAATATGAAGAAGCAAGGAGAGGCTAGCAATTCTGGAGTCACATCAATAGTATTTATTATCTCCAAACTTTGGAGACTCAAATCGGTCACATCATACAAACTTCCACATATGTAAAACACAAGATGAGGAGAGAGCCAGCTAGAAAGAGGGTCTTGATCTCATGGTGATCAAAACTCAACTCCCCTCAGAAAGCCAGAACATGTAATATTTATCCAAAAGGATACAGGTAATATGAGGGTAGGTTACATTGTGTCAAAGGGACAAAGACATGAATGAGAGCCGCCAAGACAATGGACTACTCCGTAGTTTTATGTATGGGTTTAAACATAACAGTGGTGGTATTTCCTGCGAAGGAGATTATGGATGCACTTGGTCTTTCTATGGGGAAGGATTATAAAGATATAAAGTTGGCTTTTAAGTGCATCTCAAATATGAGGGTACTTTACTGGGTTTTGGGACGATACTACACAACAATACCCCCCCTCCCTCCCCCTCCCCCCCCCCCCCCATTTTCTCAGTTTTCAATTAACGACACAGAGACTTTATGAGAGCTCATTTCAAATATTCAGTTTCATTTAGAAGAAGATGTTTCAGTTTGGACCCAAATTTATTTCATGTTACAGGATATCCATAGACAGGAGGATTCAATAATCGAGGCATACAACATCATGACTTACATCGGATGTTGTATTTCTATCTTCAGTCTTCTTATCACATTGGCAACCTACCTGTCGAACAAGTGAGCTCATTAAAAAAAATGCAATTATTAATGTGATACAAAGAAGACAAAATATGTAATTATTCTCTGGCCCTTCTATCTTCGATTTTAGTTGAAAACTTTTGAACAAGGAATGTTTACATAGACTATGAAAGAGATGCATTCTTAGAATTTATTAAGTAATCATGCAAATTTAAAAGATGCACCCTTTTTGAACAAATTATCTCGTAATCAAATGATTTGTGAAATACGTGTAAACTTGCAGCACAGTTCTGTTTGGTATCACTTCTGTTAGAACTAGCAGGGCTGTTGCGAACTACTATTAACAATGTACAGTTCATAATAGAAAGGGGAAGGGGAGGAGAAGAAGAAGAAAAAGAAAAAGAGAAAGAGAAACAGCCATAATAAGATTACTTGCTTAGTGATGTAAGGGTTGTGTGACGAGGGTAATAAATATGTTACAATATTAATTTGTTAATATCATATTAAATTCGTAGATCAAATACTTTGCTTCATGGTGTGCAGTTTGTATAAAATAGGAATCATATTCATTTCGAACACCTTTGGCGAACATATTTTTGTAATTTGACATGATCGTGAATAGTTACACCCATAATGATTTTATTCAACACGAGTCACTATTCTGAGGGTTTGTGCCCAGTAATAGAAGAGACATATAAGTAGAGCAAATTATTTTTTGGAACAAGGTCTTAAATTTTCTCAGAAAAACAGAAGTATTGTTTGATAATGGAAAACATTGAATACAGTGATATAATTGTTGGCAAGCTGTGTGATTATGTGAACTCAAATTTAGTAGTTTTTTTTTAAATCTATTAAAGAATTAGCTTCTTATGTTTTATATACGCCAAAAAGAAAATGTAATTTTACAAACATATTCGACATTTATTTGAAGAAAATATTATGGAGGGCAAATGTTGAAAAGTATCACCTCTGGAAAAATGTTGATTATGTTAATAAAAAAAAAAAAATTTGTGATATAAGTATAATTCATGTGTTTTTCGTTGTAAAAGTAGAGCAAAATCACGTAATCTGCTTCATGTCACATACACATTTTCTACCATTTTTTCTTGGTTGTTGTTGTGTGACCTTTCTATTCTTCTGTGTTGCTGATGAAGTGATGGTAAGCTTGTACATGCATGGTACAGTATCGCTTCGACGCTTTCCTAACCTAATTTTAATGTTACAATCTTGATAGGGATTTGAGGACAAAACAGACTAACCAAATCTTCATATGTCTGTGCCTGACCTTGCTGTGTCTCTACACGACATTTGTCATCATGATCTCTCTGGATTCTATCAGAGATTATCGTGAGGTCCAAGCTGGACCCTGTGGGTTCCTGACGGCCCTAGTTCACTACTTCGTTTTGTCCTCAATTGCATGGATGGGTGTGGAAGGGTACAATACCTACCTCATTATTGTGAAGATCTTCAACACCTACATCCAGAATTTCATGATCAAGGCTTTCTTAGCTGCATGGGGTAAGATATTTGTCTCTTTCAATATTTTTTCTAGGAATAGTGCGTGCTTATGACATGAAGTGTCTGTTTTATTCTTCATACATATAGATGTCTCTAGATCAGAAACCTTCGACCGACTTGTTTGAACATGTAGGTACTAAACGTATCCATAGAAACATGAGTTTGGCAAGGTGCGGCAACCTGCTCTGCTGCGATCAACCTTCCGCAATCAAAATAATGATGAATTGGCGATCAAAGAAAATTCTTTTTATATCAATATAACAAAGGAAATGTTTATTTTTCTCTGTTTATTAATAAACAAAATAAATCTAAAACACTAGCAAGATGCATTAATTTCTCTATGCTAATTGAATGGTCATTCATTATGGAAAGATCACATTAGGGCGGACTATAGTCCAATGGGTATCAACTAATAATGCACATGAATTAGTCAATTTGCCATTTATGTGTAATTTCTTCATTATTATCATTGAACGACACTCGGCATGGCATGTGATGTGTACAAAGATGACTCTAAACCCCAGAAAGTATAATAATCGCGATATCTAATTCATTACACACAAAAAATAGTGTCGCCATAACTGACGGAAAAAAACTTGTGAGCTGGACAGCTCAACGATATCATGTTCAAATATTTAAGAAACTAGGAAAGGAATGAGTTAGGCCCATGTCCAATGTAGGCGTATGATGAATGACTTAAGAAAATTTATTTTTCTCATACACGTATGTCATTTCAGGGATTCCTGCTTTCATCGTGATTCTTACCGGAGCTATTGCTAGAGGCTCTTATGCTCATGATGATCTGTAAGTGGTAATACTTGAAAGTTGAGCTAGAATATTGGATTGCATAGCATATGGTATACCTAATATATATGATCTTCAAATTTCAGATTCAGCAAAAATCACGTTTTTGTAATTTAATCTACTTTATAGGCATTTGGCCGTTTGGTATCTCATGAGTTAGCAAGTATGCAACCATTTATGATCTAGAATTTGTATCTAAGTATCGCTTTCGCGGGTATGTGATGTAATCCAAGCTCTATAAAGGCCACCAACTGAATACAGTGACCACACATACTACAATCTAAGATGCTTTTGGTTATGGATGGGACAATAAAGCTTGGACTTGCCAAATTATATAATGGAAAATAATGAACATGACAATTCTTCAGTTGAAATGATTTAAGGACCATGGACATTTTGTTTATCTATGAAAGTCAGTACTGGTTGATTTAATTCAGTCACTTTACAAAATGCAAATTTACTATCAACAGCTGCTTTCTACAATTTTGGGCTCAAATCGGTGGTCTCCTGATTCCCATGGCCATCATCCTCCTCATCAACATTGTCATTTTCATTCTGGTGGTTCGACAATTGCTCCGGTCAGCCAACATCACTGGTCGGGTGAAAAGAGAGGCTAAGGTAGAACGTCGAGAGACTGTCCAACGCGTCCAGAACGCGATCTGCATCTTGCTCCTGCTCGGTCTGACCTGGGTTGCCGGATATCTTCTCTTGATCCCGTTATTTAGTCAGGTAAAGCAAACTAGCTTCAAGAATAACTCGTTTGTGGTATATATCTCTTCTTAGAAGTATCTTGAAAGCTCAGTTATAATTATTAAATACACCAGCAATACCCATTTAGATGTTTAGTATTTTTTTATTTTATTATTTATTCCGTTTTATTAAAACAGGGTAGCCCCGTCAGTAATCACAGTACTGTTTTCCAGGGGGCCCTGTACACAAATGCAACATATATGAAGAAACAAACTACTTGAACAATATAAACATCATGGAAAACATCAATACATAGTAACATATAACAGAAAATGAGTAAAGAATAAGAGTGAATAATGAAACAAAGCCGTAGTAAGAATTATTAATTTCAATGAGCAATTTCAAATCGATAACAATATACTCTGATTATTATCAATGATCTGTTTAGATTTTAACAAATTATTATATTAAGAAATTTATGTAAATATTCATGAAAGAAATAAAAAAAGAAAGGCAAATTTATCCTTAACATCGCTGCTTAAATTAGAGAGAACAAAAAGTATTCTTGGTCGGGGCATTTCGAACTGAGTGTGGTAGGCTATTCCACTGAAGAGCACCTTTAACCGAGAAGGCACGTTTTCCACATTCTGTTTTAATTCTTGGAATAATAACGCCCAAATTGTCAGCATTCCTTGTTGAGTATCTATGAGTATGGGCGGACAGGGTGAACATATCATATAAATATGATGGGGCACTATTATTCATAACATCATACATTAGTTTACTTTTATTGAACTCCCATCTTTTTTCCATGTCAATCCATCTTAGGGTACTAAAAATTTCGGGTGTGGGAATCAAAGTATTTATTTTCAGGACAATTCTTGCCATCTGCTTGTGCTGCTTAATCAAGATATCTTTTGTTCTTTTATTACAAGTACTCCATGAGACACTACAATAGTCATAGTAAGGATGGATAAGAGAATTGGAAAGTAGTTTGGCACTATCAATTGTGAGATATTTCCTGACTCTACGAAGTATCTGAAGAACATGAGAAAGAATGCCACATACCTAATTTATCATTTCTGAAATATTTGCGTTTAACAGGTGGCTCAGCCAATCTTCGTCATCCTTAACTCCTTTCAAGGATTTTTCATCTTTCTACTCTACTGCGTCCGGAAGCCTCACATCCGTAAGAAATGGGGGCTAACTTGTTTCGACAACTTCCCAAGGAAAGGAGCAAGCTCTTCAAGCGGTGTGGTGAGCTTGTCGGCGCCATCCACGTCAGCTGGCATGGTAAGCAAATTGCGCCCAGTAACCTCGGGTAATTCCTTGTTGCCTACCAAAGACGACAATCCCGATCCTATGTGTATGTTCAATCCGGCCTATGATGCTAGCCAGGTTGAGGAAGGGGTCACACCACCTATGAACAAAGATATCCAAGGTTCCCCCGAGAAACAGAAAAGGGACACGGATCGTGATGCAACAAGCACTGGTGTCGTGACGGTAAGTCTCCCTCTTAATGCATCTGTCAGAGGTGACGATGTTTCCTGCACCACGAATGCTGACACGGTCAGTGTTACTCTGGATTTAACTGATGTCAGGAAAGCTACTGAGGGCACCGATGATTTTGCTTCCACCAACAATGATGCTCCTGTTAGTCTCCCTAAGGATGCTGCGGATGGCACCATCCACAATGAGAGGAGTGATGATGTTGCTTCTGCAACAAGTGATGCAGCCGTCAATCTTCCGATGGATTTAACAGACGCCAGCAAAGGATATTAGAGCAGAGACATATATTCCAGTGGCACCACCAATTTTTCAACGGCCACTGTCTCAGTTGAGTTTTTGACTATAGCGATGCATTCATTTTTACTGATTAAAAACAATATGCTTGTTTTTTTTAGCCAAAAGAATGTCTTATTAAGAGAGCATGATCTTATATTAGCATACTAGGCAGGGAAGGGGTGGGATGGGCGTCAGCTGAATCTCCTCTTTCCCCGAGCATCTGGTAATTACCAATATTCCGTCACCACATATTCGGGAAATAGGTGATCAACTTGTTATATGATAATATCTTTATTGTATTTCCATGACGAAATTATATCTCTACATGTATGGTAGTTTATCGAAGTATTAATGATCATATACATTTGTTTTGAAGATATATTGTGGTGTATTACTCAGAAAAGAGGGTTTTTGTAATTTTCTGGGAGAATATGCTAAAATGATGGTGTGATGTTTTTTTTTGTTTTTTTTTTTGTCATTTTTAAACACGACTTGATAAATATAGGTATTGCGAAAGGGATACTAGAAAATAAAGTCATTTTTAAACATGACTTGATAAATATAGGTATTGCGAAAGGGATACTAGAAAATAAAGGTTGCGTAGCTTAAATCGAGGTTCCCAAATTTCTGTCCACTTTTCTGACATATGTGCAAAGGTTGAAAACTGTTTCCATTGTGAATAGAACCGGGTTACTGGCTGAGAACGCCAATGTCTTAACCAATATACCACAGGGACGGGCCAGTGGCTTCGGATGCACACAGATTCAATTGACAGACAGGTAGACCAATCTCTAACCTTCATTTATTAATTCCTTTGTTGGGGAGGCGAGTAATGAACAAAATAAAAAGCCGTGTGACTCAGTTCGATCCAAGCGAATGTTCTCAGATTCACGTATAACTTAGAATAATTGTAAACAGATGAAAGGAAATAACCTATACAACCGCTTTGGCGACTCTCTTGGACAAATATATATTCATGTAAAAGAATTTATGTGTTTGTCTACGTATTGTTTGTATATATATATATATATATATATATATATATATATGTTTGTGGAATTCATTGAATCATGGCCTAAGATCAAGTTTTACAATTAACAGATTTAAATCGATGTACCGAAAAAAAGTATTTTTCAAAGGATGATATCAATTGTTGAGTAGGCACTTCTCTTTCATTTCTTTCTTCTACTTTTATTAAATTATTTCTTAGTTTTTGCTCCTTTCTATTCTTTCAGCGAAACCTTCCGTATGAATGTGTGTATGTTGGTTGTGTGGGCGTGCTGGTATTATGCAAGTCTTTTACATTTTATTAATTATGTTCATAATTTTATTTTTGTTTGTTAGAGGGCCCCGATTACAAGCCATTCTGTTTCCTAGGGATCACAACCATAATATTGTTTGTGTAATCTTTTTATAAAGGTTGAATAAATGTTGAATAGAATATATATATTTATAAATATATTTGTGTGTAGTATGTATAATATATAGGCCTATATATATGTATACATATATACTCCTGCGGCGTTTGACGCAATAAGTCATAGCAGGATGTAACGTCCCATTGAGCCTATAAACACCTATGCCTCTCAAAGCAGTCAATATTTGTAAACTATGCTGCAAAGGTCTGGAGTCGGAATAGCTTTGTCATGCCTATAATTTTGACTAGTTAGAGGCCTAGCGTCTCGACATGCGGTATATACATTTCTTATCTGTTGATTACATGAATATACATGTAATATTTAAGTCAGCAGCATTTGATTTTTTGCTGGGAAAAAAGTTTCTTCTTAGTTACCAACACTTAATCTGCTTTTGCTGTTGTTTTTGTAACGCTTTCTAAATGTTAATAGGTTGAATGAAATATATAAATCTTTTTTGAAATAAATGCGTTCAAATGATGAAAAAATGCTGCCCTTTCGTGCTACTTTATGTCATGCTAGTGATATTGTACCTACACATAAATGAATGATAATGAGAAAGTACTAGATGAGGGAGAGAGAGAGGGTGGGTAGAGAGAGAGAGAGAGAAAGAGAGGGTGAAGAGGGTATATAAAGAGAGAGAAGTGTAATACATAGGGAGAGGGAGAGGACGAGGACGAGAAAGAGACAAATGTGGTCCAGATATGTAGAGAGAGAGAGAGAGAGAGAGAGAGAGAGAGAGAGAGGAAGATGAAGAAGAGGGAAAGCCCGGTGTAGGGGTCCACCTCCACAGCCCCATTACTTATACTGGAAGAAGAGACCGGGAGTTACAGTGATTCAGTTCAGTTCTTACCTCCAAGGCACAGGTGAGGCTAAATAATGGGCAAAAACGTTCGGGGGGGGGGGACGGAAAAACAAACAAAAAAAGCATCACCGCCACTCTTAGTACATGTTTAATGCAGGCCCCGCGGAAAGTTTTTGCAAAATGGGGGGGGGGGGAGGGGTGTTATATCATTAACAATCGAGTGGAGCGTGAATTGACGTGGGGTCCAGGGGAAAAGCCCCAGCGGTTATCAAGGGGCGGCGCCCCAATAAGCTGAGGAGCTTCAGGCATTAAATTACGGTCAGATACGCATTCAGGGGCCCACTTTAGGGCCAATGGTGAGGTAAGAACTGAATAGGTTGAATGAAATATATAAATCTTTTTTGAAATAAATGCGTTCAAAGGATTTAAAAATCCTGCCCTTTCGTGCTACTTTATGTCATGCGAGTGATATTGTACCTACACATAAATGAATGATAATGAGAGAGTACTAGATGAGAGAGAGAGAGAGAGAGAGAGAGAGATAGAAAGAGAGGGTGAAGAGGGTAAATAAAGAGAGAGAATTGTGGTCCAGATATGAAGAGAGAGAAAGAAGGAAGAAGAAGAAGAAGAGGGAAAGCCCGGTGTAGGGGTCCACCTCCACAACCCATTACTTATACTGGAAGAAGAGACCGGGAGTTGCAGTGATTCAGTTCAGTTCTTACCTCCCAGGCACAAGTGACGCTAAATAATAGGCAAAAACGTTCGGGGGGGGGGGCAGAACAAAAAAAATCCGCTTCACCACCACTCTTGCATGTTTAATGCTGGCCCCGCGGTGGTCAAGGCGGAACGTCAATAAGCTCCAGGGCTTCAGGCATTAAATTACGGTCAGATACGCATTCAGGGGCCCACTTTAGGGCCAAATGGTGGGGTCCAGGGGGCAGACCCCCGGAAGCTCAGGGGTTTTAAGCTCAGGGGCTCAAGGGGTCCGCCTTAGGGCCTTCGGTGGGGTTCGGGGGCAGAGCCCTCGAAGCTCAGGGGTTAGAGGCAGTGACGGATCCAGGATTTTAAAAAAAGGGGGGGGGGCCTGAAAGTGAGGCTCGGGGGGGGGGGGGGAACTAAAAATATTGGTTTTTCTTTTTTGCCCCCGGAAATGTGAAAAACGAACCGGACACTGTTGTTAAGGATAATAAAAAGAAAGATACATGATCATTGATGTGGCAGTGCCCTCAGAAAGAAACATCAGTAAAAGTCACATAGAAGCTGACTAAGTACAAAGACCTTAAAATTGAAGTAAGCAGGATGAAAGGTATGAAGGCTGAAACAATCCCAGTGGTTGTAGGAGCTCTAGTACTCGTGAAGAAAGGAATGGAAAAGGTTCGTGACCGCATCCCGGGCAACATTGACCTAAGCACCGTCCAAAAGGTTGCAATCATGGGGACAGCACACATTCTCCGTTAAATATTGACAATAAATGAACACATATTCGGACCAGTCATGGGGATGGTAGAATACGATGAGCAAGTAAAGACGCTATGTGATCCAACAATATAAACATGAGAGATCTCATTCTAAATATCGATTGCTTTAACAAGCGAAAATCTCTTCCCGCCGCGTCAGATCTCCAGGGTAAAAAACAGGAATTTACATCTGGTGTCTTTAAAAATCAAAGTGTGTCTTTTATTTACTGTATACTCTCGTTATTTTTGGAAATACAACCAAAGCAATGATAACAAAGAAAGTAGAGTATGACACTTCAAAAGTTGATAAGCTTAGTAGCATACACATGCTTTAGCAGTCACGCAAAATAAACACTCGCCAATTTGTATTCAATAAAATCTGAGAATGTATACTATTTTCTAGATCTCTTATGAATAAAGCATTGTCAAAAATCGTTACATAAATTGGGGTAAAATAAAATTATTCCACCTTTATGACCAACAGTGTATATAAACATAGGACTAAATTGTGTGAACAAGGAAACACTACTCCTGAGTATGATCTGGATATTTTCAAGTTGCCTCGGAAATGTCTCCTAGATTGAAAATTTCAATCAATCCATTCTGTGAATGGGGTTCGTTCAACTATTCGTCTTCAGGGTTTTCAAGGTCCTGGGCCCTGTTTCATGAAACTTGTTATCAATAACAAGTTATAAGCTACTGTTATAAGCTACTGAAATCATGGCATCTGATTGGCTGAAAGCAAATTTGTCATAGAAATTCAGCAGTTATTATAGATAACAAGTTTTTATAAAAAAAGGACCCCAGATTTTTGGATTAATGGAAGCCCGATGCTGACCTAATATTGCTACGTCTGTGTATAATGATCTGAGTTTTTGAATACATAGAAAGAGAAAAGCCTTCATCATACAGTCCCTATTTGGGAATCCCTAAATAGCCAAAGGTTGAACCGTATTAAGGCTTCCCCTGAAACACTGTCAATTGCCAAAAGAAATTCATAACGACAGAACTTGTACCTTAACCTAGCGGACCAAACAGTTGTGAATAGATTGATTTTGAAGAGCTACATGTACAAAGGTGCGCTTGGATTGTTTTGGAGTCTGCAACTTAACACACTCCGTTTAATACAGAGAACTGCTTAATGATTCGGAATGGTGTATAGAGCACAGGGCTTCACTAATCACTGACAAACCTATTTTACCTGTTTACTAGTGTGTTCACCTACGTATTATGGCGTCCTTACTAAGATGGAGCAAGTCCTTTTCTGGACTCATGCTTGGATTGTTCTACATAGCTGCTACAAGTAATGGTAAGGAAATAATTACACATTATCATCTTTACGAAATGATGTACATTGTAAATAACATCTTCTCTTAAAAAAAGTATTCTTTAATAAGAACAATTCAATAACCTATGCTGTAAAAAAATAAAAATTCAACAAACAAAAAACAAATATAAATAACTAATTCCTTTAAAAAAAATCAATATAAGCCTATATTATATCATATTTATATCGGGATTTTTGTTGCATAATGTTACGTTGTACTATATGCGACAAAAAGAAGGAAATAAGTTTGGACTCTTTTGAGTGTTGTAATGTAGCAGGTATGGCTTGACTCTCGTTCAAACGTGGAGGGGCATATCCAACACATGCAAATCTGCCTGGTCGTACATTTTATGCTGCGCAAAGATTCAATCAGTTTAATGTTGGCCATTACAAGAAGTGGGTTATTGATGTAGACAAATGCTCATGTACCCTTTACAGCTCATTTCATGAATGTTATTATCAAAGAAGAAAAAAGGCCAGTCAGTCACTCAATAGTGTCTGACAGTGAAGTAAACAGGTTTCCTTGCATAATTTGAATATTAGGACACTGCTAATTTTTAAAATTTCACAGATAGCTAGACATACATGACATATTCATAATTCCTGCAAAGTTCTACAGAATTTGAGGTTGGCTGCAAAAGGGACATAGTATCTTTAAAGGGATAGTTGAGTTCTGTTGCAGAGGGCGCTGTGTGAGATAATGAAAACTGAGTGTCAAATTTGAAAGAACATAGAATTTAAATGACAAAATCATCTTTGTTTGATCAAAATCGGTTCAGAAACGGCTGAAATATCCATAAATATAACGATTTATAATACTTGTGTACCACCACAAATATTAGATAATTTGAAAAAGCCGTTGACAAAAAGCGAAATAGCGCCTTTTACGTCGTATTTCAGCCAATGCCGATGTTGGCTTTTTTTTGTTGGCATTTTCGTGTCGGTTATATTACGCACAACCAGACGGCCCATGTATTGTTATTTTTAATTAAATAATTAATTAACGGTCACCGTATTTTTTTTAAAGTGGAGCTGAATTGGTATGACCGTATTGGCTAAATTTCACACATTTTGGGGGTCTAAAATTACCTTCATAGAAATTTTAGGTTCTAAAAGGGAACTAGAAATGTCATAGATAAGAATAAGAGCAATAACCATGCACTTTGAAGGCATTTGCGGTCTGAAAACGAAACTCAACTATGCCTTTAAGATATATTGGATTATTATGAAGAAGAACGTGAGAAGACACATTTCCCCACTCGGTTTTTAGTTTTATTTACATTGTGTATACCAAGTAAGCTCCCTATCCCCAAACATGCCCACCAATTGGACTCAACCTTCGCCGCTAATTTGCATATAATGGATTTGAATAAACTTTGACATTTAAGCGGATCATCTGTAGGAAATTACGAGCAGGAAATAGGACATGGTGAAATATGGGGAATTTCCGATTTCTGTTCGTTTTCTAGGCATACATTAAATCGAAAGTTATTGAAAGAAGTGTACAATAGGAAAAAAAAAACAATTACGGTTTTACCTGAAAATAGTTTAAAAAGGGATAGTTTTTTTTTAAATGTGGTCATCTTTTTTTAATTCGGCTTTCTATGAGGTATCAGGTGTTCAGTTTGAAACGAAAGCAGGCCCCATCTTTGAAAGAGTCGTGATTTAAATCGGTCGTATATTCACTTAAGTTAATAGCACTCTAAAAACTATAGGAAAATGAAAATGATGATTCATTTCCCTTTAAGAAAAAGCAGTAGAGCGGTAAAGTCGCATTTTTTTTAAAGCGCATTTTACGGGCTTAAAGTGACACAAAAAGCACACATTTAACCACAAGAAGTTGCCCGCCGTCTTTATGCATCTGGCGGAAAACCGGTGACGTTTAAAAAGCATTATTTGTTTTCATTGTTAATTTTACATGCGATGAAGTTGTGTTGAGAAAGGTGTGAAGAAAGAGGGTGAAGGGGGCAGAGAAATTGGGAGAAGTTTAGACATTTAGCCTGTAGGTAAGACCGATATGATTGGGAACATGTTCATAGGGAAATGGCATAGAGTCGTATGTTTAAAGGCATTGTTTAACAATGTCCCCAGTTTTACAAATCTGAGATGCATGGTCCTACGTGTTATCAGTGTCTGTGATATGGTGTAATATTGAAGCCCTACAGAAATTGCGCTTCAAATCTTTGAGTGACCGGTTTTTACCATACTTATTTTCCCCAGTAGACTGTAGTAGTATCAAAACCGTTAGGAAAACGGTTTGTAAAATTTCTAATTCCAATCATAGATATCTTGATAATCAGACAGGCGATCGCCTTGTAAAAGTCAAGGGATTCCTGACTGACCCAAAAGTTTATATATATGTTTGCAGCATGAGCTAAATCCAGGATTTTTTTTTTTAATCTGAGGCAAATATACCCAATCCTTTTAAATGATCAGGGAATGTCATATAAAGAGCCAATCACAATAGTGCATTTAGGCACATTTCCTGACTTAATTGCGATTAAATGCAAATAATTACAAATCTTAATGCGGCATCCCCAGGACATCTAAGTTCGCACACAACAAATGTTTGCACATTGGTGTTGAGGCAAGAATGGCAAAATTGCAATAGAGCAGTGTGCACAAACTCAGATGCCACATGCCTATAGCTAGAAAACATGTCAATCAGAAACAAATGAATGGGAAAATAAGTTCAAACAGTAAGATGCAATATTTTCAGCGAATACAAATGAAAGGGTGTGGAACACGGAAGAAAACTTTTTTTAAACGATGAACCATCTCAAAACAAAGAATGTTTCTATTCTTTAGAATGTCCAGTTCTTTCAATTCAATGGAGAAATAGGAAGGACAGTATTCAAGACGCTTTGCTTAAAAATGAATATAAAGAAGGAGGATTAAAAATGCCCCACCTGTTATCTTTTAACCGTAAAATAAAATTCATTTGGATAAAGAGATACTTTGATGAAGGAACAAAAGTAATTTTGCACATTCTCCGAAACATAATGAGAGGTGATATTTTAGCTGCTATATCCGCTTTGGTGTTTTCACTACCTATGTTTTCACTGACATAAGAAGAAGAGGTGGATCTAACTTTTTCCTAAGGGGTTTGACCCAATGACGTTGCTGAGCATCGTCCACGAGCCGCGAAGCGACGAGGCGATTTTCTTTGGTGGGTATTTTTAACCCCCGTATGTGATGTTTTCCTGGCATCTATACTAAAACAACTGAGACCATAAAAAGCAGTGCATGATAACATTTTATAAAACCAAGTAACAGTTTAATACACAGTTATATTTGCTAGGGGGAGGGGTAGACCTGATGACGATGCGGATGCGGGCATAGTGGTGTAGTGGCGAGGCGATGTTTAAGGGGGGGGGGTTTGACCCAATGACGATGCGAATACTGTGTGGGTCTGGACACATGATGGTGTTTTTCTATGCACATCACATTTTCACTTGGCAGCCCAAGGGTGGGGGGGGGGAGGGGGGGGGCAGATAAACCACCTAAACCCCCTCGTAGATCCGACACTGCAGAAGATAAAATGTTGTTTGTAATTTATGTCATTCACTTTTTGAACATAATTATTTGTGTTTTTTTCTTGTTTAAAATTTAAATAAAACTTGAACTGGAACATATTTGTCGGGTCTGATTTCTTTTTAAATCTTAAGGAAACCACTTTAAAGTGCAATTACGCTACTATGTTCAAGATAGCTTAACCTATGGGCATACATTTATCTAAGGAGGTGCATATGACAAAGGGAAGAGTTAACATGATGAGAATCACTTACAATTTGACGTAATGTTCCTTCGTGTTTTTTTTATGTTTTAACAATCAAATACTTAAATGACATGGAAGTCTAGCAGACTATAAAAGCACCAAAAGCGGAAGCAGGTTGTGAAAACATGGCTTTGTCGTTGACGATGAATCATACCCATGATCGCGTGAGACTATGTGACTCTAATGCAAGTATGTAATTGTAGTTAAATATACTCGGTTAGTATACTTACCCAGCATGATACCTCAGTAACCTCAGTAACCTCACATTTACGAAATTTAGTGTATGTAGAACTCTTAAGATGAAGGGGGGGGGTGGATACATACTTTATATAAGCCACTGACACTTAAATCATCCGTAGAAAATGGAAAGTGAAAAAGGGATGATAATGAAACAACAGCTCACAGTCTCACACATAAATGGCCCCCGCATAGTTATGATCATATTAATACTCATTATAACGCAATACTCACAGGGAGAAAAATTGTGATATCAGCAATTCAACATAGCTAGCCCCCTCGGGCCTTGAAATAGCTCCTGTAAAGTTGTCCACATGAGCTATTCTTCAGAGAATAGCTCTCAGGGAAAAAGGGTATTTTCACCCTGAACTGTACATTATTCTTGCTTTATGCCTTTCTCATACACTTTGGTGGGGAATCTTGTAGATTGATGGGCGAGAATGCAATAAATCTCTCAGAACAACTAAAGTTATTATGTGCTCTTAATTTGGTTTCTCGCCCCCCCCCCCACTTTCTCTCTCTCTCTCTCTCTCTCTCTCTCTTTCTCTACCCCCCCCCCCCCACTTTCTCTCTCTCTCTCTCTCTCCCTCTTTCTCTACCCTCCCCCCTTGTGTCTCTTGCTCTTTCTTTCTATATATCTATATAGGCGTGAAGTAAAAGGTTTGAGAATTCTCGCACTTTTATTATAGATATATATATATATATATATCTTTCCTTCTTTCTCTTTCTCATGATCACCCCTGCAGATTATGTGTGTTCACTCAATCCACCAAGAGTAACTGATCTTGGGGATCTCAACTTTGTAGCATCATGGGACCCCATAGAAAACTATACTGGCATGTACAACCTTACATCGGAGTTTGGTACCAAGTGAGTACATGCATGTTAATCTGTTCACAGATTGATGATTTTGTTTCATCATGTTAAGTTGACAAATGTTTAATTGATGATTGAGTTGTGTTGTTTAAATTTGTGACATTTTATTTGGATGGCCATGGTAATATCATTCGTCAGTATTTGCCCTTGGATTTAAATGGACACCATAGTGAGACTACCTTCATTTAAAGTAATGGACTAAGGAATGCAATGTAGTGATTCCCATGCTACTTGTAAGCTTGTAGAAAAGTAAACACACTTTTTCCTAATATACTTGTGCATGCTATCATGGATGTTTGTTATCTGTAAAATGATTATCAATGCCTACATATTGTAAATGCCAAGTGGTCCATGATGGGTATTTTATAATTAACATCAACAGGTAATGTGGAAATAAGTTACAGGTTAAAATTCACCATGATAGTTTAAGAAATAAAAGAGCAAAACATTGACATGATTAGTTTTGAAATAATAGCCATAAAATTTGTTTGAAAATCCTTCAAAATAAAGCTCAGATTACACAAGAGAGCATCTCAGAATCCTGGAGCTCCCTGAATGCCGAGTGCAGTGGACTTTGCACCTCACGAACATCAGTTCGTACTCCTTCCAACATGTCATTTTAAAGGTTTGCATTTTTGTTTGTGGACCAATCTACTATTTCATGTATTATCTCTGGTATTGTGTCTCATTCATGTCATGGTAGAAACCTTTGTTACACCAATGCTACACAAAGAAAATTAGATTGTATGTGTTGTGTCAGCAGGGGTGATTGTTGCACTCCCAAATTCTCTGCCAAAAATTGCATTTAAATTCTGCTTTTTAATGCTTGTTTTGTGTAATCACATGATTAGCTAACTGCCAATATCCTTGTGAACACATTAAATCAATTTTAATTGACAATTCTGGGTTGTCATCGTGAAAATCTGCAAAAATCTGCAGATTTCAATCTAGCTTCTCAACTTTGCACAGTAAGCAAATGGATTTACCAGCCCCGCATACTACCTCTTGTGCTGGTAACTGACATCCACAAGCCAACTACTGCAAGTCTTCTGCAAGTATTGATTTCATTTCATATCCTTGTGAACACATTAAAACACATTAAATCAATTTTAATTGACAATTCTGAGTTGTCATCGTGAAAATCTGCAAAAATCTGCAGATTTCAATCTAGCTTCTCAACTTTGCACAGTAAGCAAATGGATTTACCAGCCCCGCATACTACCTCTTGTGTTGGTAACTGACATCCACAAGCCAACTTCTGCAAGTCTTCTGCAAGTATTGATTTCATTTTCCTTCTTCGCTTCTATGATGTTCATGAGAGTGATGGCAAGTCTGAGAGCATAATTGATCTTGACTTGAAGTGAGAAGCTGTTATAAATTTTGACTTATAGCTGGTTTTTAGACTAGACTGAGATTGCTACAATAGTACTTAGTAAATAGTAGTATAAAAGTAGTCAAACTTCATGTATCTCGGTCAGTAACAGTGTACATTATCGACTTGCATTGTACATTGTACATTTATATGCAACATCATTCTACTTCTAGCATGGGTAGACATATTCCTCCAGCCATGATCTCATCATGGAAACATCCTGTCATCATGGTCTTCTTGATTATTGTTAGCACAGGCTTACTGATAATTAAGCCATTCTTTCAGCATGAGCATGAATCTCGCTCATTGGATACCTCTCTCTGCCCTCAAGCAGACGTGCACCTTGTATGCAAATCAAGCACATTGCTACTTCTTCAAGCATTTCAGAATAAAAGAAATTCAACCAGTGTGCTGAATCTTCGCTCTGCTAGTCACCTCGCTATTCTACTACTCTTAAGCGGCCAAGTTGAGCGAAACCCGGGGCCAATAGACACATTCCCATGTGCTATTTGTAATGCGAATGTCACGGACAACGACCAAGCCCTTCTCTGTGATAACTGCAACATGTGGTGCCATATTACATGCAATGGTACTTCTGGGCAATCATATGAAGTCCTCGCCAGACTCAACAGGTTCTCGTGGGTCTGCTGCAGATGTCATAGCATAAATGCAGAAACAGCAGCTTCCCTCAGCAGCAATGCCAGCCTCTCCACAAGCAATCAGTTTGAGTCACTAAGCATCAGCGACACAACCGATGATGCTCAATATCATTGTCAGACGTCAACACCAACTTCAGCATCATCTGGTCATGCATCGAGGCTACCACCACGCCCTCACTTCTCACCGTCTAAAAACCGCAGGAAGATCCTGAAGGGCGTCATTATCAATTGCAATGGTCTTAAAAGTTCTGCAAAGTACTCTCAATTCCAAGCATTGATTAGTCATCACAAGCCAGATGTGATCCTTGGTTGCGAATCTAAGCTTGACGAGACAACCCCTACTTACAGTGTATTTCCTAGAAATTACACAGTATTCCGGAAAGACCGAAACGACCGTGGGGGTGGTGTCTTTGTAGCAGTGCACGAGTCTCTCATCTTAACCAACTGTCCGGAGTTCGACTCAAATAGTGAAATCATCTGGTGTAACTTACAATTCACCAACGCAAAGCCACTATTTATAGCAAGCTTTTACCGTCCCCCAAGTAACGGAAAGCAAGACCTTGAGGAACTCCAACTCTCCATCGCTAAGGTTATGTCTAAACACAGAAGAAGTCACCCTAACATCATCATTGGAGGAGATTTCAATCTTCCAGACATCGACTGGGAATCCTGCTCACTGACCAATCCAAACCGTGCAAGCATCCATCAACTTTTGCTTGACACCTTATTGGAATTCTCACTGACACAACTGGTAAGGGATGTAACCCGTCCTGCGTCTAGTAACATCCTGGATCTTCTTTTGACGTCCAACCCTGGCCTCATTACAGATGTATCCATTCATCCTGGCATATCAGACCACAACATTGTGTCCTTCGTCTTTTCAGGAAATCCGAAAACGGCCCGTGCCCCTCCCAGGAAGATCTACCAATTCCACCGAGCAGACCACCAGATCATTAAAGAAACTGTTGAAAAGTTTTCAATCGATTTCTTCCTTTCATCTCCAGAGCTCCAAACTGTAGATGAGAATTGGAACAGGATATCTGCGTTCCTCAAGAAGTGTATGGAAGATCTGATACCATCAAAGATGAGCAAATCCCGGCGACACCTTCCGTGGATCACCACCGACCTCAAACGAAAAATGAGGAAGCGTGATAGGCTCTTTAAGAAAGCCCGTAGAAACCCCAGTACGTCAAAATGGAAGGCTTTCAGACAGCACCGCAACGTGGTAGCGAAACTAGTTCACCAAGCACACCACGATTACGTGAACAACATCATAGGGAACAGTCTGCAAGGGAATCCCAAGACCTTTTGGTCCTATGTCAAGCAGTGTCGGACTGAGAATATGGACATCCCATCGCTTAGATCTGACAAAGGCATCCACACGACCAACAAAGACAAAGCAGAGTGTCTCAACTCTTTCTTCCACTCAGTATTCACCAACCAACAGGTTTGTCATGCTCGTATGGAAGGTTCCTCACACTTTCCTGATATCGGCCATCTACACATTCATCGTCCTGGTGTGGCAAAGCAGCTGTCAAATCTCAACCCATCCAAAGCTTGTGGGCCAGATGAACTTCCACCTAAACTCCTCAAGCTTGTAGCTGACGAGATTGCTCCTGCCTTAGGATTCCTTTTTCAGCAGAGCTACAACTCTGGCACTGTTCCAGCTGAATGGCAGCATGCATTGGTAACACCCATCCACAAGTCCGGTGACAAGTGTGATCCAGGAAATTACAGACCTATTTCCTTGACCTGCATCTGCAGCAAGCTAATGGAACACATAGTGCTCAGCCACATCTCGAAACATGTAGCTGCCAACAACATCCTGGTAGATGACCAACATGGATTTCGGCAGAAACTTTCCACCACCACACAACTCATCTCTGCTACCCAGGATTGGGCACACACCTTACAATGCAGAGGCCAGACAGATGTCATCTTCCTTGACTTCCAGAAAGCTTTCGACCGAGTACCTCATCGCCACTTGCAGACCAAGCTCGAGCATTATGGCATAAGAGGAGACACATTACATTGGACTATGTCGCTACTTTCCAACAGGCAGCAAGCAGTTGTTGTCAAGGGCTCCCGGTCATCTTGGATGCCTGTTACCTCTGGGGTACCTCAAGGTTCAGTGATCGGACCAGCCCTCTTTTTGCTGTACATCAACGACATCACTGCAAATATCCAGTCCAAGATGCGCCTTTTTGCTGACGACAGTGTGATTTACAGAGAAATTCACACTAAGAATGACACCTCCATCCTTCAGCAAGACCTTCAAACCTTGTCTGACTGGTCAGCGAAATGGTTCATGGCTTTCAATGTCAAAAAGTGCGCCTCCCTTACCATCACGAGGAAAAGAACACCAATACAGCATGACTACCGGATTTCCAACGAGATAATACCCAGGATAGACAAGTACAAGTATCTCGGGGTAACTGTAACCAAGGACCTTCGATGGAATACACACTGCCAACTCCTACTGAACAAGGCCAACAAAACCCTTGGGTTGCTGCGGAGAACCCTGTCACCATGCACCAAGGATGTGAAGTCAAGAGCGTACACAGCCCTGGTTCGACCGCAGCTAGAGTATGGCGCTGAAGCCTGGAACCCCCACACTTCTGGTGCTGCCGAAGGTCTGGAAAGAGTACAGAAAACAGCTGCTCGTTTTGTCTTCCGCGACTACCGAAGATCCACGTCGGCTACAGGGCTTGTTTCCCAGCTGGGATGGGATAAACTGCACACACGTCGTCTTCTAGCACAAAGCACCATGCTCTTTAAAATACACCACCAGCTAGTCAACATTTGTCTTCCTCACCTCATAACTAAAGCTACATACATCAGCAGAAGAGACCACACACTCAAGCTCTCTGTTCCTGTGGCAACAATAGACTCCTACAAGTACTCATTTTACCCCCGCACCATTCGCATCTGGAATCAACTACCAGCCACAGCAGTTACTACCCCAACAGTTGCTGCTTTCCAGATGATCGCCCTCCCTGTCATCAGAGGGTTGGAACCTCCTGTAGGTTCCAGAATGCTGTAAACCATATAGCAGCATGATTTTTTACTCGCACGTCACTGTTTTACTGTATAAAGAAATTATACACCCTTTTGTTGTCTGCACCTGCACCTGCTGTCACAACACATCCCATCCCAGTATAGCTTGGAAAAGCTGCTTCAGGGATTACTTCATCAAGTATCAAGTTGTTTCCTGGGAGGAAAACTGCTGGAAGACAAACGATGTCCATTGACCTTTCTCTTAGCTGTAACACTCGAAGTAGATGGAAGAGAGAGTGACAGGTGGATCTTCAATAGCGATTTCAGAGGTAAGAGACTTGTAAAGATAAGAAAATTGAGGGAGTTTGAAATGTTATTAAACTTTGCCTTTGTGAAAAGAAAAATGTATTCCTGAGAAAAGTGCTGTTATTAATATTGTTAGTATAACCATTATTATTATTATTATTATAAGATGGGTAGAAGAATCCTTGCAATCTGATTGGTTAATTACCGTGTACAAAAAGTTTACTGGATGTACGCGATATCTTTTTGTTTATATTTTTTTTTTAAAGGGATAGTTGAGTTCTGTTGCAGAGGGCGCTACACAAAATAATTTTTTGTGTGAGATAATGAAAAAATGAAAGAAAATAATATTTTAATGACAAAATCAACTTTGTTTGATCAAAATCGGTTCAGAGACGGCTGAAATATAACGATTTCTAATACTTGTGTACCACCACAAATATTAGATATTTTGAAAAATTTGAAAAAACCGTTGAAAAAAACGAAATAACGCCTTTTACGTCGTATTTTAGCCAATGCCGATGTTGGTTTTTTTGTTGGCATTTTCGTGTTGCTTATATTACGCACAACCACTAAAATTCGTCCTTGTTTTCACGAAGTGACGGTAGTGAGGAAAATCGTCACGCAAAGTGAATGCAATTTTTTTTCACTACCGTCACTTCGTGAAAACAGCGACTTGGCCCACGTATTGTTATTTTCAATTAAATAATGAAATCATGGTCACTGTGTTTTTTTAAAGTGGAGCTGAATTGCTATGCTCGTATTGGCTAAATTTCACACATTTTGGGGTCTAAAATTACCTTCATTGCAATTTTAAGTTCTAAAAGGGCACTAGAAATGTCATAGATAAGAATAAGAGCAATAACCATGCACTTTGAAGGCATTTGTGGTCTGAAAACAGAACTCAACCATCCCTTTAACCGTCATGACTGTTGTGTTTTTCGTTTTTTTTTTTAATTCTTATATATTTTTAAATGTTTTTTTCCTTTTCTATAGATTCAATATATATATTTGTTAGTACAGTATATAGTTTTGTGTGAAGATAAGTCATTACTTTTGATTTCATTTATTGCACTAACCTTTTTTCTTTTTTTTTAATTTCATTATAAGTTTCATGAAATCATGCGTCCGGTATAAAATCTGTAAAATAACAGAATTTTGTATTTTTGACGATTTTTCTGGCCCCATTTTATAAAACAGATGATGCACAGGTTTAATTTGTGGGTCGGTGGAATTGTGTGCACGCGGTACCTTCAAATTTGGTCTAATAGTACCCACTCGGCTGCGCCTCGTGGGTTCAAACCATTCAAAGGCACCCCGTGCACACAATTCCTACCGACGCACACAAACCTGTGCATCATTAGTATTTTATTACAGTTTTATTATTAGTATTTTCTTTTATACAAATGTTCATGGTTTAACATTATCGTAATCTGCAAGAAAGCACGCAATTTTTTCTAGTGACAATTAACACTTTGTGAACCTTTGGTGACACAGTGGGGCCACCAAACATCCTCTCTCCAGACATCGTCATCGACTCTACGAACATCACCATCGTCATTCAAGGGGCTCAAACTCCGCTGTATTATGATTATCGGGAGCGGAAATGTCGAGGGGAATCATGGGAGGGGCAGAAATCCCCCATCTATATGGGCCAGAGATTATCAAAAAATGGGGTTGAGTGCAAGTATAATCTGACCGATGCTTATGGATCAAGAGCCAATCGTGAACCCAAGGTATTTCCTTTTCCTTTTTGTTCAAGTAAAGCCTTTGAGTTTACAATTTGTATTTTGAATGCATGTTTAAGTCTGTTGAGAGCCAGGAGAGCATTTTAAGATTAAGCTCATAGTTGAGAAATATGACTTAGAAGTTAACACCACTATGTTTTTTTGTATTGTATCGCACATAAAAATAATATTCCTCGAAGGTCTTACTGCTTTTTTGTCAAATAGTAGATGCTATTGTCCTTCATTTCAATTGGGGAAGCAAAAGGGCATTTCCCTTGTTTAGATGGACTTTTAATATTTATTGCATTTGTATGGAGCCTCTTAAGGCTTCTCACATAATATCAATTTATCCCCTTTTCAATTGGAAGTGAAACTCAATTTGAGAGACAGCTCTTGATGAATGATCAGTACTAAGGCATTAAATTCTAGTAACCTCATGATTGCCATGAGGAGACAAACAGCTTCACACACTGTATTGCCGTTTATTATTAAAGGTACTATGTCCCATTTGCAGGCCAAAAAAATGAAAAGGTTAAATTCCAACGGCATTTGAAAGATAATACTAATTTAGAACTTCTCTAAAAAAAATGGGGGGGGGGCTAGAAAATGTCTTTAAGTGGAAAAAAAACGACTATTAGTTGTCAAATCGACTTAGGAGCTTTAGAGCCATTAAGTAATAGTCTTGATTTTCATATTCAATCAGTTTAATTTGGGCCATTACAAGAAGTGGGTTATTGATGTAGACAAATGCTCATGTACCCTTTACAGCTAATGTTATGTATGTTATTACCAAAGAAGAAAAAAGCCAATCAGTCACTCTATAGTGTCTGACAGCGAAGTCTAGCAAGTAAACGGGTTTCCTTCCATAATTTGAATATTAGGACACTGCTAACGTTTAAATTTCACAGAGAGGACATACATGACATATTCATAATTCCTGCAAAGTTTTACAGAATTTGAGGTTGGCTGCAAAAGGGACATAGCATCTTTAAAGGTATTAAGGGCCACTTAATCCCAGAATAACTTGCTTTCAGTAGAATCAGAGAAGGAGATTTAAAAAAACAGTGTTTGTGAAAATTAAAGACACTGATAAGAATACAAATATATGAAAATCCATCATTACTTTAGAGAAAATGGTAACTAGGTCTTGAGTTTATATGTGAGTTCCTTCTGTAATAAAGCATGCGTAATATGAGGCTCCAATTAGCATAAAGGTTGCTTTGTGCAAAACTTTGTCATGAAGAACCAATTCTAGTCTCAATTGGCTGCCTGATAACCCTTTGTCAACAGTTTTAAACTAGAAATTTTGGAATAACTGCACGTAGAAGTCATTTGTAAAGCATTCCATTTGGGAAAATTAATTCGTTTTGGGCTACTACTAATTTCTTCTTTTTTTTCTTTTTGTATAATGAACTAACCATATCGTTGTAGTTAAACCTTCAACTTTTCTATGCTTTTATTATTGTTATTGTTACAACTACTAATACTACTAATACCACTAGCGTACCTACTGGGGGGGGCAGGGGGCATCCCTGACTACATGTGAACTGCAGAAATATTCAAAAAGATGCAGCAAGTTGATTTTCAAACATATATATTCGTGGAATGGGCCATAGTCTATTGGGAGAGATAGTTGTGACACATGAATGTATGCATACACGAGATGGGTCAGAGGTTAAGTCATGTTGCTTCAAATAGATCCCTCCCATGAGTATTCTCTATGATCGGGAACTATTTTCGAGCTTCATGAAATGCCTGACCAATTAGAAGCAACTTCCGGTTACGTTACTATGTTTCTGAAGTAGTTATGGAATGGGCATTGTTATGCCTTGTCGACATATATAATACAGTAAATCACCTGTCAAAAATCCATGGAGTAATTGCTGCAGAAGCATACAACTGGAATCTTTGGTGTTATTCCTTTCTGTTTGTTTGAAGAATTACTTTGGTGAGCTGAATGAAAATAATGGAAAACTGCACATCTCCCTGCACAAGCTGACACCCTTCTCAAACTACAGCATAGTGATATGGTGCACGCTAAATTATGAGGACGGGAAAAGCACAGTTTACAATTTCACCACAAAGGAAGATGGTAAGAGAAGTTCGATAGTTATTGTAATCCTTACCCTCCTCCTCAATCGTATACAAATGTTGACTACTGTGGGGGCATTTTTAAAGCCATTGTCCCAAGGTGATCTGGAAAATGTGCTAGGCCCATCAGCTGTGCCTTGAGGCACTTTGTGCTCGTGAATGTACCAATTTATCTCGATATGTTTTTTAATCTAATTGAAGTATCTATTTTCTTTGATGAACATTCTGTTCCATTTCATCAAGGTTTTTTAAATGTTGATGATTTTATTTTCTTTCTCTTATAAACATGCCCTTTAACTCCTCCTTTTGTTTTCCTGAAAAAAGTCCCTTCAAGTGGTCCGACTATTGTGAATACAAGTTCTGAAGGACTTGGATGTGATACGCCGGATTTGAGAAATATCACCTTCACGATCCAAGTAAGTATCTATGTAAGAAATCGGTTGTGCAATGCTACGATCCTGCGACAATAGACTAACCAAATTCTTAACTTCAATCCTGAAACAATCACTTTATCTAATCCTAAAACAAACACTAGAAATTTAATTCGTCATGAGGACGATTTAGGTGGTCTGTCTTCAATTCTTAGGATCAGTGAAAGGTCAAAAAGAAAAAAGAGTGACGAAAAAAATTGTTGGAGACGCCCGGACTCGAACCAGGGATCTCGAGGTCGGAAGTCAAGTGCGTTACCTGTATACCAAAACATTTCCCACAGCGATTACACGTAAACGGAAAATGGAATTCTCAAATCCCACTTTGCAAGTGAAATGTGAGCATGATTCCGTTATCTAATCGAAAAACAAAGAGCACATTTGAGATAGCTTATTGTCCCAGCTACAACATACTCGATGCTCAGCGAAAACGAAGCTAAAACGACGGAGATATTGCTCGCAAAAGACGGGAATGTAGAATCAAGTTTTGAGAAAAAATCATGTCCCATAGAGAATACACGCAAAATGTGAACAAATTGACATGCCTCCTTTAATCACAAAAATACGCCATGATGCCTTTGTCAAAATGAAATATTGTGGCAATTACATTTGTAGAGAATTTTCTCAGCTAGAACATATCAAAATTTGGAAGAATAACAATCAACATTTACAAAGATACAATCAATTTTCCAAAAATATGCTGACGTCATAATATGCAAATTGAAATTTTGAGTTCGGAGGCCATCATGATGACGTCATGAGTTAATTGAGGGTCGAATGAGACATGAAATCATATCTCCGATTCATACTCTATCAAAATACGAACAAAAACTTGGGGTCACCTTGCATCTTAAAGAGCTACAACTACCCCCGGACAACTATCCCCAGACAACTACCCTTAGAGGGAGGTTGCCCAAGGGGGTCGTTGTCCTAGGGGGTAGTTGTCTTAGAAGGTGGTTGACTGGGGGGTTAGTTATCCGGCGGAACATGTCCAGGGGGTAGGTGTCCGAGAACCATAACATTTGTATGAGATTTACTATTTTATATTTAAAATTCAGCTCCTTTCATCTGTTTTCCCCAAATATGTGACCCGGCACCACAAAACCAACAAAAAGTCGCAACCAGCGATTCTCCGTAATCAGCTAAAATGTCAATTTAGGTGAAAAAAATAGATTTTTGTTTTTTTGCATTTTTTGAAAGAGTGGTCTTTTCTGTACCTAGTATCAAAATTTGGAAGTCTAAAACATAGTAGAAGATGTGTTTTAAACGGTTTTTCTAGACCAGTTTTTTTCGCACAGCCTTCGGTCTCTTCCAAAATTTGATCACTTTTCCCGAGCGAAATTATCGTTATCCGGAAATGGTCGGTCGTTGCTAACGGGTCGTGCTACGCGGGCTGTGATTGGTCCGTTATAGCAATCAGTGCGGCGCGCCATTTTGTTTGTATCCGCTTTCACATCCGAGTTCCAGATTTGCGTTCGTCTTATATTCTCCGTTAACGACTTCGAGTAGCTTGATTGTACATCACATATCCAGAATTTGTTGATCAAGAGTAGACCTAAGAACATTATTATATTTTATACATTTGAGAGTGACAAGTTGCGAAAAAGTCTACAACGTCGTTACAATGCCAGGTTTTGTACGTGAGCAGAGCCGTGGGATGGTACCGGGGTGCACCAACGCAGATGCCCGGGTAGCTCGGGCGGTCAACGAAGCGATGATGCGGGGGCTAGCTGCGGGGGATCAGGCCAACCTTACAGCTTTGCTTACTGAACACTTCGGGCAAGACAGCGACGAGAGAATTCCTGATAATGTGGTTACAAATAATTGCCCAGATGTATACAAAACAAGATAGGTGACAAGCAGTGGTCGAATGAGACATGAAATCATATCTCCGATTCATACTCTATCAAAATACGAACAAAAACTTGGGGTCACCTTGCATCTTAAAGAGCTACAACTACCCCCGGACAACTATCCCCAGACAACTACCCTTAGAGGGAGGTTGCCCAAGGGGGTCGTTGTCCTAGGGGGTAGTTGTCTTAGAAGGTGGTTGACTGGGGGGTTAGTTATCCGGCGGAACATGTCCAGGGGGTAGGTGTCCGAGAACCATAACATTTGTATGAGATTTACTATTTTATATTTAAAATTCAGCTCCTTTCATCTGTTTTCCCCAAATATAGCCCCTTTCACTGACATAGTGATAGTGTGCTATATTTTATGATTCTCTAAAAGCCTGGTCACCACTTACGCATAATTTAGCTGTTTTCTCTGACATTTCCATTATTTCTTTGCCCCAAGCCTCCTCCAGAGGACCAACGTCATGGCATACTCCAATTCTATGAGATCTGTTACCGAGTCGTCTCCAACAATCCAGATGAAGAATGGCATTCTGAGATCCTGAACCTGCCATCTCCTCCTCCAGACTTCAACATAGTGACCCTAAAGGATACTTCCCGATGGGATGCGTACGAGGTCAAGGTCTTCGCCAATAACTCCGTCGGTGGGATGTCAAGCTCGGTGTATCAGTTTGAGGTCTTGAAGTCAAGTAAGTGATATTCCTTCTGCGTGTCTTATCCAGGAGACCTGAAAAATAACAGTATTTTCTACCCAGAATAAAACTTGAAATTAAACGCTATCAAGAATTTAACCAGTCTGTTTCTACAGAAGTGCAGCTAATATACAAATATACACTGCCTTGAGAGGTTCTGGTTAAAACTATGCGCAAGAGGTGACTCCAATAGTACTATTTGCTGAGGGGCACAGCCCCGAAGCAAATGGTACTTTTGGAGTCACCGAGGCGCATAGTTTTAACCAGAACCTCTCAAGGCAGTGTATATTTGTATATTATATCCTGCATCAAAAATTTGTTGGCTTTTGATTGGTGGAGAGCTCATCACATGACCAAAAATATCTGACCTATTTTTAGAAAGTACTATATGAGAGTACTATTTTGGTTTACTATTTGGGAGTTGGAAAAAAAGGTGATTTTTTTTCTTTCGAATTGAATCAATTTTTTTTTCAAATCTTAATTTAATGAAAACAAAATATTTTAAATCTTTTTAGATAAAAATTGACATTTTTTTGGTTCTAAATTTTTTATTTTCCCAATTTTTTATTTATTTTTAAATAATTTTTTTAATAATTTTTGTATGCAGGATATAAAAAAAATATACCATGCCTTCCATTCGAGGTACTGGTTAAACTATGGGCCTCGGTGGCTCCAAAAGTACCATTTGCTTCGGGGCTGCGCCCCTCAGCAAATGGTACTATTGGAGTCACCTCTTGCGCATAGTTTTAACCAGAACCTCTCAAGGCAGTGTATATTTGTATATTAGTGGACTTTGGTGGACACACTGGATGCCTGGAAAGCGCGTGCTGCGCATAGTAATACATTATATCACATGACCGATACACCAACGCTAAAGTCCTGAAACGATATTGCGCGCAATATGGGTGTCAGATTGTTCAGAGGCTGCGCAGCGGCAGCTATTGAGGCGAGCGTAACCGGAAAAAATCCACCTCGGATACTTTTTCCGTTAGCGAATTAGTGTTGTAATCTGATTGTGGTGCGTTTGTACAGAAGCGCGTACCTGGAAATAGCTAGACTAGAGACTAAAGGTATTTTAAATCCTTTAGAAACACCAGTACGGTTGAACTATTTACTTACTTTGTTGAACTGAAGAAAAAAACAGTTAGATTGCCGCGCTCGAATTTCGTCACAGTGTATATGTTTCATTTGCCCCAAACAATGTGGCAGTATAGGGTTTTGATCAATAGTGAATACAGAGCTCTTGCCTTCTTACCTTGATCGTGTGCATACATGTTGTATCCTGACTGTCAACACACAGGGTTCCATATTTTGCTGCCATAGCATGTGAACAATTAAGGGTGTTTGTAGGCATTCTCAGATGGTTCAGAGAGTAAGAGAACAAGGAAGTGAAGATCTTTAGGAGCTGAAATGTGGGAAAAGAGGGATTCGTTGATGTTTTTTTCAGTTTGTGGTACTTGATGAAGAACTGAACAGAGAAAATATTGGTAAGAGGACTGGATATTTGATGAAGCGTTTTTCAAGTCCCAGGCAGTTGTTTATTTCTGAGGTATTTCATTCCCCCCCCCCCCCTCCCACAGTACTGCTTGCAGTGCAGATGGAATTTAAATCTACAGTATACCTGATGCATTAATGATTATAGGCAGCCAGTTTATCATGAAAAGGTATGTTACTAGCTATGAAAACATGGTATGAACAGGCGAAAAGGGCAAGGTACTTCCTATTTCAAACTCAGTTTCATGTATAAAGTATAATGACAGTAATTAATGCTAATAGGACTAATGTCAATACAGTTGAATTTAAAACGTAGTAAACGTGGTATTACATAATGTTTTGCTTTAATATGTAAACCAACAAATTAAAGATATTAAAAAGGAATTATTAGTTCTGTTGATGCATGTCGAGGTTAATTGGCTCATTACAAATTTACTTTCATTTATCTCATATGATTGAGATCTTTGTTTTTATCATAAATTATTCTACCCAATATAATTATTTAGCAGATATAATTCACTTGTCGTATTTAAGTTATATTTTAAGGCTTGCTTGATTCTGTAAATTTCTGCCCCATGATCTTCCCCTACAACCCGAAAGGCACGTAAACAAGGGCGTCGCTAGAGGGGGGGGGGCGTATGGGGGTGCGACATCCCCAACTAGGAAAAGAAAGAAAAGAAAGGACAAAAAGAAAGAGAAGAAAGGAAAGAAAGAGAAAAAAGAAAATAAGAAAGGAGAGGAAAAAAGGGGAAAAAAGAAAGGAAAAGAATGAAAAGAAAGAAAAGGAGAGAAGGAAAAAAAGGGGAAATAGAGAAAATGAAACAAATGAAACGGGGGGATGAAAGAAAGGAGAGAGAGGGGGTATAAGAGCATGAGAGGGGTGGGAGTAAGAGTGAGAGAGAGGGTCGTTGTTGGGTGGAGTCATCTCGTCGAGGGAGCAAGAAAGATACGCATATATATGTTGCTGTGTCGATATTCTCGCTTGATCCTCGTCGACTATATCAATGCAGAAGTTTGAACTCGATGAGATGTATACTGTCGGTCGGCCGGCGAATTATTTTTTCCTACGAACTTAGACCTTTTAGCTGTGATGACTTCGATAGAGACTACGATTATAATACTTGTATTTTCTCGAAGTTTCGTCAGCAATCAGTAAAAATAATTGTCAATTGTCAACCTTACTCTAATATTAGCTAAAGACAAAAGTGGTTTAAAAATCGCAAACCGAGCCTTGAACCTGAGAGATTTGTGTTCAAGCGCAGCGCTCTTTCCGATCACGCCACATCGAATAGATGCACACCTTGGTTGCACATTTTTATTAGATAGCTACGATGCTGACTAGTCTTGACGAAATAAACCGAATATTTATGAGGTCAAGGAAAATGGCCATGTGCGCACATGGTCATTTTCCTTGACCTGCGCATACGCAGGTATCGATAGTTCGTAGGAAACTTAGCTCCCCGGCTCCGGTTTATAGGGTTTAATTTGTAGAAAATGGGACTTTAGCATTAATGTATGTGTCGGTTATCGGTGGTCTCTACACCCCCACTGAAAAAGGTCCAGCGACGCCCCTACACGTAAGAGGCATTAATGATAATAATAGTAATAATAACAATAATAATGATGATGATGATGATGATAATAATAATAATAATATTATTAACACTAATAACAATACTGTTGTTGTTGTTGTTTTTATTTCCGTATAATAAAATCAGATACAAATACATATAAAATAATCATACAGAGAAAAAGGGACCGTATACGGCTGGTAGCCCATATTCAGCTGCAACTATAATTGTTGCGGCTGGTCTTCCATGGGGCCAGTTTACAATATGCAAAATATACATAATATTAAAAATTAACAAAATAAATAATTACAAAGTATCAGTCGAAAACATAATACAAATACTTAAAGGAAAAGAAGAAAAAAAAATACTAACAATAGTAATGATAATAATCATTATAACAATAATGGGTTTTATACAGTGCCTTTTTCAGAGGACATAATGCGCTGTCCCTAAGTCTATAAACACATAAAGAATAATTGTAGAGGTATTTTGTCTACGTTTTTGAAGAAGTCAAGTGAAGCACTCTATCTTAGGAATACAGGGAGTTTATTCCGCAGGAAATGGAAAGACACTGGTTCATCACATATCTGCGTTGTATCCCAAATATTAAAGGTAATACAAAGTTTTGGTATGAGGCCATGAATTTGGTTCAAATGAACATATTGGAAGCATAAACGATCCTACAATACTCAGTGATCGTTGTCCCGGTTGAAATCGAGTCTAAAGTTATGAAATTTTAAATAATAAACTCTTTATGTTGTATAGCTCCCTCTCAAGGTCAAGATATTAATTAAGCTATAAACAATGTTTCTTGACTAGAATCGACCGATCAGCTATTCCCGTTTGGAAATTATATATCACATCTACAAATTCCGAGATTTTCATTGTCGCAGATACCATTGTACAGCCGTAGGCGCTATTTGAAATTTATCAAAATTTACCGGGAGCACCAGTAAATTGTTATATTCAATTTTTCTCGAAAGCAGAAGTGTTTTAGGGACTAAATTTTCTAGTGCTTATAATGCATCAACAGGGGCTTCCAAATATATCAAAATTGTAAAGAATCACTATCCACCAAATTTTCAAAATTTCCCCAAACTTTGTATTACCTTTAATGTGCAAGAGATGGGCATGACCTGTACGTGGTTACAGGTTATGGCATGACAACCGGATCTGTTGCTACAGTGACAAGAATTTTTTTTTTTATAAAGGAAGGAAATGTACCAGGGTAAGAAGCGTTCGGTCAACATTGCAATATTCTTCTTTAGACAAACATTTACAATTTGTATAGGTGAAAGCAATTGAGAAGAATGTAGTGATATATAATCATTGTACAATACGTCGGTGGGTGTTTTACTTTAATTAAGGCCTATCATACAAAACATGCCAAGTACAGCGGTGTATAAAAGAGTACGTAGGTATTTTAAGTTGATATGAAATATTAATTTTTCCATATATCTTTAACAAGATTAACACTAACCTATCAAGTACGTGCTCTCCAGTTAAAAGCTTTATTTCAAAAGCATCATATTTTTAACACTTATTTTCTTCCCAAAGTGGTAAATTTGAACTCTGTCGTGTGAAGGACGAGATGAAGAGTGTATTCGTCTAAAATGCCTAATAATTTCCTTGTTTATTATGGTTTTACTCATTTTCTTTACATTTCGAACTTCCCCCATTCAGAACGTTGACGGTGATACACGTAAGCTCACATTGGCTCATGGTTCAACATAAGAATAAAGGCGTGTTAAGATAAAAAGCAGAAAACCTCAGCTCCTTTTTTCTTTTATATAACGTGTACACGAATCTCACTTGCGAGCAACAAATAATAATAATACTAACAATTTTTTTTTTTTTTTAAGTACTACTTCTACTACTACTACTTCGACTACTACTTCCCCTACTATTGCTACTGATAGTAAAATAATAGTAAAACTAATAGGCATTTGTACTGCGCCATCTATCTATAACTTCTAATCTGAGGGGCACTTCTATCAAACATCCCAACTTTCCCAATCTCACGTATAAGGTATATGTCAAAATGTTCCTGTAATAGATGCTCCAGTCTACGAACTCAACGTCACGTCAGTTTCAACAGATATCTCCAGAAACCTTTCAAACTTGGAATATTACGCATATTTTTAAACACTTAGTATTAACATTTTGAAGGCCTCATTATAAAAAAAATTCTTCAACTTTCTTACAATTTTTTTTTTTTTTTTTAAACCCAAAACACACCCACTTGATTTACAAATTACAAGTTCCATTTACCTGTGTATTTCACACTTATTTCAAGGAACCGCAAGTGTAGAAGCCCTACAAATGTCACCTTCAACCACACAAATTGAGGTAAGCTGGGAACTGTCATCTAGTCCACGCTCCGCTGACTACTATATCATACGCTACAGTCTCTATCAGAAGCTTGCCTGTCAATCACCAGAAACCACCCCAACAGAGTTTGAAGTTAACACCACCTCTACACAACTCAATAATTATAATCTAGTGGGGTTGGAGCCTTACTCGCGATACAAGATCTCAGTTACAGGTGTAAATGGTGCCGGGCAGAGTGAACCCACGATCGGCTATTCAGATACCAGGCCGGGACGTGAGTAATGAACGCATTTTTAAAACACCCTTACTCTATACATTTTCAATAAATGTTATAGGTGATATATTTCTTTATCCGTGTTGTATGAATATTAGATATCTCTTACAAAAGCAAAGTTGTTATTGGTCTTAAAGTCGTCATGTGATGTCGATTACGAGGATCGTAATCAACATATATCACCCCCGGTCAGCGAGGAAGAATTTTCACTCGTGATCACAACCCCCCCCCCCCCCCCCCCCCCCCCGCCCCAGCGCTGCGCGCTTCGTGAAAATATAACCTCTGGGAAAAATATAGCACCATTCAGTAGTCTAAAAATGTGATATAGCACCCTAACAGATAATACATGAATTAAATTCCCTGCATGTAAAATACGCATTGGTGTAAAATTATTACTTGTCAAGATTGTTTACTGTATTTAAAGTATGAATGGATCGGTTTGGTTGCGATGTATATTCCCTTCACCCTACACACTAGCCTTACTATTTTAGCGAATAATAATTCAAGTTTGAACGGATTTAGGTACGTTCTCTTATATTTCTGATTCACTTTAGCACCGTCAAACATTACAAATGTCAGGATTAATCCAGAAAGGACGTCTCTAACAAGAATAGGATTCACCTGGCAACCTCTCACCTGTAGAAATGTGAATGGAGTGTTCTGGTACTACTATCCAAGAATCTACAAGGATGGTGATAGAAATAAGGCGCCGGCTGGGAGGACATACTTGGATGATGACATGTCATACTCATCAGTAGAGTTCAATGATCTTGAGGCATGCACGATGTATAAACTGATTATCAATGCCGCCAACCGTGATATTTTATCTCGTGGAAATCTGTCTGATGCTATCGGTGTGACAGGAGTTACTTGTAAGTGTAAAAAAAAAAGGACCAAGAAATTCCATTTTTAGAATCACCTCCGGAAAGTCACATTGCCCTATTTTGTGAACGTATTCCAACTATTGAGACATTTAAGTGTTTTCAGGTAGAGATTACTGAATTGTCCGCGTTACAAATTGTCGTTTTTACGATGTTAACAGATTTTCTATATTTTTAGCATTTTACCTATTTTCTAGGAATTTTCATTAAGAATAGTGATAGTAAGGGGCGGGGATTCTCAACTGAATTTGTAAGTCTCTTTTTATTCAATATTTAGATACGTCATGCATTATAATTGTATTAATAATTGTTATAATTAACTGTGGTCCAGATATCGACCCTGTCTTGACTAGAGAGCGTATAATTAAAATAACAAAGGTTCCAGGTAAAATGATAAGAAAAAAACACAGATAAAATCTGTTTCTTGTATCATGCTTTTGTCTTTCGCATTATGATGTTAAAGGCGGTCGAATACAAATAACCCAGCTATAATGATAATAATAATAATAGTGGGTTCTTGTTTAGCTCTCATGTCTGTCAGACTTGACTTGACACTCCTGGCGCTCTATAGACAGGCTTCCAATTCTTATGCTTACTCCAAATCAAGGAAATCCTGTCTGACTGTTCGAAAGAGGTTATCACATTCTTTAACTTTAAAAACAGAAATAGGTAAAAACTAGAAATGCAATCGTGTCACAACGATGTGTGTGCAATGACGCCATGTTTCTACGTGTCGAACGAAAGAGCTTCTCTCGGACTATCCAGAGCAATTTGTACGAAGCCTGTAGCTTCTGTGCTACTGGAGATAGGTAGGGCGAAATAAAGGCCTCAACAGTGACCTTGATGGGATGGTAGTGACTATGCCTACGAAGTTTGAAAGAAATTGGGATAGGGGAAAGAACCTAGAAAGGGCTCGCAAGCACTGCGTGCAAAAACCAATGGGATTTGGTGCATGTTCGTCATTGCAATTAATGAAGATCGTTCTGGGGGCCAAAAGCGTGAACCCGATATGCCCCATAGACAATGCGTGTAATGCATGGGCGGAAAACGTACAGGATCTGTATTATGACCGGAGTTAAATTGTTTTTACTCTCTCTCTTTACGTCTCTTTATGGGCCGTATTTAGTATCATTAGAAAGAGAATTTCATGGTTATTGTAAACTACTCTTTTTTTTTCTATGATAATCCTATCGAAACACGTGATGTAAAATAGATTTAAAGGACAAAATGGCGTCTTAAATGGCACCCTTGACCAATTTCAAAAATCCGGCCAAGAGGTGCCCTGCGTATTGGAACTCGGCATGTCACTGCAAATTTTCAAGGAAAAAAAAGGACGTTTGAGGGGCGAAAAGCAGTCTTAAAAAATTACGTCATAGCCGATACGTGTTAGATTCGGGCGGAAACTCGGCGGAATTCGTGTAGTGACCTTTGTTCAAATGCGATTTACTCACAATTTTCTGTGTGAACATATACTATACTTGGTATCATTCGAAAGGGCACTTCATTGCGGTCAGTTTGACACCATTGTTATCTGCGCGCAATGTATTGCACGCATTAAACGCGCTATTACGTAATGCATAGTAAATTCATCATTTTTGGCGATACCTTTGCGCTGACATATTCGAATTTTACCAAACTTGGCAAACAGTTGTCAGGTATATGGATACATATGTCTGCCAAGTTTCATTGATGTAGGTATAAAGATCGCTATTTTAGAGTAAGTTGAAGTTATTTTGGAATTTTCTTGAAAATGGCGAATTTGGAGGGCATTTTTCTGAAAGTCGGTCAGTGTTAGGGAATATAATTTTGTATATGGCTGGAAAGGGCATATCTTCAAGTATCTAAATCCAAAAAAGGGTACGGGTCTGCCAAGCCATAATGGAGATACGGCCACAGAAAGAAAGCCAATTCCCAGAACTTTAGAGGGCGCTATTTATGTTTTGCAAAGCCATTGGAGCGTAACATTTGGCAGGGCTATATGCATTTATGTGATTAAGATACTGTGAGATTTAAATACAAAACGGAATTTATATGAGAAAGTTATGGCAGTTTTAGATTATTTAGGGGTCAATTTCTCAAGAATTTGAGAGATTTTTGACGGAGTCGGTTTCAGATTTGAATTTTGATTACGAAGATGGCATTTTGAAGGTCAGGTTATATATCGCAGATGAAAGAACACCTCTTAGACTATCTAGAGGAATTTGTTAGAAGTTTGTAGGATCTAGGATAGTGGAGATAGGAAGGAAGATAGAAAGGCATTAAAATGGACCAGAAACGGACAAAATGGCGCCTGGACGGTCATGCATGACTGATTTCGAAAATCGAAAAATTAGGTGACCTTGATGAGATGCTAGAGACTATGCCTATGAAATTTGAAATGAAAAGGACATGAGTAAAGCACCTAACTAGGAATAACAAACACTACGTGCAAAACGAATGGGATTTTTAGACGATAAGAATATTAATGGGGCAGAATGTGAACGAAAACAAGGCAATGACGAAGGTTCGTCATTGCAAAAAACCTGTTCAATGTTTACACAGGTAGCAATATTTAGCTCCATCTTTGGCTACATAGAAAATTAAGCTCGGAAGTCCATGACCATGTAGTTATACGACTATTAGGCGGGTCTCTGTGTTATGTTTAGGTGTCTAGAATACAAACCGCTCTCCTGAAATGTACTTTATTTTGCAAGATTAACAATTTACTTTTTTCTCTTTTTTGTATTGAATATAGTCACAAGTGCATTCGCTTATGCAACTGGGAATCAACTAAGAGTTCAGTGGAGTGTTCCGTCCCAATGCGATGTGGATTACTACAGATTATCATATCAAATCATCTCACGTAAGGCATGTCAAGATGTTCCTATAATAGATGCTCCAGTCTACGAGCTCAACGTCACATCAAATACCACATATGTCTCCAAATACCTTTCAGACTTGGAATATTACGCCACGTATAGCATCTCCATCATAGCTGTGATTAGGAGAGTGGAGAGTCTACCCATGAATGTTAGCGGAGACACACGAGATGGAGGTATATAAACACATATGAGGATCCTAACGTTGGCGTTTCTAAAAGAAGGGGGGGGCAGGCAGAGGGGGCACGTGCTCCGGGTGGCTCTTGAAGGAAGCGTTAAAAAAAAATACGCGACAGAGAGGGACGCGGGAAAAGAAAACGCAAAAGAAAACGCAAAAGAAAAATAAAAAGGGGATAAAGAGAAGACAAATAGGATTATAATATGAACCTTTAATTTGCAGAATAAATTGCAATGCAATTAAGGCTTTGTTAAAATTAAGGTATTTAAAAATTCGAAAGTTCTAATAGCTCGGTCGCTTTGCTCATCGCGTATGTTCCGTTACTACGTCAGGATCCTGGAATCTCGCACCCCATTATAGGATTTAGTTTTATACATACCGTATTCTTTGAATCGTTCAAGATTGAACAAAAAATCAATTGTTGCTACCTTTTTTATAATTCATCTGCCTATGGTTAAATATAAGACTAAGAACAAGTGCAAAACCGTATTCAGTTATCTGTAACGGTTCATCAATTGAAAGAAATCTCAATCTTTTCCGGCTATTTTGTTTGCACCGAGCACCATAATCCCTAGATACTCCCCGGAAAACACAATTTTGTAACACATGCCATGACAAACAAGTCCACTTTAATAACAATTCACGTAATTCAGCAATCGTTTGTTCTGGTATATGTCTATCTTCTGTGGTGTTCTGTAGGCCCGGAAAGACAAAGGACCTACTATTTTTGTTGTATTGGTCGTTATAACGAAGAGCCTTGGGTGACCCTTACGATGAGATTATAAGTTATGAGAGAAATATTGTCACTTTCCGTAGTGATTTACTTTATTTCTTGTGTAAGTAAGTACGCCCCAAAATCCAGTTTTCTATTTTTGTTTTGGATTTACCCCTTATATCTAGTTACATCTGATATATTGTTAATTAACTATTCAACACTGTGATTTTCTTCACAGACCCTTCTGCTATCGAGTCAGTGTCGTACACCTCTACTGCCCACTCCTTGCGCTTTGTGTGGGAGATACCCTCTTGTGAAAGCCTACATGGTGTTTTTGATCGCTACGAATACGAACTCTATGATACTATTGGTGGGGGGAGAACTGTCCAGGATCGAACGCCCACACGAGGAAACAATGTACAAAAAACTGGTCTTGATGCTTGCACAGAATATCGCTTCAGAATAAGAGTAGTTACTACCCAGCTGAGAAGGAGTGAATGGCATATGGACATGGCAATGACTAATATATCAGGTTTGCGAAATGAGGTATAGGCCTAGCGCATAGAGACATACTGTGATATGCGGTATAATAATTTTAATTTTAATTCCGTTGTACACATTGCACTATAGGCGATTGAAGAGTAATTGTTAATAATAGATAGTATGGGGGAACTGTATGTTTCAAATTCCATTTTAAATCGGTTTTTATATAGTCCATTTCTTGACGTTGCTCCAGGATAGGTAAATAGCTTTTACTGCTGTAAAGGCTCATGAAAAATACAAATGTAACATAAATAAGAAAAAATAAATAAATTGGAGTCAATACATATTCTAAAGATAGAGATTAGATTTAGTGTAATCACAGTGTAATCAATGAATAATTGGGAACCTGAATTGGCCCGAATGAAACGTTTATTCCTTCCTTTCTGCACACGTTTCAGCTCCTGGAATGCCAGTTATTACTGAGCTTACCCCGCATCAGGAAGACAGTGGCTCTACCGGTCTAACAGTATCATGGCAACCTCCTTCCTCACCTCCATGCCAGCCTATGCAATATGAAATCGAATACTATGTTCTTCAAGGCGATATGTGTGAGGATAACTCGAGGGATCGTATAATGACTTCAGCAGGGACCGTCAATGGTTCAACTTTTACCTTCAATGTCCTGGAGTTGCGTCCCAACTCTGAGTACAGGGTGTTCGTGAGAGGGAAAACCAGTAGCGGTTATGGTGATTCGGATTCCCAAGTAGCTACTACAGGATATTCACGTTAGTATTGTGTGTGGGTGTATGTGTGTGCGTGTGGACGGGTAAGGGTGTGTGTTTATGATGTGAGTATGAGGGTGTGTGTGGGTGTATGGGTGTGTGTGTGTGGGTGTGTGTGTGTATGGACGGGTGAGGGTGTGTGTTTATGATGTGAGTATGAGGGTGTGTGTGGGTGCGCGTGTGTTCCTCTGAATCAGCTGTAGGAGAAAACAGAAAACTGACAATACGGCTAGACCAATTTACGTCTCAATATCTATTAGGTTAATTCTTTATCTGACTCATTTGAACACAAGGAGAAACATAATCTTGACTGGTAGTGGTACGAATATACTTTGAATAGGACCTAGCAAAATATCATTGGAAAATACTCTATATGAAATAAGTTGGCCTGAAAGTTCAGTTTAGACAAGCAAATCACAATTAATTACAAAACTGTAAACTACAGGGGTTAGAAGACGCTTACGAAGAAAAAGAAAAAGATAATGAACTCAGCGAAAATGTATTTAGCTGATAGTAAGAAAATGTAGATATTAGATAAAAATTGAAGACTAAGAACAACGAATGAAAATGGAGTTTCCTCCTTTATTTTACAGATCCTACTGGTCCTCCAACCAATATTCAGCCAACTATCACCAGGATGCGCAATATTATCTTCACTTGGGAGAAACCAGAATGTGGTTATCGGAATGGACCAATCTCGAGCTATGAAGTTATGTTCTTCAATTCTGCAGGTAACCTAAAGAGAAAAGAGGGAACGAATGAGTGGATAGCTCATATTGCATAATAATATTATGTCATTTTAAAACATTAATGATTATGCCCTCTGTATTTAAACGTCTTTGGTGTAGGCGTTAAAGTGTACGCGCGGTAACAATCATTGTTACGTCACAATTACATACCTGGCTGATTAACTTGAAATCAGATGGACCGGCAAACAGACGTAAGTAAAAATCATGTCTGATACCAAAGTTAATAAATAATAATTATATTGACAGGGCTTCTTTCGGGGTATATCAGAAATATTGACCGCGCTAAGACCATATTGCCCTCGTCTTCGACTCGGGACAATGTGACCTTAGCTTGGTCAATATTTCTGATATCACTATGAACATGATGGACAAAGAAAGAGGACAAAATATACAGTTCCTCATTCTACCCTCAACAATTGCTGTGGTAGACAAAGGAACATCCCTGCACTGCTATTATGTAAAAATGTGTAGAACAGGTGAATATGCATTCGTCATGTTCTTAGTGTATACCCCTCAAGCCCAGTCAATATAATATAAATATCTCTAAGGATTTTCTGAACGCAGAATCTCGTGCAATAATGAATTCTGGTCGATGCTGAAGTATTGCTGTAAACTAGAGAGATTATTTGTCAGTGATGGTAAAAATAGTAAGAAAAACTATTGTAACCCTCGGGTCTCTCATCGGTATAACTGATTGAGGGTGTGCAGGTGGACCACTACACCATGGTTTCCCCCTACTCTTATACGAATAGTGCAGTGGGTTCTTAACGTCCTATAACCTCCTTTTGTTTCGACAAACCTCCTTTTGTTATTTACAAACCAGGTTTGTAAAAGACGCGTCAAAACGCGTCATTATGACGTACATAAACCTCGGTTTGTCGACAAACTTCCTTTGTGAATTCGGGCCAATATCTTTGGTTGGACAGGCAGACGCTTGACCGACTGAGCCAACTCGCCTCCTAGTCCAAATTCAAGCATTAATCAAAGGATCACGACCGGCAAAGACAAATAAGATGTAATTGTTGTTATGGTCTTGCAAGATGATGACGATTCTTTTTATTTAGTCCACCAACCATACATGCAGAACAATCTCAGCAAAATTTTCAGATTAAAGCTGTCCATAAATTGTTCCATTCCGCGGAGTCATTCAATTTTGAGCTGTTCTTATGAAAACATATCCCGAGGAATATCTAGTGTTAAGTTAAAACATGTAGCCTAGCTAAGTCTTCTCGAGCTTCTAGCTTTATACTCTAAAAGTAGAATTTACGCTTAATGTCTTGTAAATGTGTCTAATGAACAAGTCTCCAGACTGGAGAACACAAGGTATGGGGTTTAAATCCCAACATTTGCCACTCTCCACTCAATTGTCAATGGATACCTGATATGCTTGAGTGCTAGTTGGCGGCTCGGGTATAAGCATAGTAATAATATGTAGGGTCCATGAGCGTCATTAGGGACTTTTAGATTTGCACGAAGACAATGTGGATTGCTACGATCGACGTCCTTTTAATGCACTGCCTTGAATGGACGTCGCACGTATCAGTCCACGCAAATCTAAAAGTCCATATTGTGTGATGGATATGAGCACTTAATAAGAAGCCGTTATCATTATCCCTGTTTTTCATTTCCAGGAGACGTGGTTTATCATGGTAATGTGTCAGGACCTCCACATGAGATATCTGACCTCATCTCCTATTCGAATTACAGCATTAGTATCAGAGCTTTGAACTATGAACTAGCAGGGGTGTATAGTCTACCGATTTGGACACAGACAAATGAAGCAAGTAGGTCTCAAAAAGCATGTCTTCTAGTTTTATTAACGATGAAAAATCTATTTGCGTAATGACGAAAATTATATATTTTTTCAAATACAGTTTTATGTTAAAAGCTAAGTTAAAAACAAGAGAAACAGAGCACACAAAAAATTGAGAAAAATCGAATAACGAATGAGGAAGTTATGATTTTTCGTTAAGTATGAAAAACAATGGAACTTTATAAAACACTATACAAAATAATTACCAATTTGGTTATCAGTTTGCGACGTCATTGCCTCACTATTTATCGATTGTCTTATATATTTTTATCCTATTAATTTCCCTTTTTATCCCCAAAAACTTGATTTCCCAACGCCTTTGCCCAGCTTATATGATTTGATTTGTATCATATTGGCGTGCATGATATTTCACAAAATCTGCTATGAACTATGAGAAATTGATACTACATTTCTTTTTATAAATATTGCATATTCATAATCATTGAATAGTTTATCAGAATTCACATTTTTCATAATTTTTACTGACAAAAAATACTCTATAATAGTGCATCCACACGAAAAACATATTACTGTCAATATAACTTGGATGCTGGTGTGAGGAAATAAGATTTTTAGGGGGAAAAATTAAAATTGATATAATCAATATGAAGAATACAATATTAGTGGATAGTGAGGCAATCGCGTCACAGACTTATGACTGAGTTGCCAATTTTTCTTGTGATTTTCAAAGTTTTTCATGTCATTAAAAATTTCTTATTAGTTATCCGATTCTGCTCAAACTCTTTTTGATTGGTTTGTCTGATTTTTCTTCTTCTATTGAAAGGGAGTTATTTTTTAAATGGACTCGCCCTTTAACAATGTCAACCGTTCGGTACTAAAAAGTTTGAACATTTAGATTTGGTCATCTACAAGAACTAATGAACATGCACTTGTCAATCCCTTAATTTTTTTTTGGTTAAATTATTTACCCCTTTTCATCCCCTCCTCCATCACAAATAAGAAAATATCATAATGAATCTTTGTTTTAATGGACCCCTAATTAAGTGTTTTAGGACAATCACCTTCTAGACAATTTCCCCATAAAAATTACCCCCGAAAAATTAGCCCCTTGGACAATAACACCCCGTGCCCCTGAAAATTCCCCTAAGGACAATCCCTCTCCCCCAAAGGACAACCAAGGACAACCAATCTCGAAAATTACCCCTTTTCCCCTCTTTAGGGGAAGTCAACCCTGATCATAAGTTGTTTTTTTTTTAATGCAGATTTTTTTCTTCTTCTTGGGGGGGGGGGCTGTAAATATCCTCCGGGGGTAATTGTCCTAAGGGGCAATTTTTCGGGTTATAATTTACCCGGGGGGTTATAGTCCTTTGGGCGTAACAGTCCCTCTGGTAATTTCCGTAGATTATCGAAAGGGTAATTTTCCTAGAACCCTAATTAAGTATTTATTTCTAGTCATAAGATAAGGCGTAAGGGAGCTATCTTGAATTCTAGATCTCCTGCACCCAAAACCCTGTCCGGGGGGGGGGGGGGCGTACTGGTTCTGTGTGTTCAATGTGCGAATAAAAGAAGATGATATTATTGCTTCGAAATGTTTCGCTTGTTTTGAAATCACAGTCGATACAATTATCGTATACATGTTTTTTTGTTATTGCTTGTTGAATTCTTCCGCCAATATTACCAGTCAGTGGGTTCTCTTATAAGGATCTTTTATTGATACAAATCGACAGTAAACAAAATATGATATCATGTTATTCTTTTTCAACGTATGACAGACCATTAAGTTGTTTCGACCATAATTATCCTACGACTTGTCTCCATGATGTGTACATTACAGAGCCAGCGCCACCAATCGGAGTAAAACTTCCATCTTCTGACCTGGAAAGCATCACAGTAGAATGGATGTCACCCAACCCTCCTCTAGGCAGGATAATAGGTTACTACATTCTCTACTGGGAGACGTTTGGTAATAGTTCCACGCCCAGTAACGTCACCATCCCGTGTTGGGACGGGCTGTGCTCTGACATAAACTACAAGTTTTCCACAGTTATTCCCGATCTCCAGCCGGACATGAATTATTCCGTTCAGGCAAGCGTGATTCCTGAAGGCGTTTTCTAAAAGGATTCTGTATATTAAATATGAGATATAAAAATACTTGTTCATAATATTGTGATAACGGACTCGTTGTTAAAATTAGTATCAATCCGTAAAAAAAAATTCTTTCGACAATGTCTGCAGAGATGGCATCTTTAATCTTGCGTTTAGCTAGATAACTAAAAGATGTAAGGTTTCACGATATGTTTGTTGTAAGACAGCTCATTATAGAACTTAAGGGATGACTTTCAATGGATGACGCGGGACCAAACCAGGATAAGCAATCTGTAGGTTTCCTGGATTTTCTAATGAAAAAAATAAAATATCTATATCTATATGAGTATGGTGCAGAATTTCTTTAACACCATCTTTGTATCTATATTACTTCTGATGAAATGCTAAATAGAAAAAGTGTCAGGAGGTTCATAACCTTTCCGTCCATTCATTCGAGATCAATCTCTAAATTTCCTTAAATCGTTCTAATCTGTAAGTAATTTCCCGCTCTAAATCTCCCTTTTCTATCACCATGTTTTTTCTTTCACTATACAGGTCATGGCGGAGACCATTCTAGGTTTTGGTAGCCCAAGCCCGGACCCACCCCTTGTCAGGATTACATCAGAAGGAAGTACGATATTTATCTTCTCATTTATATAATGTCCCATGTAGATCAAAGTAATTATTGTAGAAATATACTCACCCCCATTTAGAAAGGGAAAGAAAGAAAGAAACGTTCAGACACAGGGAAACATAAGCTATAATTTTAAAAAGAGAGCATAGAGAATTGTTTTCTTTTTAAATAAATTGATCCCAAATTTAGTATTTATTTAAAGTAATAAAATAAGATGCAATGGAGTTATCTTGCAAATGTACCAATGTCTACAAATTCACCCCTATAAATCCCGGGCCGGGGGCTAATTCTTCTACGAACTGCCTATACCTGCGTGGTCATTTTCCTTGAATTCATAAATATATAAATATAATGCGCAACCAAAGCATGCAACTATTAGGTGTGGTGTGATCAGAAAGAGCGCTGCGCTTGTACTCAAATCTCCCGGGTTCAAAGTCCGGAGTGGCGGTCTTTTTTTTTAACCCCTATTTTCTTTTGCTAATATTATAGTAAGGTTGATAATGACAATGACAATTGAAAAAGATTTGTAATGATTGCTGGTGAAACTTCGAGAAAATACAAGTATTTTAGTTGTAGTCTCTGTCGAAGTCGTCACAGTCACAGTTCGTAGGTATAAGAAATTTATTTTGGGTAAATTGCAATGATCATTTGAATTCAAGACATATTTTATTTGTTTGTTTGTATGTATGCTTGTTGTCTTGATTTGGGTATTGTATAATGTTTAGTAACGAACATATTTTCATTTTTTATTATCAAAACAGGGTCAACCTTTATATAAGGATTATGTTTCCTTTCAGGTTGCAATCTATTCAGCATATTTTATATCCTTGTCCAATATGTTCTTAATATGTATTCTATGTTATATAGCTGATAGTTATATGAAATGTTGTCTGAATGAAATTGAATGTACATAATGTAAGTATACATTAGTTTCAGATATATGTAGATGTTATCCCATTACCCCATGCAGAGGGATATCAAGTGTTATGTTAGGTGTATGCAAGGAATGACTGCATTGCCCCCCAAAACACATGATGATGCATCCTATCACCAAGTGATAAGAAAGTGATCAATAATGTAATATTGAAAATCCTTCCGCCAAATCTAAAACTTAACCTTCCATTCAAATGAAAAAATCTACAGTAGATACATATGCATATAACATCAAAGAAGGATTTAGAAACAAGAACGAGTTAGGGATGTCTCAGTTCAGAAATATTGTCAGTGAGCACGTCTTTGATACGTACAATTATTGTTTTCGTATTTATATTGCGTTGAGTTGTACAATAATTACGCTTTCGCTGTAATACATTTAAAATACCTTGTATTCGCTTATTCATTATGGCAAGTTAGTCTGTTTTCTACTCCCTCTTTATCCTTGACAGATCAAATAAAATAAAACAAACAGACTATCACTACGCTAAAAGTGTAATGTTCATCATTTAGTCATTAACTTTTGAGAACACATATCTGTGATGCAAGGAGATTTCAGGAGTACATGTAGTCAAATGTGGTCTAAATTCCATCATTACTCGTATGTTTACAGACCTTCATTTTGTTATACCCAAAACACATCTTCCGTTTACATGTATATTTAAAACTTATTTCCAGGACCTGCATGTATACAGGCCCTGAGGGTATCTTCTTCAATCACGACCTTTGTAGTCAGCTGGGAACTGTCATCTAGCCAATGCTCCCCTGACTACTATATCATACGCTACAGTCTCCTTCAAAAGCTTGCCTGCCAATCACCAGAAACCACCCCAACAGAGTTTGAAGTTAACACCACCTCTACACAACTCAATAATTATAATTTAGTGGGGTTGGAGCCTTACTCGCGATACAAGATCTCCGTTATAGCTGTAAATGGTGCCGGGCAGAGTGAACCCACGATCGGTTATTCAGATACTAGTCCAGGATGTGAGTAATGAACTAATAAGCAAAGTATCCTTATATATAAACAGTTTAAAGAAATGTACAAGGTGATATATTTCGTTATCCGTGTTGTAGGGATATTAGGTATCTCTAACAAAAACAAAGTTGTGATTGGTCCAAAGCTCGTCACGTGATGTCGATTGCGAGGATCGTAATCAACATAATTTATATCACTCGCGGTCAGCAAAGGAGTATTTTCACTCGCCAATTCCCCTCAGCGCTGCACGAATTTCTTGAAAATATAACCTCTTGGAAAAATATAGCTCCATACCAGTCGATATATATATTAGATTCTCTGCATATAACATCGCATTGGTGTAATAATATCAATTTAAAGACTTTGACTGTATTAAAAGTATGAATTGTACAGTTTGATTGCCATGTATATTCCCTTCACCCTTTGCGCTAGCAATACTACCCAAGCGAATAACTCTTCAAGTTTGAACGGATTTAGGTACGTTCTCTTATATTTCTGCTTCAATTTAGCACCGTCCGACATTACAAATGTCAGGGTTAATCCAGAAAGGACGTCTCCAACACGATTAGGACTCACCTGGCAACCTCTCATCTGCAGAAATCAAAATGGAAAATTCTGGTACTACTATCCAAGAATCTACAAGGATGGTGATAGAAGTAATCCAGCGGCTCGGAGGATATACTTAAATGACATTTCATACTCATCAATAGAGTTCAATGGTCTTGAGGCATGCACGATGTATGAACTGAGTATCAACGCCGGCAACCGTGACGTGTCAACTACTGGAAAAGTGTCTTTTGCTATCGGTGCAACAGGAGTTACTTGTAAGTGTTAACAAAAAAGTACCAAGAAAATAATCTTTTAGAATCACCTTCGGAATGTCACATTGCCCTATTTTGAGAACGCATTCCCATTATTTCGTTTTAAAACTACGTAGTTAAATCATAATTGTGGGAGAGATCCACATTCCTATAGTGATACCTAGGTTTAATTATCTTTATTTCCATATACATGTACGACATTATATTGCACAAACAAGGATCATGTCTTTGCGATATTTAAGGGTTTGCAGGTAGAGATAACTAAATTTTTCCCGTTACAAAGCGTCGTTTTTACGATGTTTACCGATATATTTTTTAGCATTTTACCTGTTTTCTAGGAATGTTCATAAATAAAAGTAATAGTACGGGGCAGGGATTCTCAACTGAATATGTTAGCCTCTTTTAATTCAATATTTAAATACATCATGCATTATAATTGTATTGATAATTGTTATAATCAACTGTGGTTCAGATATCGAACCTGTATTGATTAGAGAGCGTACAGTTACCATAAGAACAGGTCCAGGTAAAATGATATGAAAATAAAAACAGATAAAAGCTGTTTCTTGTATCACGGTTTTTCCACCGCATTATGATGCCTACAGCGCTTCATTAAATACATAACCGAGCTTTGGGCAGGCTTCCAATTCTTATGCTCACTACAATCAAGGAAATCCTGTCTATCTAATTATTTTAAATTCTTTAACTATTAAAAAGAAATGTTCAATGTTTACAGAGGTAGAAATATAATTTAGCTTCATCTTTGACTACAGAAAAAAATGTTATTCGATGGAGTTGCACGACTAGCAGACGGTTCTCTGGCTTGTGGTTACTGGTTGGTGTAATGTTACCCTTCCAGAATACAAACTGCTCTTCTGAGATGTACTGCATTTCACAAGATTAACAATTTATACATTTATCTCTATTTGTGTTTAATAAATTTAGTCACAAGTGCATCCGCTTATGCAACTGGAAATCAACTAAGAGTTCATTGGAGTGTTCCGTCTCAATGCAATGTAGATTACTACAGGTTATCATATCAACTCATCTCACGTGACGCATGTCAAGATGTTCTTGTAATAGATGCTCCAGTCTACGAACACAACGTCACATCAGTTTCCACAGATGTCACCAAATACATTTCGAACTTGGAATATTACGCCACGTATAGCATCTCCATCATAGCTGTGATAAGGAGAGCAGAGAGTCTACCTATGAATGTTAATGGAGACACATTGGCTGGAGGTATATAAACAATTATGCTATTAAAAACATGTAATAGCGATGGCGTATCTACGGTGGCGGCGGGGCAGAGGGGGGCGTGCTCCGAACGGCAATTGACGGGAGCGAAAAATATATACGCAAAAGAAAGTTGGGGGAAAAACGCAAAAGAGAAAACTAAAACGAAAAAATTGAAAAATATATAATTATGATATGAACTCTCAATTTGCAGAATAATTAGCATTATAAATGATTTTGTTATTAAGGTTTTATATGCGAAAGTTTCTAAAGCTTTGACGCTGGCTCATCGCATGTGTTTCTTTAGGATCCTGAAATTTCGCGCCGCAATATAAAAGTTTTGTATACAGTATTCTATCAATGGTTCAGGATTTATTTAAATGCTAAGCCTTTGCTTGCTCCCTATTTTAAAATTATCATCATCTTCTTGTTATATATAAGACAAAAGACAGAAGCAAAACCGTATAAAGTGATTTTTAATGGTTAAACAATTGAAAGACATCTTAATTTTTCGTTTTTATTTGTTTGCCCCGGGCACCATATTCAGTAGAAACGCCACAGAACACGAGATTTTGTACTGATTTACATGATTTTCATGACAAGCAATTCCACTTAATATATCACGCATAAAAACATTTAATTTGTCTGGGGATACGTCTACCCTGAACAGTTACGAATATAAAGAAAAAGCAATAGCAATACCTGATAGTAAAAACAAATATAAAGATGAGGTAAAAATTGAAGACTAGGAAAATGATAGGTAGGTATAGTTTACAGCTTGCTTAGTAAAGGCTCATGAATTAGGGAATGGTTACGAACATAAATAAAAATATTACAAAGTCACTGAACATGAAGATTAGCTGATAGTAAACAAAAATTATATAAATGAGGTAAAAATTGAAAATTAAGAAAAAATCAATGAGAAGGAACTTTCCCCTTTATTTTACAGATCCTACTGGTTTCCCTACTAATATCCAGTCTACTTCCACCAATAAACGCAGTATTGTGTTTACTTGGGAGACACCAGATTGTGGTAATCGAAATGGACCAATCTCAAGCTACGAAGTTATGCTCTCCAATTCTACAGGTAACGTATTACAACCTAAAGACGTAAGAGGGAATAAAAACCTCATGGACGAGTACTAAAAGAGGTGGAATCTCATGCTAGGAGTCCACTGGGCCAGCGCCAGTTGGTGCCAGTTCGCGCCAAAGATTATGTGATTGGCGCGTAGTGGCTCGCTGCGGCGCCGAATTAATGTCCGCTCGGCATGTGTCGCCAAGTGGAATAAACTAGGTGCCATTGCTCCAAAATGTTGCGCCAGTTCGCGCCAGTTCGCGCCATTACACGGCCATTTGATTCCAAAATTCACCCTGTTGGCGCCATTCGCGCCAATAGACGGCTACTTTGCGCCACTTGGTGATTAGTTTGTGCCAAAGGTCGCCAAATTGGTTTGAACTTGCCGCCGCTTGGCGCTACTTGCCATCGGCTACCTGGTTCAGACCCTCCTGTATGAACCCTGCTGTTTGAACAACAACTCTACTAAATATTTACAATTTTGATATGTCTGAGGCTTTTGATAATGTTGGAGTGATGATGCTGCTCCATCAGAAGATGATGAGAGATGCTGAGGTGGCCACTGCCTATCAACTTATGCTGGCCAATCCTGAAGAAGAAGAGCCTCCTAAGAAGAAAAGGAAGCACAACTGGTGGTTTAGACCCATGCTCCACCTACAGTTGAGGGCCGAACGTGGACAGTACCACAATATGATGGAAGAGCTGAGGGAGAATGACAGGAGGAAGTTCAAGAACTACACCAGGGTGTCCCCAGAGATGTTTGATGACCTGTTGGTCAGGCTTACACCCCACTTGCAGAAGAAGGACACCCACTTCAGGAAGGCCATTCCCCCTGGTCTCAAGTTGTCCGTCTTCCTGCGCCATCTCGCCACTGGGGCCACCTATGCCGAGCTGTCTTACAACTTCCGAGTTGGCAAGGAAACCATCCAGAAGTTTGTCCCTGATGTAGCCAGAGCTATAGTGGTTGAGTATGCTGCAGAAGTCATCTCCCTCCCCACAACCAATGAAGGCTGGCTTGAGGTTGCAGGTGATTTTGAAGCCATATGGAATCTTCCTCACTGTCTGGGAGCCTATGATGGAAAGCACATCCGTCTCCAGAAGCCCAACAAATCAGGTAGCCTTTACTTCAACTACAAGCAGTTCTTCTCGGTTGTCCTGATGGCTCTGATAGATTCAAAGTACCAGTTCCTGTGGATCGATGTGGGTGGGGTTGGCCATCAGTCTGATGCCCAGATCTACAACAACAGTGAACTGAAGGAGTGCATTGCATGAGGGCTGGCACTTTAGGCATCCCAGATCCAGCTCCTCTTCCCCATGATGACGAAGAGCACCCTATGCCGTACTTCTTCGTGGGAGACGATGCCTTCGCCATGAGGACGTACATGATGAAGCCCTATGGCCGTCGTAACATGGACCAACAGCAGAAGATCTTTAACTACAGGCTGTCCAGGGCAAGGCGTCTGGTTGAAAATGCCTTTGGTATTCTGGCTCTGCGATTCCAGTGCTTCCTTGGTCAGATGAGACAGGAACCAGACACAGTCCGCCTGCTCGTTGAAGCTGCCGTCATGCTGCACAACCTCATCAGGAAGCGCTATCAGGCACTCGACGTCCGCATGTTGGACCAGGTGGATGCCCAGCACAACCTCATCCCTGGAGCTTGGAGAACTGCCGCCATCACTGTGAGAAAGTCCTGCGATGCCGCCCTGCTTTTATAGGCGGCAAGTGGCCCCAGTGGACTCCTAGCATTAAAGATTGCTTGTTTGAAAGTAATGCTAGGAGTCCACTGGGCCAGCGCCAGTTGGTGCCAGTTTGCGCCAATGAAATTTACTCTGGCGCCTAGTGTCGCCAATCAGGTGCCTAGTGGCGTGTAGTGGCTCAAACTGCCTCCCAAATGGCTCGTGGTGGCCCGTAACGGCGCCAAATTTGAATGTGGCGGCAAGAAAATTTCAAAATGTTTGAAATTTTCGTCGCGCCACTTGCATCGAGCAATCAGCGCCAAGTGTCCGCCAAGTGGCACCAAATGGCGCGAACATATCGCCCTTTGGCGCAAACAATCCGCCTATTGGAATTCACTGGAATGTAATGGCGCGCGCCAAGTTGCACCAATGAGATTTCGCGCCACATGGCGCCACTTTGCGCCAAGGGGCACCTTGTTTGCGCCACTACGCGAGCCAAACAGCACCCGATTGGTGACTACTTCGCGCCAAATGCCACCTGGTTGCCCGCCATTCGGCGCCACTTGCCGCCTATAAAAGCAGGGCGGCATCGCAGGACTTTCTCACAGTGATGGCGGCAGTTCTCCAAGCTCCAGGGATGAGGTTGTGCTGGGCATCCTCCTGGTCCAACATGCGGACGTCCAGTGCCTGATAGCGCTTCCTGATGAGGTTGTGCAGCATGACGGCAGCTTCAACGAGCAGGCGGACTGTGTCTGGTTCCTGTTTCATCTGGCCAAGGAAGCACTGGAACCGCAGAGCCAGAATGCCAAAGGCATTTTCAACCACACGCCTTGCCCTGGACAGCCTGTAGTTGAAGATCTTCTGCTGTTGGTCCATGTTACGACGGTCATAGGGCTTCACCATGGACGTCCTCATGGCGAAGGCATCGTCTCCCACGAAGAAGTACGGCATAGGGTGCTTCATCATCATGGGGAAGAGGAGCTGGATCTCGGATGCCTAAAGTGCCAGCTTTAATGCACTCCTTCAGTTCACTGTTTTTGTAGATCTGGGCATCAGACTGATGGCCAACCCCACCCACATCGATCCACATGAACTGGTACTTTGAATCTACTAGAGACATCAGGACAACCGAGAAGAACTGCTTGTAGTTGAAGTAAAGGCTGCCTGATTTGTTGGGCTTCTGGAGATGGATGTGCTTTCCATCATAGGCTCCCAGACAGTGAGGAAGATTCCATCTGGCTTCAAAATCACCTGCAACCTCAAGCCAGCCTCCATTGGTTGTGGGGAGGGAGATGACTTCTGCAGCATACTCATCCACTATCGCTCTGGCTACAGCAGGGACAAACTTCTGGATGGTTTCCTTGCCCACTTGGAAGTTGTAAGACAGCTCGGCATAGGTGGCACAGGTTGCGAGATGGCGCAGGAAGACGGACAACTTGAGACCAGGGGGAATGGCCTTCCTGAAGTGGGCGTCCTTCTTTTGCAAGTGGGGTGTAAGCCTGACCAACAGGTCATCAAACATCTCTGGGGACACCCTGGTGTAGTTCTTGAACTTCCTCCTGTCATTCTCCCTCAGCTCTTCCATCAAAGTTTGGTACTGTCCACGTTCGGCTCTCAACTGTGGGTGGAGCGTGGGTCTAAACCACCAGTTGTGCTTCCTTTTTTTCCTTCGAGGCTCTTCTTTTTCAGGATTGGCCAGCATAAGTTGATAGGCAGTGGCCACCTCAGCATCTCTCATCATCTTCTGATGGAGCAGCATCATCACTCCAACATTATCAAAAGCCTCAGACATATCAAAATTGTTAATATTTAGTAGAGATGTTATTCATACAGCAGCTGAGGAGGGTCTGAACCAGGTATCCGATGGCCGGTATTTATATAGTCGGCAAGTGGCGCCAAGCGGCGGCAAGTTCAAACCAATTTGGCGACCTTTGGCACAAACTAATCACCAAGTGGCGCAAAGTAGCCGTGTATTGGCGCGAATGGCGCCAACAGGGTGAATTTTGGAATCAAATGGCGCGAACTGGCGCAAAGTGGCGCAACATTTTGGAGCAAGCCGGGTGGCATTTGGCGCACGCCATATGGCACCCAGTTCATTCCACTTGGCGACACATGCCGAGCGGACATTAATTCGGCGCCACAGCGAGCCACTACGCGCCAATCACATAATCTTTGGCGCGAACTGGCACCAACTGGCGCCGGCCCAGTGGACTCCTAGCATAAAGTAAAAGAGAAGAAAATACTTTCTGCCCTTGGCCTTGGCATTATCCCTGGTGGTACTTCTACAAATCATTTTTTGATCGATATAAATTGTAATTATTTAGTGTGGGAGAATGATGAGGGATAACTTTATCTATAAATAACGAGGTAAGGCTTTGACAATATGGAACACGTAGCTGCCTCGCTTGCTGTTGCTGAAAGAAAATATTTTCGAATATATTTATTTGTAAAAAATGAACCTGTTGTTTTTTCCTAATGAGATTAATAAATTAAACGGAGAAGTATACAGCTTATAAAATTTAATAAATAACTATATTTATATTAATTATAAGTGCCTATCAATTCATTTTCATTTTTCATGGGAATGAGCGGATAGGGTCATATTATATGCAGAGTACTACTTTTCCATGTATTCTTTATTGTATCTAGGATTTTCTGAACGCAGAATCTCGATGAATGATGAATTATAATCGGTACTCAAGTATTGCTGTAAACTAGAGGTTGTATATTATGTCAGTGATGTGTTGATAGAAAAAAGGAAAGACAAAATATTAACTAAAGTTCAAACATTGATCACATCATCACGACCGGCAAAGACAAATAAGATGTAGTGTTTGTTTTGGTAACAATGTATAAGGGCCATGAGCGTCAGCAGGTGAGTGATGCATATGAGAGCTTTATACGAAGACATTTTTATTGTTTTTGTTCATTTCCAGGAGACGTGGTTTATCATGGTAATGTGTCAGCTAGCGCAGAACCTGAGCATGAGATATTTGAACTCATACCCTCTTCGAATTACAGCATTAGGATCAGAGCTTGGAACTATGAACTTGCAGGGGAGTATGGTCCAGCGATTTGGGTACAGACAAATTAAGCAAGTATGTCTCAACATGCGTTTCTTCTAGTTTTATTGATAACGATGAACTATAAACAATTTGTGCGTAAAGGACGAAAATTACATTTATTAAAAAAAAAAAAAAAAGATACGCCGTCAAACGTGTATCTCTAAATCCAAAAATACAACTCCGATATGAATATTATTGTGCTCAAAATTGAACATTTAGTTTATATCATCTACAGGAACTAATGATTTGTGAACATGTACTTGTACAATTCTTAATTTGTTTTGTTGTTAAATATTTAACCTGATTTCACCCTCTTCCCCAACGGAAATAACAAGATCATAGAGGAATGATTTTGTTTAAATAAATTGATCCCTAATTAAGTATTTATTTCCAGATTACCAACCCAGAACCCACCAACAACCCACCAACATCGTCGACATCCTTGTCATGTAGTCCAGAGATACCTACGATAATGATGATCAGGGATTTGTACGAAGCGTTATGGGCCATGACCTGCATGGTGGTAATGATGAGGACTGTAATGATGATTAGGCTTGTTGCATTATGAAAACAATATTACAAAGTAAACTTGACTATTGTGATGTGGTCTGGCGAAATATTATGAAAAAATCTGTTAAGAAGCTTCAAGTCCTCCAGAATAGAGCCCTCCGAATTATATTAAAAGTTGATGCCAGATATTCTACAATTTCCCTGTTTCACCAGTTAAAGCTTGATTTTTTAGAAAAAAGAAGAGATAAACATGCCCTTTACATGATGTATAAAATTGCTAATCATAATTGTCCTAATTACTTGCTAGATTTATTTGAACTAAAAAAATGTAATTATAATATGAGAAATTCAATTAATAATTTTGTACTACCTAAATTAAAAACATGTTTTAAAAAAAAGAGTTTCAGCTATTTCGGTGCGAAATGCTGGAACTCAATCTCACCAGAACTTAAACGTGAGTTATCAGTTATAAATTTCAAATGTAATCTAAATAAGTATATGGAACCAAGAGCCCTTAATGAGTAATCCCCATCCCCTTTTAATATTTCATATGTATTTTTAGTTTATGTTATTTTTGTTTTGTATATATTTATGTTACCATTATTATGTTGAATTATGTTGTATATATGTTATTTTGATATTGTATGTTTTTATGTATATGCACGGCCCTACAGAAGAACAGTCCGCGGGCTGAGGTAGGCCTCCGTGTTTAAATAAATAAATGAAATGAAATGAAATGAAATGAACTCACATTCACATCGATTGGAGACATTGAACTGGGGCTCACATTGCAATTAATATTGAGGATTTTATACTCAAACCCTGGAGTCTCAATCTATAACACATGGATAAATAGGATTCAAACTTGGGAGACATTGATAAAAAGGAGTCGAGCTAACTCGGACCGGAAAGGTTTAGGGTTAGGGTTAGGGTTAGGATTAGGGTAAAATTAGACCCCCAAAAATACCGTTTTTACAGCGCGGACGCGTTGTATCCAGGTTCGAGTTAGCCCTGATCCGATAAAAACTACATACTGGACCTTTATATGCAGTATATACTCGTACAACTCGCAACATTAATGAAAGTAACAGGGGTACAGTTTGTGACCAAATAATGCTGACCAAAGAATGAGATGGTGCTTAATGCTCGATATCTAAATATATGATAGATAATGTGTGTGCAAATATTTTTGTTGTCTTACCAGGTTTTGTTTGAAACCATCGTTTATACCCTGTACATACATGTAAATGTAGAGTACCTTACACACGTGAGTACTTCCTACACAAGAAATTCAGTATTTCAATGCAGCTTTTTACCTAGGTTGGTCTATTTACTTAGAAAAACTACATTGTATTGTAGCCGTTGAACACTTCACAGAATATTGACTTAAAGCGGGATTGCATTACGTGTAGCTACACGCGCCCTCTATATAGCAAACAATGCCTAAGCGGTACCCAATTAGCCCCCATGATCACCTTTTTCTTATATTAATTGAGAGCTGATTTAATGAGATAACAACCTGCCAGTGACCATGCAAGGAGGTCTAATCCATCCTGGCCAAACTAGTCCAGATAGGCTTTAAGTCTGCATGCAAAGGGATGGCAATAAATTGGCTTTGTGATAGAAAAGTGTCGCGTAAATGGGAGGTCCTGGGTTTAACACCAAGTCGATGAGCAGGTGTCCATGTAGTAAGGCATTAATTCTCATCACCAATTAAGTCCCTCAGAGAGCACTTGAAGATGTTGGTATCCTTGTTCCTGAGATACGAGCATACACGTGCCTTCTTAGCGGTGAAGAAAAACCTTCAATCAAATCAAACCAGGGTAATACCTATAGAGTACTTTAAGTGCAACACTGTGACAACTTAATTTCAATTATTTATCCAGTTGTATTTGTTTCAACTTTCTCAATAGATTTGTATTTTTTCACTATCTTTATTGGCTGCGTATAGTTTTAAAACTATTTTCAGTTTGGTTTCCCTTTTTATAATACAATTTATATATTTTATAAAGGGAACTTTTTGATGAAAGGGAATCTTTGCCTTGACGGTCCCTGTGTTCTGTGGTTGTATGATTGTTGTGCTTGTTATATTTTAAACTTTTCTTTTAGCTTTAATAACCTGTGTTTACAATGAACTGACATTGTTACATTTAGATTTGGAGAAGATATCGTCTGTTTGGAGCGGGAAGGGAATTGATGCTGTATAACCTGGTATGACTTAATTCCCTTCTGGCTCCGAACAGACAGAAAATTTGATGTTTATTCCAGATTTGTGTACATTTTCATTTATTTTCCACTAGACCTTCTCATTCTGAATGGAAATAAGTTTCACTTTCAATATGATATATATTTGTTTTCATTAAGGTTTCATTTCTACATTAACTGCATATGAAAAGAATGTACAAAGTAACAAAACATATAAATATATTCGATAAATAGGTGGTATTAAAACAATAAAAACGATGTTATGCATATCATTGAATACAAAGGATGCTTACTTAATCTACAATAATGAGGGGAAAACCTTGAAAGCATTATGCTTGTGAATAAGGTTCCCTACAGTATACGTTTGTTACATATCATGGAATCAACAGCAATACAAAATTAAATATTTACCAACATGCTCAGAAGTGCTCAGATGTGCCCAGCTTCAAGTGTATGTCGCTCTCACTTAGCATGCATAAAAACAGAACGAAGTGACTGAGAGAGAGAGGTAACAGGCCTATAACATGTATTGTTACGGACAATGCCTCACTGACTCTCTTACATAATTATGTAGTGATACTAGTATACAAATGTTGACTGCTTTAAGGGCACAGTTAAAATTACACCCCAATGTGATCTAGAAGCTGTACTGTACACGGAGAAGAAGTCGAATGGTATATAGTGTTGGCTTGAGATCACCGAGGAGTTATAGTTTTAACTGGGACCCGACAATTCAGCAGTCACTAATTATTTTATATAATGCATCCGACTTTTTGATTCCCAAAAAGGAGAATTTTGACAAAATATCCTATTAAAAATGTATGGAAATTTACCACTCTAATTGAAATGCACATAAATACTTCGTGCACTTATTGTTATCTTTATGCACATCAAGGCATTCTTGCATTATACATGCCAGTGGAACTATTTCTAATCAATATTTTGTGTTTATATACCTCTCTTTAGAAATCTAACCATCAGATTGGTCGAAATTGGAGTCGTAATTTTAGCCATGCCCGCCTACCAGTCAATAATCTTTTAAAATATGCCCGCATGCCCGCCTACCGGTCAATATCTTTTTGTTAAATGCCCGCATGCCCCAGTAACTGGAAAACGTTTTACACGTAAACCAAAGGGGATCTTTGCAACATTTAATTATGCGGCCCGTTAACTGTTAACGGGCCGCATAATTAAATGTTGCAAAGATCCCCTTTGGTTTACGTGTAAAACGTTTTCCTTGTGCGAGCGCGGATATCATACAGTGTGTGTGCGATTCCCGAATGATCGCAACATTTCAGGCAAATTTCCAGCGAAGATTAACAGACATTGTCTCAGATTTTCTGTGATTTTTTAACCAATCTTTTCTAAAGAGAAGAATAAGGCAAGAATTATTTGTAGATTTTTTTGTGAAATCGGTTTATAAAAGAAATATGGACTACTTCAATATTCGAGGCATCGCTGTTTCTGTACCGGCTCTCGGGGACGTTGCATCCTGCCGTGATCCCTCGGCGCGCCGCCCACCGCGCAGCGTCTCGGGGTCATGGCAGGACCCCCCCCCCCCCACCCCCCCCCCCCCCCACGCCGGGGTCGAAGGGACCACATTCAAGTTCCCAGTTCCCGAAATCTCCGGTAAATGGGTATTTTTCACGCAACAATATTACGTAATACGTAATACACGTAATACACACAAAAATCAGACCGTATTGACTTTACACACCAGCGATAGGGGAGCTTTTAAAGGGTGGAATATGCAGACGCGTACCATAAATAACATTGAGTGGGGGGAGGGAGGCGGGGCAAGATGCAATGTCCCCTTGTCCCTATAGAAACAGCTTTGCATCTCATAGCAGTCAATATATCTATACAATGCTGCATAGTAGCCGGAACTGATTTATCATGCCTACAACTGTGACTAATTACAGGTCCAGAATTTTGACATGATTGTGGTATATATTATTCTTATCTGTTGATTACATTAATATACATGCAATGGCTAAGTCAGCATTTGATTTTATGCTGGGAAAAAAAAGTTTCTGAAATGCTTCTTAAAGTTACAACACTTAATCTACTTCTGCTGTTGTGTTTTGTATAGCTTTCCAAATGTTAATAAGTTGAATGAAAAAACAAATCTTCTTTTTTTTAAAAGCGTTCAAAATGATGAAAGAATGCTGCCCTTTCGTGCTACGTTATGTCATGCGAGTAATATTGTACCTACACAGAAATGAATGATAATGAGAAATTATTAGCTGAGAAAGAGAGAGAGAGGAAGAGAGTATATAAAGAGAGAGAATAGTGGTTCATAGGGAGAGAGAGAGAGTGAGAGGACGAGAAAGAGAGAAAGAGCCGATAAAAAGGGAGAGAACTGGTCCAGAAAGAGAGAGAGAGAGAGAAAGAGGGAGAAAGGAATATGATAATAATGATATTAACAATGATGATAAAGTTAATATAATGATAATATGAAATAATAATACAAAATAATAATAATAATATATTTCCGAATTGTACGCAATCGTACATTTTCAATTGTTGTAAATTCATTTACTTTCTTATATTATTCCACGATGTAAAAACGCTATATATCCGTGTTTCCATCTGACTACGCCAGTGTAAATTTACTACTTTGATTATCTATTTGTGTATTTTATTTTCTATTGTATTTTGTTTATGTGCTCTATGTAATGCCGACAAACTGGATTTCCAAATGGACCAATAAAATTAATCTGAATGAATCTGAATCTGAATCTGATTGAATCTGAATAAAAGAGAGTATAGAAAGAAAGAAAATTGTGGTGCATAGGGAGAGAGAAAGAGAGTGGGAGGACGAGAAAAAGAAAAAAGAGCTGATAAAAAGAGAGAGAACTGTGGTACAGAGAGGAAGAGAGAGGGAGAGAGAGAGAGAGAGAGAGAAAGCCCGGTGTCGTGGTCCACCTCCACAACCCCATTAGTTATACCGGAAGGAGAGGCCGGGAGTCACAGTGATTCAGTTCACTTCTTGCCTCCCAGACACAGCCAAATGTACTAGAAATAATAATACTACTACTACTATTAATAATACTACTAATACTACTGCTACTAATACTAATACTACTACTACTACTAATAATAATAATAATAATAATATTAATGATAATAATAATAATAATAATAATAATAATAATAATAAACCATGGACAACATTGTCTCTGGTTGCCCAGTACTTGCAAACACCGATTACATCCACAGGCACAACAAGACATCAGCATACTTGCACAGGACAATTTGCCAGTATAACAAGATCAAAACATATTAACAAATGGTATGAACACCATCCTCCAATAGTAACTGAAATTGAAGAAGTCTCCATTCTCTTGGATACGCCAATCCATACTGACAGAGAGCTAAATAGCCAACAAACCGGACATTGTTGTAATGATATGAAGAAAGAAAGATGCATGGTCATTGGTATAGCAGTGCCCTCAGGAAGCAACACATCTATGAAGGTCACAGAAAAGCTGACTAAGTACAGAGACCTTAAAATTGAAGTCAGCAGGATGAGGGGTATGAAGGTTGAACAAATCCCAGAAGCTCTAGGACACATAGAGAAAGGAAAGGAAAAGGTTAGTGACCGCATCATGGCTAACGTTGACCTAAGCACCGTCCAGAAGATTGCAATCCTGGGGACAACACACATTCTCCTTTAAATATTGACAATCAATTAACACATATTGGGACCAGTCATGGGGATGGTAGAATACGGTTAGTTTTATCATATTAGAACGCCTTGTGAGCTATGAGCCGACCGGACCTTCCATTTGGACAGGTTCTTAAAGTGCCGGAAAACAGTGCGATAAGATCAAACAGGGGGCTCTGGTAGAGCAAGTGTAAGCTTTGGGTACCCCATGGTGGTCCTTTCGCCCTAATTGTATCCGTGTATACTACATATTAAGTTAGCATTACCTTTGTAGTGCTTTAGGTCCATGGATTGGACCAATCTCCCTTGTTGTAAATAAGATATAGATTTGAGAATGATAATAATAATAACATACGATGAGCAAGTAAAGAAGTTATGTGACCCAACAATATAAACATGAGAGATCTCATTCTAAATATCGATTGCTCAAGATTTTTCCTTTAAAGTTTTTACTTTGATTAATAAGTGCCGCTTTAACAGGCGAAAATGTTTTACCGCCGCGTCAGATCTCCGGGGTAAAAAACAGGAATTTACATGTGGTGTCTTTAAACATAAAAAATGTGTCTTTTACTGTATACTCTTGTTATTTTTGGAAATAAAACAAAAGCAAAGATAAGTAGGGAATGACACTTCATTTAGTTGATAAGCTTAGTAATACCCACCGCCCCCACCACTAGCCCCTAATAATCCAGGCTATATGAATATTCCGTCCCTTTTCTCATCACCGTCAAACAATCCTGCCCACTTTTCATAATTAAAGCCCCACTGCACTACTTATAGCTACTTGCGCCCTTTATATATCCAACAAGGCCTAAGTGGTGCCCGTTGATCCCCCATGATCAATTATCAATCATTGAGTGGGCTTATTTTGCTTTCTTATGGATCCGTACAACATGGCAGAGCTTGAGGGGCCCCAGGATGCTCTCGAGTTTATTTAAATTTCAAGAGAGATATTGTTTTTAGGAGTGAAAAAGAGGTTATTTCTAAATTGAAACGAAAGGGCTCCTAAAAGTCAAATAGCTCTTTCATTTCATTTGAAAAATAACCCCTCTCTCTCTCTCTTAAAGACAATTTTATGAGATGGAATGTTCAATCCGAGGGCTTGTTGTGTTTTTTGAAAAGAGCACACAAAGGGGGCAGTGCAATTTAAATTTTATGAGATGGATTAGAGTTTTTATCGCTCTTGAAAGATAAATAGCCCTTTCAATTTTTTTAGAAATAAACTCTTAATAATAATAATAATAACAACATTTATAATGCGCACATATCCACCCCAAGAGATGCTCATCCCTTGAAACTTAAATTGCACTGCCCGTATTGTGTGTTCTTTTTAAAGAGCACAACAAAGCCCTCATTTATTTATTTGGCGACCGCCACCTAATATTTCTGACGGCCGCCACTTAATTATCTGGCGGCCGCCAAATAATTCCTCGTCTGTCTTTTATCACTCTTGACTCCCAAGACAAACAAATAACACAATAATATATTTCAGTTGTTGTGGGATAGCCTGACAACGACTATGGGAGCCGGCCGTTTATTTAGTATGAAAGTTTAACAAACATTTCTTCTTGTTTTCTTCAGGAAACTGGACCGACCATGGTCCAGGTTAAAAAACCAGAGGTAAAAACTCAACGGGAATAAAAACTCTGGAAAACCTAAAGACACATGTCGTAACATAACATAACACATCGCACTTTAATTGTAAATAAAAGTTGTCTCGTTGAAAGTTCAAGCCAGAATGATTCAATTACACACTCATTGATGCCACGCCCTGGTCTCCGTGGCAAGAAGCTCGCACACCTGTACGAGCTACCTATGTAAATTACATTCCACCGGGGCAGCGGCCCCGGACGCGTTATTTTTTTCTGCGGCACAGATTGGGGTTAGGTGCGTGTTGAGCCTATGGGAAAGTTTAGGGTTAGGGTTAGGGTTAGGGTTAAATCAAGACCCCTTTTTAAAAAAAGCCCCATTCTGTGTCGCAGAAAAAAATGACGCGCCCCGGACCCAACCTAAGTATGCATTAATTAAAGATACAAACAACATTTGCCTGCTATACAATCGTACCGCAGACAAATAATATTAAATGTTAATTCACATTGTGGCACTAATGGCTTCCGTAGATAAGGTTAAATGTACTGAAATACTTTTGTCGATGGGTGTTGTGTGTACTTGTGTGTATTCTCACGCTCGCTGCGCTAATTTCTGCTCTCATATTCAACAGCAAATTGCAAAATATGTACATGTACCAATAATTTGCTTAATATCTGTAACGGCTCGGAATATTGAATTTTGTTTTAATGGTTGAAGTGGTATCAATTATGAATAACTTATTTCAACCATACCTTTTCCACAGGACTTCCCTTCCTTCTCTTTCTTCTCTCTCTCTCTCTCCCTCTCTCTCGCTCTTTCTCTTTCTCTCCCTCATAACTCTTTCACCTCTCTCTCTCTCTCTCTCTCTCTCTCTCTATATATATATATATATCTTTCTCTCTCTCTCTCTCTCCCTTCCCTTTTTCATTCCTTCTTCAATTTTTGCTTCCTCCCTTGAATGATTGAATTTATCTTTCACCTTCTTCAGTAAGATACCATTATTGAAGTTCACACAATACATGTTCAAAGTCTGATTTTGAAATATATTATGTTTAAATCTTTAGTGTTATATTTTGATAGTTTAAGCATTACTAACAATTTCCGTATGCTTATTCCCATTCCCTAAAAAGTATAACTGCATTTATGTATTTTAACTTTTTTTTAATGTGTATGAATGACATAAAATGTGTCACTATGAACTGTAATTTTGCATACACAGTAATTATTTTCCTCTAATTCTCTCTCTCCCGGCCGGCCTCTTCCTCCGCCCTTCCTTTCTCAGTCTCCCAGTTACCTGTTTCTATACCTTTTACTTCGTTTTCCACTATCCTCCTCTCGATTCCCTCTTCTCTAACTCTCCTTTTCTCCCACTTTCTTTCTACTCTCCTATTTTGCTATATCTCTCAGTGCAATATGTAAAAATAGTTGGACCCTGTTTTAAGAATTAATACTGTCTTCATTATTTTTATTGCCGTATTGTTTTTATGTTTTAATGTTCTCACATTGTATGATAATTGTTACAACATTAATGTGCAAGTTCAGTTGTGTTTATCATGTCAATTGAATGTAATTCAGCCTACGGGCTGCCAGGTTCAGTATTTTTATAAACTGTAAACCAAATATCGTTAAATATCGTTAAATATAAAGGACCTTTCAGTCTTCTGACTCGACGATAGATGATCGGGAGTGAGTTGAATCAAACCTTTAAAAAAAAAAGGTAAAGAACAAACAGGATCGGTGAAGCATTTTCCAAAATGGGGGGGGGTACCAGCAAAATAGGGCACTTTCTGGAATATGAGGGGCACCTACAAAGGGAAAAATCAAAATGTAAATCTACCATATTTAGACATTGGTATATACCCCTTCATTTTCATGATTGTGATTACAATATCAGGGATGATTTCAATGTTTGTTTCTCTCTTTACATGGTCCAATATACTGTTTAAGAATCATACTTTGCAGTTGGGTGTGATGGCCTGAATATTAAGAAAATTTTAAGATTTGTGACGTCGCAGCGCGAAAAGTTTAAAAGGAAAACAACAACAACAAATCCTGATGGGTTTGAAGCACAATTTAATCATGAAAGACTGAAAAAACATTTCATAAATAACACAGTTATACCAATTATAAATGCGAGCGAGCTTTGGGGGAAATAAATGAAAAAGTTGCTCTAAGTCGCTTTATAGGGGAGTATGTTATAAAGATTTAGGAAAAGGGATACTTTTCAGAAAGAAAAAGGACCGTTATTAGAAAAGAAAAGGGGCACATGTCAAAATAAATCTCGAAGCTGAAAAGGGGCACTCACCAGAGATTAATAAGGTACTTATGAGAAAGGAAAAGGGGCACACATCATATTTTAATAGGGGCATTTATCAGAGGTGAATAGGAGTATTTATGAACATGGGGAAGGGGCTGATATAAAAAAGGAAAAAGGGACATTTATCAGAAGCAAATAGAGTAATTAATGAAAAGGGGACACGTGTCAAAATAAAAGAGGCACATATCAGAGGTTAAAATAAGTACGTATTAGAAGGGGAAGGGGAACTGCTTTAAAAGGGAAAAAAATGGCACTTTTCAAACTTAAAAAGAGGCACCTTTTGCCCCCCCCCCCCACCCCCCCCCCCCCCCCCCCCCCCCCCCATCGGGAGCACCACCATGAGCACAAAGCTTTAACGTGGATGTCTTTATTTCCCAATCTGTTTCTTCTTTTTTTTTCCTTTTCTTTTTTTTCCTTTTGATGTCTTTCTTCATTTCCTCCTCTATGATTGTGTTTGGCAAAATGTTCCCTTTGGTTCACCTTTTCCCGTTTGTTCTCTAGTCTCTTTCTTGACATTATATTTGTATCTCCTTTATCTTTCTCTCTCGCGCTCTGTCTCTCTGTCTCTCTGTCTCCCTGTCTCCCTCTCTCTCTTTCAATTGGCACCCCTTCGTAACAAAGTTGGTCTTAGTGGAAGTAGACAAATCCGGTGATGGGGGGGGGGGGGGAGATGATAGAAATAGAACAAAAAAGAAAGTCATGACAATTGACACTCGAGATCGATAACTTTCTTCTTGTCAAGTTGGTCCTAATGTGTAATGCGTAGGCCAGAGGTTCTAAACGTTTTCTTTGACGGTCCAGAAGTGATTTCTATGAAAGCTGTAAGTTCTTAAATGACAGTTATGAAGATAATGAGGCCTGTTTTTGGTCTATATCTGATCCAAGGAGAATTGTTACAGTTTAAAAAACAGAGCCACCAGTGCTTCCACTCGTTTAAATAAAGTTTCCTGAAAAAGGACACCCAATTTCCTGGAAATTAAAGGAATTTTATTAAAACTTTCGATTTTTTTATTTGGATGAATCGCTATGACGTTTAATATATATATATATTAATTATTGAGTGGGCTTATTTTGCTTTCTAATGGATCCGTACAACATGGCAGAGCTTGAGGGGCTTGGTAGAGCCCCTGCCTGGGGTTTCAGAGCGGAGCCCCAGGATTCTCTCGAGTTTATTTGAATTTCAAGAGAGACATTGTTTCTAGGAGACAACAATATTATTTGTCTGCGGTACGATTGTATAGCAGGCAAATGTTGTTTGTATCGTTAATGAATGCATACTTATGTTGAACGCGGACATGCGAGACAGCCGGACGGGCTGCCAAGCCAGCTCGATTCGTTGACTTCCGATAAATTAAGAAATTTTTCAGCAGCATAATTATTAATAACAATCAGAAAGCCGGGATCGTGCTTTTCGTGTAGAAAAGCAGGGCATTAGAGAGTTGACTGCAGAGAGGTCTCCATTTATCTTCTTTACAATACAGAGCTAAGTAAAATTATCCTTGCATTCACCCGTTTACGGGTTAATTTGCCCAATAATCTTTCTTTCATATGAAGTTTGTCTCGAGAGAGAGATAGGTAAATTGGTAGAGAAGAAGTGTATTACTTAATACTAAGAGGAAAGATTCTCAGTGTACTAAAACGGTGTGTTAAATGCCAAATGGCATCTCCTGTAAGGAGACTACGAGAAAAGAAGGAATGTTGGGGGGGGGGTAGTGAGCACTATTTTTTTTGGTTCTCGAAAATTAAAAATTTGCACCCCCCAAAAAACCCCAAAATATGTAAAAAATCACGTGTTTTTACATGATTTTTTTCTCAAGGCCCCCCCCCCCCCCCCTGGATCCCCCACTGCTGGATAGTGCACATGAAAGTTATATGATCATTATTCATTTTATCACAAGCAGTGCACTCCATGATACACAGGTGGAAGAATTCTGTGAAAAGGGGGAAACAAAGGCTATTTATGTAGCATCTCCATCGCTGTAGAAGTGATTATTTCAAAATGTACTAAGTGGGACCTCTTCTTTTTTTGAAGATCAGTGCATATTCGGGGTCATTTGGACATATGCTCACCGTGAACTGGTCTATTAAAGACAAGGAGTTGTTCAAGTGTGTGAACAGTAAGAGTTGGAATGCTCCTATCTTGGTAAACATCAGATATGCTGACAGGGCTTTTTTTTTTTGGAGGGAAAGTGTAGACAAATTAAATACTTCCATATATATCAGGTGTGGTTACGTACAATTGGTCAGGTGAAAGCAGATGCCTCCGAAGTCGGATACGGGGGTTATGTTGTCGAGAGTGATGACACAGAACTCATGGGAGTTTGGTCTGAGTCTGAGAAGATTCAAAGCTCCTCGTGGAGAGTGCTCGAAGTCGTCGTGAGAACGGCAGCATCGCCTGGAAGGGCGAAGTGTACGCTGGTACACGGACAACAAGAATGGTGTGGAAATCGTGATAAAATGGAGTGGTAACCAGGGGCGTCGCTAGACCTTTTTCAGTGGGGGGGGGGGGGGGGGTGTAGAGGCCAACTATTACCGACAAAACTAGCCACCAATTACCGACAAAATTAAATGTCCAATATCTACAAATTTAACCCTATAAACCCGGGGCCGAAGGCTAAATTATTTTTTCCTATGGACTATCTATATAGTACTTGCGTATGCGCAAATGGTCATTTTCCCTCGACGACATAAATATATGAATTATTTCGTCAACTAAGTCAGCATCATAGCTATATTTTAATGCAGGCGCGGAGCTAGGATCTTATTTTAGGGAGGGGCGGTAGAGAGCAAGCGAATCACTTAAAGAGCGCGCGAAACGCGCTCATTAGTGGGGGGTGGGTGATAGGCCTCCCGCGCGAAGCGCGGAAGCTTAAACGTTACCTTAAATTATTATGAAAAGAAGACGATTTATTGTACCGTTCTCGACTGTTAATCATTGTCTGAATGAAGTTCCCCCCCCCCCCTCCCGCGCGAAGCGCGAAAGCTTTGACGTTTCATTAAATTATTATAAAAAGAAGACGATTTGCTGTATCGTTCTCGACTGTTAATCCTTGTCTGAATTCAGTTTTCTCCCCTCCCGCACACCCGCGGAAGCTTTGACGTTTCATTAAATTATGAGAAAAGCAGACAATTCGGTGTACTGTTCTCGACTCTTAATCCTTATCTGAATTCAGTTCTCCCCCCTCCCCGCGCGAAAAGCGGAAGTTTTGGCGTTTCATTAAATATTAGAGAAAGTAGACGATTCGTTGAACCCTGCTCGACTCTTAATCTGTGTCTGAATTCAGTTTATCCCCCTCCCGCACAGCGCGGAAGCTTTGACGGTTCATTAAATTATTAGAAAAGCAGACAATTCGGTGTACTGTTCTCGACTCTTAATCCTTATCTGAATTCAGTTCTCCCCCTCCCTCGCGAAGCGCGGAAGTTTTGGCGTTTCATTAAAGGGGCACGTTCCCGCCAGTGTAGTTATCGCTGCTCTAGTCATCGCCATCTTGGTTCCGAAGATCGACTTCTAATTTGCATACAGCTGTCAATCAAAGTACGCGCGTCCTGGCCTGCCTTCGCCAAGCCAGCTGATCGCTGCCGATCGTGACGTCACGAAAGTGGGCGGAAACAGCTGCCGAATTTTAGAGCCGAACTGCGATTGGTATTACTTCGGCACATGTATGCGCTAATCGGCATTGTGCGGGCATTCGGAACATGCCATCTGCGTAAGAGCCGTATTATGTTGGTGTCAAATAGGCAGCTAGCACCGTCCGCCAGCGGGTACGTATTTTGAACGCCCTCTGGAATATGGGGAACATGCCCCTTTAAATATTAGAGAAAGTAGACGATTCGTTGAACCGTGCTCGACTCTCAATCCTTGTCTGAATTTAGTTTTTTTTCCCCTCCCGCGCGAAGCGCGGAAGCTTTGACGTTTCATTAAATTATGAGAAAAAAGCAGACGATTCGGTGTACTGATCTCGACTCTGAATCCTTATCTGAATTCAGTTCTCCCCCTCCCGCGCGAAGCGCGGAAGTTTTGGCGTTTCATCAAATTATTAGAGAAAAGTAGACGATTCGGTACTGCATGTTTTCGACTCTTAATCCTTGTCTGAATGAAGCTTCGCCCTCCCGCGCAAAGCGCGGAAGTTTTGACGTTTCCTTAAATTATTAGAGAAAGTAGACGATTCGTTGTACCGTTCTCCACTCGTCTATAAATGAAGTTTTCCCCTTCCGCGCGAAGCGCGGTATTTTTGGCGTTTCAACACAATATAGAGAAAGAAAGACGATTTGTCGTACCGTTTTCGATTCTTAATAAGCCATATTTGTCTGAATTCAGTTTCCCCCTCTCGCGCGAAGCGCGGAAGCTTTGACGTTTCCTTAAATTATTAGAGAAAGAAGAGACGATTCGTTGTACCGTTTTCGACTCTTAATAAGCCCTATTTGTCCGAATTCAGTTCCCCCCCTCTCGCGCGAACCCTGGAATCTTTGACGTTTCCTTAAAATATTGGAGAAAGAAGACGATTTGTTGTACCGTTCTCGACTCGTTTAAATGAAGTTTTCCCCTTCCGCGCGAAGCGCGGGAATCTTTGGCGTTTCATCACAATATAGAGAAAGGAAAACGATTCGTCGTACCGTTGTTGACTCTTAAACCTTGTTTGAATTTAGTTTCCGCGAAAATGTTAAACCTCTGATTTCTTTAGCTGATATTATAGTAAAGTGAAACTTCGAGAAAATACAAGTATAGTAGTTGTAGTCACTCTCGAAGTCCTCACAGCGGATAAAAAGTCACAGTTCGAAGGGAAAAAAAACTTGTCGGCCAACCGACAATAAACATC
>JAVYIG010003021.1:0-214883 GCA_035222895.1 Strongylocentrotus droebachiensis
TGATTGATTTCTTTGTTGATCACTAATGTCCGTATTTGTTTCAGGCGCAAAGCCATAGATATTTTACCTAGTCTACAAATGTACAAATAAGAGGACATTCTACAAGAGGAAATTGGAAAACACGATCACATTTTCAGAGGCACCGTTGGCATGTTTTACAATGTTGTGACCCAATTTCTTGTTTGTTACCACGTAAATGTTTACTCGTGACAGGTGTAAAAGATTAGATTCCACCCCCCCCCCCCCCCCAAAAAAAAAAAAAAAAAAAAAAAAAAAAAAAAAAAAAAAAAACGTTCATGTACATCATTCTATCATTCCGTCTGACTTGTATTTTTGTTTTCATTATCATTTTTGTATAAACGTATCGTAAAGCAAAGAGGGTTCAGAAAGAAATGAACAGAATTCAACCCGTCGGTCCATTTGTCACATTCATACAAATCAGGGAAGTCCCCCCGCCCCCCCCCCCCACCAAAAAAAAAAACAACCCACATCCACATACCAACCCCCGCCAGCACACACACACACACGCACACACAAACATCCAAACACCCGCCCGCACATCTTTGATTGGTTCCACACTACACCATTGTACCTTCCTTTCCACTCCCTCCCCATCTATTTCTCTCTCTCCCTCTCCTGTCCTCTCCAAACTTCCTTTCTTATCTCCCTTTCTCTCGTCTAGCTTGCAGTCTCTATCTCTTATATTCATAGTTGTAATCGAATTCAATCTCTGTTTTGCTATATTATTTCCCATATCTTGCTCTCTCTCTGTTATTATCTATTATTTCCCTCTGTCTCTCTGTCCAATTTCTCTCTCTACCTCTGTCTCTCTTCCTCATATTAACTCCTTTCATCCTTCTCAATCATCAGCCATCATGAGTCCAACAATTAATACTGACAATATACTCATTTACGAGTCAAATGTACTTTAGTAAAAGTGCATTAATTCGCACATCCTTTTATTGAAATGTTAAGGCAGTAGGCTCCTCGGGATTCACATTTACATTTAATTATTCATAAGCATCGACAAAATCGAGAAAGTAGTTGACAGTTAAACAAAGAAAAATGATAACAATGAAAGCCTTGTCCCCTTCAGCTCGAGATTGCCAAATAACCCGCTACTTTAACTATCCCGATCACAAATATTCAGCTAATTTTCGTCCTCATCAGCCCGCAGTTCCTATTAGCGGGTCAAGATAATCATCCCAAGATATCTTGAGCTAGTTTGCAAAATATCCCGCTATTTGTCCGATGAGCCCGAAGACTCGCACTATACGCGAACGCTGCGCTATTTGGCAATCTCGAGCTGATGATGACATACCTCGTGTTGCAGAAGTAGTGATATGAGAAAGTGATATGTCTAGCGTCAAGCGTGACTAGCGATGCATAGAAACTCAGGCTCTAGCACGGAAGGCAATGAATATTTTAGTTCACCAAGGTAACAACAATGACTTTACAAAGAACAAAACATGCGTAGAAAAAAAAAATCGAGCTAAAAATGTGTATCAAAATACGACTTCACGTAAGAAAAAATATGCACCCAGAGTATAGATGTGCAAAATCTTGTAATGCTTCAGGAACTGTAGCAAAATTATTTCAGAAAATTGAGGGATTTTTTTGAGGGGGAGTATTCCATAAAAGCAAGTTTATTTTACTTCCAAATGAATCTGTAAAATGAAACACAAGGACCAGCATTCTACTCAAATTCGAACCCGACTATGGCCTCCAGCTTGTGTTCAAAATGGGCTGTAACAAAGAAACTAAGTCAAGGTCTAAATTTCCTTTGTTAAGAGTGATCTTAGACCAAGAGTCGGGTGTGAGGAAATTTCAAGTTTTGTTACAAGTACATTTTATGAAAGCAGGAAAATAAGAGAAACAGAAGTTTGAAATACATCGGACCAATGATAAGACATTGACACTTTCGTCGGGGAGTGATGATTAAGTAATTGACAACTCTCCTGTTTTTCGTGTACAAAAATATCATTGATTTCTGTTTTTTCTTCTCTTAAGTGCCTCCTCCTGTTTGACAGTCTCGAAATATATTATGGATAGACCTCAAAAGAGAAACGACCCATCTTAGTCTTAAATTTGATACAATTTTGTTTTTATCGTCATTTTGTGTGTTGAAATAAATCGGAAAGTTTTCCGGTTCTACGTCACACTAACATTATTTGTTCAGTCAATTTGAAGTGCTCTTACGTATAGAGCATAACACTTTCAAAAATGCATAACTTCCTTATTTTTGTCCGATTTCTTTCAAACTCTCACCATACTACCTCTCTGATTTGCTTTGATTTAGTGTATTTATCTATTCAGGTTGTATTTTCTTAATTTCTTCATTTGAACTTAGAGTGTCTGCTCTATTATGCTATGGTCACATTACCCAAAAGTAGCCTGCTCGGCGGCCGAGCGGCGAGTTTTAAACCAATTCTGCCCGGGGGCTGCCCGGGCACCGAGCGGCGGCCGCCCAGGCACCGCTCGTTTTTAGGGCATCGCTCGGTCGCCGCTGAAGTTTTAGCACGGAGTTAAAATTTGGGCGGCGCCTGCTCACTTTTCACTCCCCGCCCAAAATACGCTCGGTGCTAATCGCTGGGCGATGCCTAATACCAGCAGCGACCGAGCAGGCTACTAATCGGTCGGTCGCTGCTCTGATTTGTGACCATAGCTTTAGCTACCGATTCGTCCATTGTGTTCTTTGTGTGCATCTTGCAATTGGTCTTGAAGAATCAAATCATTTAGCATGACAATATCATCACTATACCGTGAACTTTCGCGCAAGATTTCGCTTGTTCTCTTATGCTGATGTTTGGTTGTCCTTACGGAATTGGGAGAACAATCTTGCTTCGCATCGGACAATGGCAGGTCAGAATGTTCTCGTAAATTTGGCATGGTAGTTGTTTTGAGAGGGACAGAAATAGACGGTGAAGTAGCGTCTTCGCCATATTGGCAAGAATAGGTATCAACGTTTTCCTGGTGTATTCGTTCGGGTACGAACCGGTTTTCCCTCAAGGAAAACACAAACGATGGTCCAGGTTGTCCATCGTCTATTGTCTTTGGGAATTTGTCCCTCAGTTGACATTTTTGAATTGTGCTCACCAACGAGGCATTCTTGTGTTTCATCTCGTGTCTGTTTACAAATTCAATCACTTCCAAGTGGATGCATACATGCCCTTGGGCGTCCGCCTTTGATAGTTCGAATGGTTTCTGAACAGATTCCTTACTCCCTCCCACCCCCCTACTCGAACCGAACAGGATGATACTATCTCCGCCCGCCCTCTCTGGTAATGATTCTTCAGCGACTGTTCCTTTGTGTTCTTGTGTTGGACACAAAGCTGCTTCCACAGCCGATGCTGCAAGCGTCTGAAGTGTTTTTGGAAGATATGTCTTTGGATCAGGCAACACATCTTTGGACCGTAATTGAGCATCATCATGGCTATTTCCAGTTGATGGCACATTTGGACATTCTTGAGGACACCCTTCACAGGACGCTGATTGGCGTTTCTCGTGAACAGTTTGACGGGAAGCGTCTAGCGCCAATAAATGCTGACAGAACACAGCGGATCCATTCTCAACTTTTGAAAAACCTGGAGCCGAGGTGCGCGAGTCCCTCTTCTGCACCAAGGTCGGATTTTGATCGCCATTTGTTAAAGGATTCTTAGCGTGAACGCCATTTCCCTGGCCCGTGTTCCGTCGGCACCTCACTTTTCTTTTCACTGACGCACTCGTTGTCATGCCAGTGCCTGTTGACGTATCCGTCGAAGTGTTCTTCCGGTATCTGTTCTTTGTTCCCGCACCCTCCTTGTCATGCCCGTTTCCGACGGAGCCGTTGCCGTTGTCTTCGCTGACTGTATAGACGTGATGCATCCGAGCAATCTTTCTCTTGGTGCGTCTTTTGCTGTACTGTCGACGTACCAAGCCAGGGCTTTCCCATTCTTCCAGAGCCATACGGTGAGAAATCCGCTGCATATCGCTACCTGCCAAAATGAGATCGGAAGAGAAACAAACCCGACGTTAATTCTATAACAATAATGTAAAAACAACAAATACATAGGTGTACACACTCTAACTAGCCGCAAACCTGGCTTTCCTTGTCTTCACCATTTTCCTACCATCCACTTAAGTTTTCCTGTCAATACTGAATTATGTAGTATACGATCTACTTTCCCCTTTCTTCACATTGTTTCTCATTGAATGATATACTTGTAATGTTTTTTATCTTCTTAATCGTTTGATTGAAATGCGATAGTTTTATAATGTTTGTATTGCCCATTGACTGTTCATTTACATATTGATGTTGGAATTTGGAAATAAATGATTTGAGTTGATTTGAATTGAAATTTGAGATCCAATTAAACAGAGAAAAAGAAGGGGAAAAAAGCTGATTCCCTCCCCTCGTCTCTTTAATACTCCAGTCATACCGATAAACCGACTCCACATCGCGACTCCAAACTGACCTGCCCTTCGATATTGTTTGTTTGTAATTTTCATGACGCAGTCATTCTTTCGTGAGAACTAATTGTATTGCCGGAGCATTTGTTTATACATTTATTTTGAACGGAAATATCCTGAAGGAAAAAGAATAGCAGGACAAAACAATGAACCTCAATTCTGGATATTTTCTTGCCATTATTGTGATGCCCTCGGTTATTTTTGCCGAGAGAAGTGTTTGCACAAGTTCAAGTTCAAGTTCAAGTTTATTCAAACCAATCAAACACAACATTTTACAATCAATTGACACAAAAGAAATAAAAAACATGATAGGTTTGGGACCCCGGAGAAGCAGAGCTTGTGATAAGGGGCCCCTTAAAAGGTACATAAACAAAAACAAAATAACAGTATTTAGAATAACCGATGACAAAAACATATTTACAATGATAACTAATGAGTAAATATGGGAACAGAAAAAAAGATAACACACATACACATACACACCCACGCACACACACACAGACACACCCACATACACACATGGCTTTCCAGGATTTACTTTAACATATTTTGTAATCTCTCAAAAAGATATTCTCGACATGTATGTTTAAACATAGGTAGTGTTGGACTGGATCTGATGTTTTGTGGCAACTTATTCCATTCTTTGATACAATTAATTACAAAAGAGTTCGAAGCAGTTTGTGTTCTCGCAAACGGCTGATGGATAAGATTTCTCTGACGTGTGTTGTACGAATGGACAGTCGAATTAACAATAAACGCATCTTTTAAAAATGAATTATTTTGAGCAGATTGAGATTTGTACATGAATATCAAACAATTCATGGAGACTAATTCATCAAGAGGCAACATCTGAAGTTGCACAAATAAAGGATTACTTGGACTTCTGTAATTTGAATTTGTAATGAGCCTGATAGCTTTCTTCTGAAGGACTATTAACTTGTTTATATGGCTCCTATACGTATTTCCCCATGCAACATTACAATAAGTTAAGTGAGGCATAATGATAGCATTATAAAGAGTTACTAAAGTTTGCTCTGGTAAAAAGAAGCGTAACTTAAAAATCACACCAACACTCCTCGAGACCTTGGTACAAACATTGCTGAGGTGATCTTTCCAAGTTAAATGATCATCAACTGTAACTCCAAGAAACCTTACATTTTGACTCCGGTTGATCAGATGACCACCTATTGTCAGGGGGTCAATATTATCTGGGATTCTTTTGCCCCTTGATCTAAAAACAACATATTGAGTCTTACTAGCATTTAACAAAAGTTTGTTGCAACAAAACCACTTAAATATATTGTGAACTTCATTATTTGCAGACAAAATCAGATTATGCATGTCTTTGTGGTGAGAGAGCAAGCAAGTATCATCAGCAAAAAGTGAATAAGTAAACAACTGAGATGAGTTTATAATATCATTAATATAAATCAAGAACAATAAGGGGCCCAGGACTGAGCCTTGGGGTACGCCATATTTTACCTTCCTAGATTGTGATTTAACTCCATTAACCACTACATACTGTAATCGATTATGTAAGTAATTTTTAAACCATTTCAAAGCTATCCCACGAATGCCATAATGCTCAAGCTTGCTTAATAATATATCATGATCAATAGTGTCGAATGCTTTCGATAAATCCAAAAACACACCAAGACAAAACTTCCCAGCATCAATTGCATTTATAATAGTGTTTACCAAATTCAAGACACCCATACTTGTAGAGCAATTCTTTCGAAAGCCAAATTGTTGTGGGATCAGAATATCATGAAGTCGAAGGAAGTCATCCAACCTTTTATACACTATTTTCTCTAGAATTTTTGAAAATATGGGTAACAAAGCAATTGGTCTATAATTCTCAATGTTCTTACGATCATTCTTCTTGAATACAGGGATTACTTTAGCTATTTTCAATTTGTTTGGGACAATACCCTGAAACAAGGACTTATTAAAAATATCACACAAGGGTTCAACAATGCATTGAATACAAGTTTTAATGACTTTTGGGGAAATGTCGTCAGAACCGCATGCCTTGGATGGTTTTAGAGTTAAAACAAAGTTAGAAATTTCATGAACAGACGTTGGTCTAAAGTACAAGGACGAGGAGTGATTCTGCACTGACAAAAATTGTTTGTATGATGTTTGGACAGGAGGAATTTCCTTGTTTATTTTAGAGGGCAAATCAATGAAATATTCATTAAAATATTTTGCTTTTTGTAAGTCTGATTTTAACAGTAAATCATTATGATACATATCATTTGGAAGTGGCGTCTTCTTCCCCCTCCCAAGCAAACCATTAATATGAGACCAAGTCTTTCTAATATCATTCTGAGTAGTTCGAAAAACATTATCATAATAATCCTTCTTACTTTGACGAACAAGGTTTGTCAACAAGTTTTTATAGTCAACATAACTTTTCCGATTAATCTCATTTTGGTTCTTAATATATGTATGATAAAGCTTATGTTTCTGATTAATAGATTTCAGAAGACTTGGAGTAATCCATGGTTTCCTGCATTTCTTCTTCACACGCAATTCAACTAAAGGGAAATGTAAATTATATAAGTTGGAAAAAATATCACTAAAATAGTCATAAGAAACATTTGCATCAAACAAGCTATATAAACTAGACCAATCAACTTGAAGAAGATCGCGTTGGAAATTATTCATTCTTTCATCAGTAATCACACGTCTAAATAATTTATTGTGTACCTTTCCTGTAGTGACTGCATTGCCTTTGTTAATGCTACAAATTGGCATGTGATCAGAGAAATCAGAACAGAATATTCCAGAATAGAAATGGTCTTGAACACAGTTTGTAAATATATTATCGATTAAGGTTGCTGAAGATGACGTGATACGAGTCGGTTTAGTGATTAGGGAAAGCAACCCAAACGAAAACATAAAGTCAACAAAATCTTTTACCTTTTCATCTACATCAACATTTAACAAATTGATATTAAAGTCACCCATAATATAAATGTCATTCTTTTCTTTACTCAGTATTTGCATTTCATGATCAAAGCCATCAATAAATGATCTAATGTCATTACCAGGTGCTCTATAAATGCATCCGACAATCGACTTTTTGTTTGCAATACTAATTTCTAAAAATACACATTCATAATAAGCATTAGCCATAGATAGATCATTACGTATCTTGTAATCAAGCCCGTCTCGGACATAACATGCTACTCCACCACCTTTCTTATTTGATCGACAGACTTGAACAAATGAATATCCTGGAATATCAAACATAGCTACATCTGTAGATGGTTTGAACCAGGTTTCTGAAATACCAATAACAGAGAAATTATGTTCTATACAGGATAGTAAAACTACCAGATCATCAAAATTTTTAAAAAGACTTCTGGAGTTAATATGCATCAGAGAAAGTTTTTTATCGCCATTAAACTGGAAATCGCTGCAGTTGATATAGCTACACTCATTAACAACAGCATCATTAATATCTTCAAAATCATCATCCATGAGGAAAGATTAGATGTAAACAGTATATAAAAACAACAGATCTGAAGCGGTCATAAAAAATATCAAATACCAAAACAGAGAGATAAAACAAAGCAGTTTGCGGATAGCCATCACATTCATTCACATACAAGAACACACACACAGACACACTCAGAACGACATGAACATAAAAATATATAGAGATGTACAGAGTATATTGATAAAAAAAAGTGCAAGTGCACATAGTAAAAAGTGAAAGAGAAATAAGGCATAAAAAGGGAAAAAGAAAGATGTATAAAGCAAACAAGACGTAATAAACAGAGAGAATATATATATATATATATATATATATATATAAATGTAAGAGGGAAAACAAAAGGTGTAAAGAACGTTAGATAACGCACGTGTAAAAATGCAAACCTCTAGGAGAGGCACTTGGAAGTAAAAAGAAAAATAAAGAGTTACAAAGTCGCAGCTTGCTGCAAAGATGAGAAAAGTTTTTTGACTTGAACCCCCTCTTCGTTGGTCTTGAGGGCAGCCATGACTCTTCCATCAATCGACCAAGCCGCTTCCACCTTTGGATGGGTCGCCAATTTCATCAGAATTTTGTGGTTAAGTGAAGTTAAGTCCTCCTGGATGGAGATACCTGACCCCTTCAGCTTGCGACGCTCCTTCATCAACTCTGCCTTCATTCTGTGCGAGGACAGCTTCACTAAAATTGGGCGGGGCTTGTCGTCGGTGCGGGGCTTCCCTGAACGGTGTGACTTGTCGATGTTGGCCTTGGTCATAGGACAGCTGAGATGCTCTGATACCACCTTAAAGTTGATACTCTAAGACAATCCCAAATACTGAGATAATTACATAAATAGAAAGCTTTTAACCCCCATAATAACACCAAATGGTGTCCACCCGACAAAACAAGTTTAGAATAATGAATTTATTCGAGTAAACTCTACCAAAATATCTAAGTCTGAAACCCGGAAGTGCACGTAGAGTCGGGCCTCTATCCGTGACGTCACGAACGGGAGTCATGGGCTCAGTGAGAGCAGGGACGTGATAGAGAAGGACTTGAATCAAGCCGTTCTCCTTTGACCCCATGCTCCAAGCCGCCGGAAAGTTATGCGCTAATCTGCAGCTGTTGACCAGGTGGTGAGATAAAAGAGCGCATGAAATTTTAGGATTTAGAATTCCTACATCAGAAAATGGTATCACAGCAACTGTTCGCTGTCCCTTCCAATGATTTCTCATCCATTGTTAAATGTGTAAAGAGTAGAACAAGCGAACACAAACTTGTGTAATTTCATTCTTTTTTAAACTTGAAAAATACAAAAAACACGCGAAAACACGCATTAGCAAACTTAATGTTATTGAAGATTGTAAATCATGGATCAAATAACGGGACATTAAAGCATGCACAAATTAGCGCATCATCCTAAAATATTGAGTTTTTGACAGGATGTAATTTTTCTTTTACCAACTCTGGCACACAATTTAAAGGCAGGACGGAGTTCTAAATTTGAAAATTTGTTTGATGCACTATTCCCAATAAAATTCCCATATCAAGTTTTTAATTTACACTGTAATTTTGCCGGTAATTTAATATTTTGTAATAAATGTAAAACTGGTGCCTGGCTTCCGAAATTCCCCGCAGTGGAAGCGCGGTTCGGAGCATGGAACTTCAAAGCCAAGTGGAATGTTACACATCCCATTGTTACGCTTTAGAACTCAAGAATGCGTTTGAATAAATTACAAGAGTTTCGCCTCCTGTTCTTTCACCTCCCTGGTGAGAGTGAATGGCAGTGATATCCCTACGTAAATGCTATCCTGTCAGAGCTTAGATTTGTTGTTGTTAAGGAGTATATTTGATGGATTTTCTGTTTTCATTTGAATGAAGAATAACGAAGCAACATTTTCCAGTCGCTGATTTCTTTTTATATCCTCATATTCACCTATTTGGTAGAAATTTAAGACGAGTTTACTGCTTAGGAATTAAAGTTAAATCGTGCACTTATGAATAGGCGGATGCATTATATTGTCATCAGATGTACATGAGCAGTTTTGTAAAACGAATAGGTCTAGAACTATGATAGTACTTATCATAGATGTGTGTGACTGCCTCAAAAAAGGATACAGTACCAGTTAAACATTTTATGTTGTAAAATATCAAACTTGAACGAGATCATGCAAGCGCGCTTCCTCTATAATATTTTGGCGAGTGATGCGGCTCTTGCATGAACGTTCGTGGAGCGAGCAGAATCGGGAGGTAAGACCAAGCCGCTGCTCTAGGCGCTGCTTGCGTGTGATGGAACGTACGTGCGCTAGTTATATGTTTATCGCCCGGCCCCCCCACTCAGGGGTCGGAATGACCGCATGCGTGTTGCCAAAATGTCCGGTAAAGGGGTATTTTTCGTGCGACAAAGTCCGGCCCGAGAATTGTAAAAAAAGGGGTGTATTTGACTTTTCACCCGGAGATTTCTTTAAAAAGGGGGTGTTTTTCCTTTTTTTCTCTCATCTCTTTGGACTCCTGAGAAGTTATTCCGAATTTAGGGGGGAACACTGAGCATTTTTCCTGATTTAGGGGGGTCTCCAAGGCAGGAAAAGCCCGCGAAAAGCCCGCGAAAGGGGGGTCCGGAAAAGTTGGCAGTCCTCAGATAGGGGGTGCTTTCAAAAAAAAGGGAACGAGCATATGCGTACCCTAAATAACACTGAGTGGGGGGGGGGGGGGGGGGGCGGGGTTTATCGGCAATTGCAAGAGAATGAAAGCGACGTTGTCAGCTAAGAAAAACAACTAACAAAGACTTGCTCCTGACTACCGGTGTCAGAATTGGTAGATGAAGGATGTTCAGGGCCAAGGAAGGCGAAAGACATGGGAAAAAGGAAGAAGAAACCACCGGGAGATCGCTGTAGTGTATGGTAATGAACTGTGCATGGGGGTAGACAGCTACTGTTCACTCCGTGCCTGGGCCGATTTCAACACCAAAACAAAAATTACATGGTGAAAATATCGACTAATAGCACATCGTTGGCATGTATATGTCATAATTTTTAAAAGGGGAATTGATATTAATACTATGAAGTACTAGGGGAAGGTAAAGAATTGTACATAGAATTATGATTTATTAGACTTTTCAGCCTTTGAAACAAAAATATGCAGAAAATCGTATCACTCTGCACATGTTTGCTATGGAACATCCGGGTACGTGAATATACTCTCTCCCGGATGTGAGGTCATAAATAGTAGACCAGCGTCGTGACTGATTTCTATGCAAAGAGAGGCGGATATTTTAGACATTTCAATTGAGGATTTCGAGTAGACAGATTTTTTTTGTGATATACTAACACTATGAACATGACAGACAATGAAAGCGGACAAAATATACAGTTCCTCAGGAAAACAAAGGAACATCCTTTCACTGCTATTATGTAAAAATGTGTAGAACAGGTGAATATGCATGTGACACCTGTTCTACACATTTTTACATAATAGCAGTGAAGGGCTGTCCCTTTGTCTACCTGAGGAACTGTATATTTTGTCCGCTTTCATTGTCTGTCATGTTCATAGTGTAAGTTATTGAAAAACTTAAAAATAACATATACTTGCCGTAGGTAACAAATTAGGGGACATTTATTTGCTTAGAGTATCAACTTTAAGCACCAAGTCATCGGTACTCTCCTTAGATGTCTCCGGCACCCCAAACACCCGAACAGAGTTCCGCCGACTATATTGCTCTAAGTCGTTGGCTCGACTCTCGAAAGCCTCAATCTTGCTCCCCAATGACTTCATGGAAGTGGTGAGGGACTGAACTTGGGCCTCCTTTTTATCCAGCGCAACTTTTAGATCGTGGATGTCGCCTTCTTGCCTCTCAATCTTCTCCTCAAACTCTCGCTGGCGCTTAGAAAGAACTCTCTCTATGCACTTTTCCAAAGCTGATACAAATTCATCTTCACGAAATATATTTTTAATGATATCATGGATATCAGAAAACTCTGAAGAGAGACTACTCTCAGTAGAAGAGCCTTGACCGGTTGATGACATGATGGTAATAAAAATGAGAGTGGGGAAGAAAGCTCCGTAAACGAGGATGAAGAGCGAGAGGGGTAATAAACTGGAAGTGAAAGTGAATTGAGGAATGTCACATGATACTCACAAAAAGTATTATATGTGGGACAACAGTAAGCACATACCTAGTTGAAAGACAATATTTCCTCAATCAAAAACGGGGTGAAAATCCATGTCCTAGCAAGTTCATGACGTAAAAAGTAAATCCAAATGTCTCCCAGAGGCTTATGTGAATTGTTCAACACAATTACATGGCGATCAAAATATCAAATCAAGACCAAGCAAGACAAAGTAGACGAGCATGGACAACACATGTCCAACATTGCCTGATCAATACAATTCAAACAAGCATTCAACAAGGCCTTGGCAATTCCTCTCGCTGATATTTAACAATCGGTGCATGAATGTGCACAAATGGATCAATGAGTCTATAAATATAAAATCCAATACGGAATGTATGGTAACAATAACAGCCACAAAAGAGTCATTTATGGAATCGTTCTGACGGCCGTAGAATTTGTTTTCCAATACAAATATTGATATGATCATGTTTTGATTCCCTTGCTCTAACTAACTGTTAACACAATGGCCTTTGAAATGATTATTCATTAAGTCTGCAAACGTTTAATATAGTTTATATCTGCAATGTATTATTTTCCTCATGTATTTTGTGGTATAATTTGGGGGCGGATCCAGGGCCCTGTCTTATAAATAGTTGATATTAATCGCAACTTATTTGCAATTGATATCGATCGCAACTATGGATATAATAAATAGGAGACTGCAAACTTGCGATTGATTGAATGACTTGCGATTGCTTTGGTTCAGTCGCAACTCTTTATAAGACGGGGCCCTGGTGTTTGTTAAACATGGGGAAAAGGACACAAATCGCTAAATCTTTGACGAGCTAAAAGAAGATTTTTTTAATGAATGTGATTTTTCAGCAAGATCTTATCAGTATGTCATCGTTTAGATGATTCCAAATCCTGACGATACATAATTCTTCTTACGTCATACACAATTTATTCAATATTTCCCAATATCTTTCACATACGAATCATGCCATCAAATTGAATGTGAAAAAAATTGTCGGGAATGAATTATGTAGTAGGTAAGAACTAATATAAACTGTATAGTCGTGGAATGTTCAAAATTAAAAGAGATGGACCAAACATTGCTGAAAATCACATGCAATGCACTCAAAAAATGGGTGTATGAGATTTCACACACACACCCTCCCACATAATTATAGCATGACAGTTTGATCCCAACTTTTCCGCTATTTCTCGTCTCGTTTTGAGAACTCCTTATCAGGGCAAGAGTTCTTACTATGATTTCTTCTAAACTGACATAAAAAAAAGAGAGAGAGAGAGAGAGAGAGAGCTCACAGGTTAATTTTCATCTTAAGCAGAGCTCAACTATTATTTTAAGTTCAATTTTTTTTTTATTGTAGCCATGTGGTATTGACCTTTAATGTGGTTTGTACGACACTTGCTCCTGTGAAAATAATATTGTTTTTGTGTCAATTTCATTCAGTAACCAAATTCTCAACTTCAATCCTGGCCCCAACACTAACCCTTAACATAAATCTAAACCTAACCTTACATCCAAATGCAACCCTAACCTAGCCCTTTACCTCAGATCAATAAAGCTCGGAGCAAGTGTCATAGGAACAAAATATGTTAGGTCACGACCCGAGTACCTCATGTAGATGTAGGTGCATGTGGTCTAGTGGATACGACTGTAAATGGCTCGCGGTTCGAGTCTCACCGTGATGCTAATGTCCCTTGGCAAGATATCAATCTATTATGTTTAACCACTGTAACACCAAATTGTTAAATGGGAACCCGTAGAGAAGAAATTACTAGGGACTTTTAGATTCTGCACGACGAGAACGCGGACTGCCCTTTTAAGGCAATGTGACATCACTGCCGGTGCCTTAAAAGGACGTCACATTGCCTTAAAAGGGCAGTCCACGTTCTCGTCGTGCAGAATCTAAAAGTCCCTATTGAATCCCGTGTGCACCGGAATCGAGAGCCCACCAAAGCCGGGTAATATCGGAGCACCTTGAACACCTTGGCTCGAATTCACAAAGGAGGTTTGTCGACAAACCTAGGTTTATATGCGTCATTATGACGCGTTTCGATACGTTTCAGACCAAGGTTCAGACAAAAGTTGGTCTGAAACGCATCTATGACGCACATAAACCTAGGTTTGTCTACAAACCTCCTTTGTGAATTAGGGCCCTTGCGTTTTGGATCTGCGCGCTTTAGATAAAAAATAAATAATAAAAATAAAATAAAAAATGAATTATTATTGTTATTACCTGAAAGTCCCAGAGGTTTCCTTGATCGCCATTCATAGCCACAGATACGGAATGGTTTGGCCAGCACTCGCTGGTATCCGTAGCGGTAGGTCTTGGAAAAGGTCACATACACCAAGGGGTTCAGAATGGACGAAGCCAGGACAACCCGAATGATGATGTAATCAAGGATGGGGAGATAGCTTCCGGTGACGAGCTCGTAGAAGATGGAACTCTGGGAATGACAGAAGGAGAACAAAACGAAAGTATTATGGGCCATTGTTATTTTTCATTCAAGGAATGAAAAGTAATTTATAGGTCATTTTGATGATAAAAAACTGGATTAATACTGTCATACAAGCCCCATTTTGGTAGGGAGGTTCACATCTCGTGACGGATATAAATTGTTCTGCTTTTATATTTTCTCTGCGTAAATTTTGAGATGGCAGAGGCCCGAATATCGGCAATTTCCAAATTATCACGGGGGGGGGGGGGGGGGGTGCCAAAGATCCCAATGGTCGTACTCCTATCCATGCTTTTACTGAGTTACAAAGGCTCAGACCTGTACATCATATATATTTTTCTTTTTGTAGCGTCGAGGGAAGATGAAATGCGTCCCTTAGAAAATAAATGAGAGAACGAAAGAGAGAGAGAGAGAGAGAGAGGGAGAGAGAGAGAGACAGACAAAGTGAATACTAGATGATAACAAAATATGGTCCCTGTGAAGGATACACCGCACCGCTTATTTATTGACTGTAGACATGGTAGATCTCGCTTCACAACTTGGGTACCTGTGCTACCCCCTCCTCCTCCCCCCTCCATGACTGGACACAGGCTACGCCACTTATGAAATCTAATCCCCGGCGCCCGGCAATGGAGGGGGTTTAACGGACGGAGCAGTGGTCTTGAAACAAGTGATTACTTAATTGATCGAGTAACTGACTTATTGATTTGTCCCTCCTAAGTAAAGGTTATGTTCGACCTGCCGATGCAGAACTGTAAATAGTCATCCACTTTAACATTTCTTTCATTTCAACAATTAAACGTTAATTGTCCAGAGTGATTGAATAATCATGCAATCTTCATACACATAAAACTTCGTATGCAGCCTCCACACATCTCTAATAACTACCAAGCATTTTAACGCATTGTTATAGACCTAAGGTTAATACCGTTTATGATATTGCGAGGTACATTCGAGCCCTGTAAATTCTTTTCGAATTTGGTGTTGAAGACTCCCTGTGATTCATCATCTTATCTAAAGAAAAGGAGTGTATTTTTGCCAAAGATGTACTAAAATGCGTTTTTAAAATACTTGTTTGTTATAACTACTTAAGATTCGTTCAGCAGTGTGGTCGAAAGGACAGTTATAAAGAAAATAAATAATGTCCAAATCATTCATATAATCCACACGCTCATGTGTGTGCGTGTGTGTGTGTGTGTGTGTATGTTTATATATCGTGTATGTGGGTGTGTACAATGTTGCCTTCAGCATTTATACTCCATTTATCATTCACTTACCACTACAATATAGCTTGCTTCAGAACAATATAAACCGACGACCTTGGAATCAAACTTGACTTAGAACGAATTATCAATCTATTTTAGTAGGCTCGAATAGAATGCGGTAGATACATTACACCCGGTTGCTATGGTGATTAGAGATAGGTAAGCAGATTATATATGAGAAAATGAAACTTGATTAACCTCGAGTACAAACATTGGATGGCATAAAAGCAAAGGTGCTACATTATCAGGCATGTTGATCTTAAAAGGGTAGGAGAGAAACGAATAAATTGGATTAATATGATCACGTGACAATTTGCGTTTAGAGGCTATTTCAGTCTCGATAGTTTCGAGGTTAACCGGCGATATACCCTTTGTTGTCATGTTTTATATTTGTTTATATTGATTTGAAACAATCGCAAAGGCTTTCGCGGATTCAACTCAAGGGTAATTCAAGTATCAAACAGAAATCTCGTTCGGATTACGTAATGCACCATTGTAATGTTAATAATAATAATACATAAGATTTATAAGGCGCCAAATCCACTTGACAGTCAAATGCTCAAGGCGCAGCTTGTGCAAAAGATGAAATACGTACATGATACATACAGACATGAAAGGTTATGGTAATCAATTATAAGCTAAATTAAACAGATATTTCTTGAGATTGTCTTTTAACAATGTTCGCTCATTTGAAAAGCTGATGGCCAAGGATATCAAAATTGCCTTATTTTGACTTTTCGAAAGTTTCTGCGAGCGTTTTTATTCAGAATTGAGTATTACAAAAAAAAAATCTTTGACCATTCCTGTAATTCATTGTCATTTTTTTGTCCTCCATCGTACGATAGCATATACGACCATACACTAGTAAGCATCATGTGCATGAATGTACGTAGGCCTAAAGGGCATCATTACAATTAATTTCCAATAATACCAAGATATGAGCACGTTGCACATTTCCTGCCTTTTAACGATCAGATTATGTTTCTTGGACTCAGATCAACCATGCAAAGAGTTGCGAGTGCCATCGCCCTGTTGGCAATGAGTTGGATAAGGGTATGTTTATGCTCAGTTTTGAAGGCAGAATGAGCGATTTGAAACGCTCATCGTAAACGCTCATCGTAATCGCAGTTCCACGGTGTACTGTTTATGCTCACTAGCTCCTCCGGGCATGATTGCCAGAATCATGCCTGGAGGAGCCAGAGAAGTACAGTGCAGAGTCTGCAGATTGATTCGCACACCTGCACTGCGCATGCTATACGTTGACCCCATTTAAACGCGTTTACAAATGATTGTGCGTTTATGCTTCCCCAGAATCGCCGATCGTAAACGCACCTTTTTGTGAGTTTACGATCGGCGATTACGATCGCCGTTTTTTGGTGATTCTACAAAAAATGAGAAAGGACGCAACCGTGTTTTGAACTAAACGCGTAACAGATGCCTCATTCTGGCCACAAAAAAGTTGAGCATAAACGTACCCTAAGGTAGTGCTAATCGATGACTTGTATGTCAGTAGAGCAATTCTACGAGGGCGGTAACAAAATTGCGTGGACATTCCTTTTTCTATACTCATTCGTCAGATTGATTAGTGCTATACGTTGCCAATATGTGATACAACAATTGTTGTCAAAGGATAACCTTGTTAGCTATTTTCAAATTAAATCTGATATCAAGTAGATTTTAATAGAAAGGGCAAACGAGAGATACGGATCAGTGAAACCTTGACGAAAATCCGATAACCATTAGGTTATGAATAATTAAAGATGTAATTAATCAAACGCCACTTGGCAACCTCATGACGTACCTACATGTATGCTCTGTAATAACAAATTTAGACATTTTACATGCATCCTGAAAATTATCATTGAACATATTTTGTTATTCAATTCTTTCTATAAAAAAGAAACAACAAAATGATATTGATTATTATGAAACTACTTCTACTACTACTTCTTCTTCTTCTACTACTACTACTACTACTACTTCTACTACTACTACTACTACTACTACTAACAAAAAAACCCAAAAAACAACACCAATAATGGTAGTAGTGAGCTTTCGTAAAGCTCTCCTGTCTGTCATACGAATGGTAATTCATGAAGATTTTATTACAAACAAATCTGGAAGGTTCTCGAAAGGTACATAACGGAATTGCCAGTTTGTGTTTGATAGCTAACAATTTCAAAAGTGACCTCCTTTCTATATAGGCCATCTGTATATAGTGACCATTTTTTTGTTGTCTCCCTTGATAAAGAAATGTTGTAGAACTAGAGAGGCCACCTGTCTACAGTGGCCATTGTTTCTGTTTCCCGTGGGCAAATGTCGGTAATGACATTGAATTGAGTTGAGTTGAGTTGAGTTTATTGGATTAATATTTTACATGCAGATTCAATATAGATACAACAATATACATAAAAGACATATTGTTTCATAATTAAACAATGATTATAGTAATTGACAAATTAAGCAGACTTTAAAATGACATATCAAAAAATATGTTTGACAACTATTATCATCGAAAATAATATCGCTAGTGACATTCGTTTGTCTCGCAATGTATGGTAAACAAGTGATCTAAAAGATCACGACTTTTTGTGTGCCGCTGCTACACATTGCGAGACAAACGAATGTCACAAGCGATATTATTTTCGATACTATATCTGCAATGAGTAATATATTCAGCATTAACTATTATCATGTTCAAGGAAACCCAGACAAGAAAAGTACAAAACTGTGAAATGTGCAGGAATCTATGGAAAAGCATGGCTTGTAAAGAATAGGTCCCTGGGAGACGTGGGAAAATGACGTGGACAGAATATGTTTACTTTAGAAAGACGTACATAATCAAAATGTAAGAGGGTAGTAATTTGACAAATAATTGTTTAAGAGTTCAATACAATTTGGGACAAATACAGAAAAAAGAAGAAGAAAAAGAAATACACTAAAAGGAAGATGATTACATTCTGAGAAAGAATTAAGCATATCATCTGTTTCCACTTTCAAAAAATGATATCCCTCAGAATATTCAACATTATTTTGTGGACTATCCTTTGTGATGAAGGCATTTCTTAACCCATAAATCATGGCTGAAATATTTGAACTTTCGAATTTTCTTCTCATGTGGAATTAGCACTAATGCATGCTCTAGAGCAAGGTCATTTATATTAATGGAAGATGGAATTAATCGCCAGGGTAACAATTTAAATGGTTAAAGACCATACCCGAACTGAAAAATGAAATGGATGAATTATATATGAACGGAAAGCTTATAAGCCATAGATTACAATAATATCAATTATATGCCATTTCAGTGTCTGCTAGAGGATTATCAGCTCTCTGAAAGCTCAAAATCTAAAGCTTTGAAAGTCGGAAGTTGTCGATCTCAAAAACTTGTTATACTCTTGATGACATCATCTTATGTGGAGTACGCATATTCACGGCTTATGCCGGAAGGGTGGGTAGCGTCGCGTCGCGTTGACTTGAACGCGACCATTAGTCCAAAGCCCACCCCCACCCCCCACCCCCCCCCCCGGTTTGGCCGAAAGGGTGCGTTGACTAGGCTTCCACATCAGTCGTTTATAATATAATTTAAGGAATAGAAATTTAAGTCGTTTAAATTCAAATTGAATCCAAATAGAAACAGATTAAAAATTAAATACAAATTATGTCTTCACTGTAACTTCGGCAAATTTGACCCCTGTTGACCCGTAATTTGGAGGGGTGCGGAAAAGGTTTTAATTCGCTTTTGTGCACTAATGAAAGGGTAAATAACTTGTATTCTTTTATATTTGTATTCTACATTCATTCAGTTTTACATTTATATCAAGTTGTATTTTCATCGGTTAGTTTCTATATTGTAACTTAGATGATATCAGGGCCTATCATATTGGCATAGGCGTAATAGAATGTATATACTTTGGGGGAAAATATGTCACTCCCATACTGAAGAAAAAATTGTATAGTTTGTTCTGCTTGTGGCCAATTCAAGAACCATGATTATTGTTAAAGTGCGGAACTACTCCATATCATTAAAGTACGTCAATCCAAATTCCATTTGTTAGCTTGCAATGAGAAAAGCAACGAGAAATGAAAACAGCAGACAAAACCCATACGCCTGAGGAGCTAATGCTTACCCGGTCGTAAATGAAATTACTTTAGGAAAAAAGATAGCAGATGAATTTCAATACCGATATATATAAACGATTTTCAAAAGAATTCAATAACGGGGTTTAATTTGAGAAGCGTGCGCTAGCTTGTGCTTCAGGGTTTTGTTTTTGTGACAATACCTTTATCTTGGTGATAAACTCGTCTACCCAAGTCTCACCGACAAGACGGACACCATCTATTTTGGTTCATTTGTATAATAATTTCCGCAGGAGCACTACATCTTACGATAACACACATTACATGGACATTGAAATAATACAAAAATTATGATGATAATTAGAAAAGATGCCAAAGATCTATAAACAACCAATGCATGGGGATTGCCCAAACGAAATGTAAATTTCTGTTTAAGGCCTCTCTTTATTGGTTTAAACAAAAAACATTACCCCCCGAACAAAATACATACATGCAGAAAGATACCAGATGAAAGAACTGAATGTGGCAGGAAAAATATCAGTCATAACGCTCAAAACGCTATAGGAAGTATATCACGAAGATAACGCTGTAACGCATTCACGAATGGCCTCACAGAAGGAATCAATTCATTGTTCTGGCAAATTCGTGATTAAAACAAAAAACATGTGATCCCAGTACACTTGGTTTCGGGAGGATACTTGTCGTGAATGCCATGTCAACTCGTGACAACAAAACAGATACAAACCGAACAAAAATTACATTGCGACAAATGGCAAAGAATAGCTCGGTTTTGAAGTTGGTCTCGAGGTGTAACCGAGGTTTTACTGGGTGATAAGCTTTTTACACAGTCACACCGACGAGACTGCGATGAGACTGCGACAAGACCGCGAGGAGACCGCGACGATACCGCGATGAGGCGGCGACGAGACACTACAGACCGCATAACATAATTACAACGAATGTCTAAGAGTACAGTTGTAGGTCGGTTTGAAGTGGAAAAGACGTAGGTATGGCGGTGTTTCCGAGGTTTAACTCGGTGATCTCCCCAGTCAGCCACATCAACGAGACCGACATGAGACCGACAACATAATCACAATCATCATCATGTGACGGCCGCAGCCAATATGACTGGTTCATCATATAGCACCGTTTAGTCTCATTTCACAACGCCCCCTATCGTCAGAGTCAGCAGCCATACATGTTAGCCTATGTAATTTTACCCCAAAAAAATCTTTAAAAATTCATTTTTTTGTTTAAACGAAAAGCACATCCACCCCGACGTACGTTATCACTAGCTCTTTCATTGGAACCCTCATTTCCCATTGACTTTTGAAAGTTCACCCACCGTAATTTGATCAAAATAGGTTGCAAGCTCGTCATTGCCTATAATACGCATGTGAAACAAGTCGAACTTTGGACTAGTTTGCCAAGCGATTTTAAGAGTATAGGTCAAGTACACGAAGGATAAGAAGCATGAATTATCATAGATCACTTCTGCTTGGTTCAATATGTCCATTTCATCCAACCCCCCACTGTCACTTTTCCATTTAGTAAAAGCAAACATTTTGCCGAGATAAGCAAAAACATGAATATTCATGAACGGTCAGACAATACAGCCTTTTAGTACGTAACGTATAGTGAATGGGAATGGGCGATGATCCGTCCAGGAGGTAGAGGTCAGTGGTTTATGCTGGCAATTTTCCATCGAGCGAAAATGAGACAACCGGAGCAATATGTATTTGACGGCACTTGCTCTTTTCAATCGTTACCTTAGGAATGTATTCTAACTTGAGATTAAGACAACGGGCAATTGTATCCATGGTAATGTGGGGACGTCAGTCCCCGTTTGAGCACGATTATTATGAGGACCGGCGACAGAACGAATAGAAAACTACAATACGACGAATAGCCAAGAATATATGGGTTCGGAGAGCCCGTTTAAAGGTGTGACCATAGTGTGACTGGAGTAATCTTTTAAGCCTGTTCATCAATATCCTGCCTACGATCATGAGACGCGATGATAATTAAAGCTACCTACCCGCAGGATCACTTCCCTACTCCATAAAAGTGATCCTTTAATTGTTAAAGAGGAAGTCAACCCTGATATTAAAGCTTATATGTACTAGTTTATAGGGGGATTAGACTGTCACTGGACAGGTGGTTATTTCATCAACTCAGCTCTCAATTAACATAAGAAAAAGAGGATCATGGGGGACCAATGGTCACCGATTAGGCATTGTTTTCTATATAGAGGGAGCAAGTAGCTACACGTAAGTAGTGTGACTTTAAGTTGGTTTTAATACAAGCAGAAAAATGAGAAAAACAATTCAATGAAAGTTTGAGCAAAAAAAAACAATTAAGAATGAGAAAGTTACAATCTTTGAAGGTGCGATCAATCAAACACAAATAAGCAACTCTGTGACGTATATTGCGAGGTCTCCTTCGATTTTGACCCTGTACTAGAAAAGTTAGATAGAAAAATATTCTTCCTTCAGAAAATGTTAAATCATACATCCACACTAAAAATAATTGTTGCAAATACGTTTTTATACAACCCATGTATGAAACAAAAACTATTCCGTCATCAATAACTGAGAAAATGAAAGTTTATGAAACCTTCTGTATACAAAGCAGATTGGAGAGGTGCTCGCAAAATACGTCATCACAGCGTTGCCAATTTGTGTTTCACTAATGAAAGCTTTACAGTTCATAATTTTCTTATTTCGAATCGGATATTGCTCAAAATTTCACTGACTTGTTTCTCTGATTGTTCTGCTTTCAATAAAACCAACTTAATATCAGTGTGGTTTCCCCTTTAATGATAATTCATTTATTATAGGAATATTATTTTGCGTCTGGAATGGACTTACACACAAAAATAATTCATTCTTTTTCATCTCAAGTTTTTTTAAAATTATGTTCTGTATACACCGCATTTAAACGGTACGCGGTAACCATGGTAACATAACGATGGAATGACGGGGATCCCTACTTTTGATGAGCTCCGTGTCTGGCATGAAATATGGTAATACGGGTAGTTAAAGATTATACGAAAGCAAATCACAAGACAAGGAAGAAATTTTTGGGATTTACAACAACACATGTACATACTGAAACCTTTATGAAGGGTTAATAGCCCTGCCGCACCGCCATAGTGAATCCAAAATGAACTTATTGTCGACAAATCTATAGTTCTATGATTGTCAGTAGCTACATTTTATTCTTCCCTTTTTCCTTTCTCATTTTTTATTTAATGTTTTTGTGTTCTTCTTCCTCCTCCTTTTTTAACGTAGAATTATTTTGTAGTGCTAAATTAATCACGCTTCCACCAATGTTATCTAATCATCTAAATTGAAAGCGAATATTTTCCTTTTAACCCACGGCCCTATAGAATACAAGCCTTTCTTTGCGTCTAGCTGATACGAATTGCTTTTGCATATTGCATATTTCCAATTTTAAGAATAGGCAATGTAAATTGATTCTGTATCACTTCTCGTGTAAGTTTCATGTATAGTTTTGATACGGTATTTTAAAGAAAAAGACAACAACGTATGCGAACGGGCCCATTTCCCCCTAACATATACGTAGCCTAGCAAAGGGGTTTAAATGAAAGTTGAAAACAATCAAAATGTAGAGTTATATATAATAATTAGGTAATTAACGCTTGGAAATGAAATTTAATTTCTTTAATTACTTTTAACATATGTTCAAACCTGTTCGCAAAGATTTACAACAACATATCAACCTAAGATTATTTTAATAATCTCGTGATTTACCTATTGAAACGTGAAACATTGCATTGACATCTTAGGTAATACCAACATGATTTATATAGGCGATGCAATAGGGTTTTGAAGCAGCCCTTCAGTTGATTTTCGAAAGTCTTTGTGATCGCTTTTTTATCACATTTTCCAAGGCGAGCCACAATTCTCGCAACTTCGAACTTGTATCTTACTCCATTGGAGATGAAATTCGAAACCTGCCAGTTATACTTTGGGGCAAAAACTCGAATGTCATATCAACCATATATAATTTCGACATATCAAATCAATATCATAATCACATTATTTTTTCTCTGCAAGTCGACTTAGGCAGTTTATATCATGTACTGACATTTTCCAAATCTGGACTACATGAAGAAGAAAAAAGGTCAGATTTGAACAGAGGGCATAAGCCCTACTTTTCCCAAAAGATACGATTTGATTTTTAGATGGAATATTATTTTCTCCCATGGTCATCTCCCTAGAGAGAGAGAGAATGTCAAATTATGTCATGAATAAGTGTTCAGTAATGCATAATGTGTAAATAAATAATACTCGACAAGGAGAGAGGTATATAGAAAAGGGATGAATTTTCAGCGAACTTGGTATATCTTAATGTTTGAAATATAGGGAGAGAAAGAAAGAGAAAGTGAGAAAGGGAGAGATGAGAGGGAGAGGGAGAGAAAGGGAGAGAAAGAGAGAAATGAGAGGGAGAGAAAGGAATAGAGAGAGAGAGAGACAGAGAGAGAGGGGGAGTGCGTCTACTAATTTTCATAAAAATAATGTATCGTTATAAAAAAAAATACATGCAACGCAGAAAAGTTACTAAACAATCATTAAAAGGTTCTGATTGGATCTCCATTTCAAATATCCCCGGTGTTGACTCCATTTTCTACACCTTCAGCATACTGTTGTTAGCTTGAGCGGTGGGTAATTTAAGATATGGGCACGTTCTTCAGGTTTGGGGGAAGGGGCACGTGCTACCAAACTTGCAGTACTTTCATGTAAACGTGAAAATTGAAATTCCTTTTTTTATCTTTTTTAATTCCATTTTTTGATTGGGGGGGGGGGGGGGAGCATGTAAGCGATTTATAAAGCATACCTATGCCTCTGAAAAATGTGACAAGTTGTGTGTTTTATTTTTGAATGATGCTAGGGGGGGGGGGGGACTTTCAAACCTTATGTAAACAGTTTTAAATGCAGGCAATACATTGTTTGACGTAGTCGCAGACGTACACATTCGTTTTTTTTTAAATTTCCCTTCCCTGACTAAAAAACACGACTCGCATCACTCGACAAAGCACAATGTCAATACGCAAGACATCATATTTTCTTCTAGCAAAACCCCAAGGAGAATGCAATGAAGCATTTCTTGAATCGAAACGCAACTTTATTACTAGAGCATATCAAATGTTATAAAAAGAGACATGCATGCAGCACAGGACGATTCTCGAAAAAACTGTCCTTTTCCCCGCAGTGTTTAGAAGAGGACAGCTGTCATAGCGGGAATGCCGCTGCATGTTGCGGGTAAGTTTTGCGTTGGACCGTGAGAGATCCCCCCGGACCCCCCGTGAACACTATTGATTCCCTGACAGGAAGGCTGTAACATCTGGCAATTCAGAGAGTTCTTCGGGCAATCAAAAGCACCATGCAACCTTTAAAGGCATCGCTTAACAATGTTAAATCCGAGATGCATGGCCCTTATCAGTGTCTGTGATAATGGTGTAATTATGAAGCCCTGAAAAAAAATTGCGCTTCAAAATGGTCATGAAGTGCCTAAAAAAAGTAAAAATCTTTGAGTGACCGGTTTTACCATACTTATTTACCCAATAGACTGTAGTGTTATGAAAATCGTTAGGAGAACGCCCGGCCCCCCCCCCCCCACTCCGGGGTCGGAATGACCGCATGCGTGTTACCAAAATGTCCGGTAAAGGGGTACTTTTCGTGCGACAAAGTCCGGCCCGAGAATTCGTCCTTGTTTTCACGAAGTGACGGTAGTGAGGAAAATCGTAACGCAAAGTGAATGCAATTTTTTTTCACTACCGTCACTTCGTGAAAACAGGTTATTGTAAAAAAAAAGGGGTGTATTCGACTTTTCACCCGGAGATTTCTTTAAAAAGGGGGTGTTTTTCTTTTTTCTCTCTCATCTCTTTGGACTCCTGAGAAATTATTCCGAATTTAGGGGGGTACATTGAGCTTTTTTCCGTCCAAGGCACGAAAAGCCCGCGAAAAGCCCGCGAAAGGGGGGTTCGGAAATGTTGGCAGTCCTCGGATAAGGGGTGCTTTCAAAAAGAGGGAACGAGCACACTGACACTGAGTGGGGGGGGGGGGGGGGGGGGCGGGGGAGAACCCAAAATTTGATTTCGATTTCCAAACATAAATATCTTGATATTAATCAGACAAGCGATCGGCTTGTAAAAGGCATGGGGTTCCTTACTGACCTAAAGGTTTATAATTATCATTGCAGCATGAGCTAAATCCAGGATTTTGTTTCAGAATCTGAGACAGAGTTACCCAATCCCTTTAATACAGAGATACAGTTGCGTTCAGGTCATGTCTGGAAGCAATTGCAAAAAGTTTGAATACGTTGTTGTAAAACGTGAGATTTTGGAATCACCAATATGATAACAAGTGAACTCGGGCTCGCTGAATGTCACAAGCATTGTATACAGAAATGTGGCATGATCGATTGGTTCACATACTTCAGCCACCTTAAAGGAGGCGCGATAGCTCAGTTGGTAGAGCAGTGGTCTCCTAATCCAATGACCGGGTTCATAACCAAGTCGTTGCGCTATTGCCCTTTGGTGAGGCATTAATCCTCATTACCAGGTCCTTCGAAGAGGACCTTAAGCCGTCGGTCCTCTCGTTGCTCACTAATGAGCATTTATGCTTTCTAAGCATTCAGGTAAAATAACCAACACCACACATTTTAAAAACATATTTTGGCATATTTTGGAATATGTGGGCATTATTTTGAAGAAAAATCCTAGTCAGGAGACATTCTTCCACACGAACATGAAAAGAATTATATAAAAAAACAACTCATAAATGACATTTCACTTTCCCCCGAACTCGGTCTTCTCTTTGATATAATCAGCAGAGAACTACTATAATAATAATAATAATATTGGATTCTTATATAGTGCACGTATCGACCTTGCAAGGACCTCAAGGCGCTCCAACATTACCCGGCTATGCTAGGCTGCCGATTTCGACGCTCACAGCATTTAAAGGAATCCTTCCTACCGGTACCCACTTAACACCTGGGTTGAGAGTGGCAGATGTAAAGGCGTTACTCCTATTTAAACGATACGAGCTAACGTCCTTTTTGGTCTGCAGAGACCACCCTTCTTTTCCCCTCCATACAGTGTTTCGAAACGTCAAAATAATGCTAGTTCTTTTCTCTAACAGGGCCACCACAAATTAGTTTGATAAATCTAAAATGTTACAGTGACGTACAGTATATGGTAAAACATGCCATTGGGTCCCCAATTTTTATTGTTCAAATATTAAGTATCTATAACAAAAGAAGAAGAAGAGATTCAGTTCTTCGAGAGAGATCATGCTATGCCTCAGATTTGCATTAGAATATACAGTCATGTGTAAATTGCAATAAAAATACTATAGTCTATTGTTTAAAGATACCAATTCGGCTAGTGTATGACTTACTCCAGAAGAATTCTCGCAGGACCATTTGGCGTTCCACAATATATTTATATTTTGTTTTCATATAAAAAAGGAGATATTGTTTGTTCTTGTTCATATACACGTCATAATAGTTATTTTGATGCAATTGTGTTCATTCAATTGCTACTTGAATAATAGCCTATCATCGTTTTCTTTACTGTAGGCCGATCGATTGTTTTTCCTTGGTGTTTATGTTTTGATTGGCAAGCATGCCCTTCACCTCAATATGAAAATAGTTTGAGAGGCAATTACAACAATCAAACGTTTCAAACCATATGCCGAATCTCTGATGGCCATTAAAGAAAACAAAGGCTTGGCAGTAGATAATTGTTACGAATGGCATGACTACGCATTGTTTAGTAGGTCCATGATGATTGTACAAAGTCCCTAGATGTGGTGTGCGCGAGTGTGGGTGTATGTATAGCTGCGCGTGTGTGTAAAAAAGAAGTGTGTGCTTGAGTGTGATGAGAGCGGTAGTGTGAGAGTGAGTTACGGATATTGGGGAAGAGAGAGAGAGAGAGAGAGAGGGGGGGGGTAGGCAAGAGAATGATGAGAAACAGGTAGATGGATAGAACAGGAGAGAGAGAGAGAGAGAGAGCGACAGAGACAGAGTACTGAAATCGATATTTCCCATGCAGGAAAGAGTGAGGAGTGAATGAGGGGAAGTCAGAGAAGAGAGAGAGAGAGAGAGAAAGAGGGGGGGGGGGGGGGTGAGTATGAACGGTGGAATAACAAACAGAGAGAAAAAACGACAGAAAGAGATCGAGGAAAGTACTGTTTAATTGATCGGATGAAAAAATAACAGAAAACTGAATAAATTATGAAGGAGAACAAGGAAGAAATCAGAGGTAGACGAAACGAAGACAAAATTGCCAGAAGGTGTCTGACTTGCTGATTTCATCTTCCTGGGGTCAATGTCATTGTTGATGACCATGCTGATATCAATCATCAGCTCACGGTGAAATATCAAAATATCAAATTATAATTGCTCATTTGGAAGAGAAACAAAGATAGTTTTCCTCTTTTGCATGGCAATTTGGTCAATTTCCTGGCTGAAATTTAATTCATAAATCGAGCTGAATCGCATTCTCAGCAATTTCAACGAATGCAGTTACTAAGGTGAGATGCGTGTACTAAATCAGTTTTTCAGAATAGGTTTCGGCCAAGCATGTTTCGTGTCATAATAACATCGGTTAACGCGATAGAATGAGTTAAATATCAAACAAGGGACGCATTAATTCAGTTTGAATTTGAATGTTGAATTTACTTGATCTACAGCAAATATGTCATCATAATGCAAATAAGGAAAATAATAATGAGGAAAGATATCAATCCTACCTACCGTGAAAGAATAATAATCATCCGTTTTAATAGACAAATATATATTTCCTCAATCATAGGGTATGTTAATGCACAAAGCCTAATGGCAGATGTCATTCTCATATATATTCTACTGGAAACACATCCAGCCCTGTACATGCTGCTTGTAAAGGAAATAATCCATCGAATATATTTTTTATAAAATCGCTAGACTCAAACTATATCGGTTACTCACGGGCCACCTGTTTGTATCACGCCATCACGGCATTCCATTTTAGTCAGTATTTTAAAAGAACAATGAATTTATAGATTACCAGGCGGCAATGATATTCATGGCATAATAAACTAGTCCACAGTTGGCACATTTCCCAAATGATTGGTCGTTTGAAGTGGCAAATATATTAAAAGAATTGTTAAAAAACGTGCTGGAAATCACGTTTGAAGAAAACTGCAACATCTCTTGTTTATAAATAACCGTAGGTAAAAGGTATGACTGTGTTACAAATAAACAGTTACAATTACTACCACTGGATACATGTACTAGTCTCAACCAGAGTCAACCAGAGCCATCTATAGACACAAAGTTTGGCCACCCTGGTTCAGGCGGTAACCATATGGCGTGTGTTTGATGTATTAAAATATTATACAAAATATAAATAACATTGAACAACAAAATGAATACTTAACAATTTTAAGGAGGTTCATTATTTTTTACCGTTTGGTTGTTCTCCAGGGTTTTTGTTATGCACTCTGTAGGTATTATTACCGATTGGGGGTACATTTTCATATTCAATTTTTCTCGAAAGCAGAAGTGTTTTCGGCGCTAAATTTTCTAGTGCTTATAATATATCCACAGGGGCATCCAATATATAAAAATGTAAAGAATCACTATCCGCCAAATTTTCAAAATTTCTCAAAACTTTGTATTACCTTTAAGTCGTAAAGTTTATGTTAATTTCCCTTATTTTTCCCTCAGACCATTTTTCTGCCAAAATTTCTTCGATATGAAAACGAGAAGATACCACGATTGTGTATACAAAAACAAACGGATGTTGTTGAATGGTTGTTCATCCACCTGACTTTCGAGGAAGAGATTGAGAGTTCGAATCCCAGCCAGTCTCCATGGATACCTTAATTATCTCTCCGACAATTCTCATCTGCACATTTTCTCCTCACAATTCTCGACTGTCAACATCGCTTTTCTTGCTGCTCTGCACGATCTAATTAATATTTTATGAACGACGTGTTATTTTGTTGTTTGTTCGCCTACTCCTGTCATTAATTTAATGGTTACAGGGTTGAACCGAACAATAATCAGCACAATCATTCTACCCTTTCTACCTTTGGTTTCTACATCCTTGTTTACTTAATGAGCTTGTACATAGGCGAGTTTAAAGACCAAATCTCCCAGTGAGTTTCTACATGTTTTATGTCCTGTTTCATATTGTATTTTTGCATTATCCTGCATTAAAGGTCTTAAATTTACAATAATCAAATAAGTAATATTGTCACCTAAAATTGCCCCAAAGTAGTGAGAAAAATCACAATCATCATCTATCTTCAACAACAAGGCAAAACCTTCCAACCATAAACATGTACTGTGTTGCTAATCTGTTATCTACTTATTTTGCTGATTTTGTACCGCTGCGTGTGTGTGTGTGTGTGTGTATTGGGTTTTTACAGACGTGTATCAATCAGTTATGACTGACCATGAGGACATCACGTTTCTTACATCTGATAAGATACCTTTCTTGCGGTATAAATGCAACCTTGTAAACCTTCAATTCAAAAACACAATTAAAAACTGAGACAATTAACCAAACATCCATTTAATTCTTCTTTTAACGTTCCTCTCATCATTTTTATTGTCAAACCAAACTATTACGCGGCGAATCAAAAGCCAGGCCCAGCGACGCACCCCACGCATGCCCACTTTCGGAATCACAAGATCTTTGGGATGACTTCGATATGTCTTTCATACGTGCAGTTAATGTCTAAATTAAAGACGCTGATACCGAAAGCCTTCACTTAAAGCTAAAGACCAGTTATGGTCATGCGATTGCATTGTGAAAGAAACATTGTGAAATCGATCAGAAAAGGTTGATCATCTAGCATAGATGTACTGCAAGGTTCTGGAATCATCAAAATGATAAGAAATTTGGCCAAGTCTTCATAAAGTTAGAATCACTGTACACAGAAAGATGTATATGGGACTACACACACGTGCGCGACACGTGCATTTGTATCTCTCAACAGGCAAGAGATACACTAATTTACCAAATATATCAATTAGTAGGCGGTTTCCCGTCAACATTTTTATCATCATGTATTATTTAAAACATATTCTTTCACATGATTGGTAATAAGAGCTTCCATTTCATTTTTTGAAATTGGGGCGTTTCCAACGCTTTAGAACGTTCTAAAAGCATTTGATATGTTCATACTACGCGGGCAAACGATGGTTCTCTGGTATTTATTATCATCATCATTATCACATCTACACAGGGGTTAGCTTCATTCACTTATCACGTGGGAAACTGTATACAAAGTTACATCCATAGCAAAATTAAATCCATTTGTAAATGAATAGAACATAGTGGTAAGACATTAGTTTCGTGAGCTACAAAGTTTTGTACTCTTATTCCGCTTTTGTAATTTTCCTTTTTGGTAGTTGTTTAATTTTGTTAGGTGATTTTTTTAAAGAGGTTTACCACGTACGCCATATAAACTGTTGCTTGTGTGAGTTTATTTAGTACGAATTTGAATGACGGCAACACGTAAATTCAAGCTAACAGCAAAACAGATTCTTTGAAAAATTTGTGTGTAATCCACTGTGTATCATGATCACGTATAGCGAAATTATTGATTGATTGATTGATTTTATTCGTCAAGTATAGTACATTGTGTGCATACATAAAGCAAAATGGAACGAGAAGATACATTGACAGGATAACCCATGAAAGCCGGAAAAGGCTTATTTCCAACGGGGTCCTATAAAGTACGTGTACAGTACGGCATGAGAATAAAATATCACAACTAATACCTACTACGAATATTACGAATAAATAATATAACATAAACAACAACAAAAATTTCTAGAACTTATAGCAAACAATGATCTACGGTATATTATGCAAGATTAAACTTAAAAACATGCGCTACACATAATGAACTGTGATTTAAGATAACTGATATTACTGTTCTGGAAGGGATTCATGCTTTAGGTATTGTTTTAATACACTTTTAAAGTGTGAAAAATTCTTAACTATTTTGACATGTTTTGGGAGAGAATTCCGAAATTGGATACCATTAAAATAAAAAGAGTTTCCAATTCGTCCTTTTCGCTTGGGTAAAACAAAATTAAAATGACTATTTCTTGTATCGTATCCATGGATATTTGAGACACGAGTAAAATTATTAGTAATATAATGATCTACATCTGAGTAGTATATTTTATGGACATGGTGTAACACGAGTTGTTTAGACCTTTGACCTACATGGAGTATACCTGCTTCTTCAAGTTCATTTTTCCCGACGTGTGTTCTTGGGCCTAAGCAATTAATAAATCTTACCATCTTATTCTGAATTATTCTTAACTTTTTCTTATCCATCTTGCCCAGACTACTGTACCAAGCAGCATTAGCATAATCAAATAAACATTGTATCAAAGCAAAACACAAAATACGTCTCGACTTCATGTTCATACAAGTTTGGTATCTATACAAAAAATTTAAGCGAGAATTAGCCTTTTTGGCAATTGAATCTACCAAACCTGTCCTTGACAGATCACTAGTTAAATTTATTCCTAAATATTTTACTGAATCTTTTCTCTCAATCACTTGATTATTATAGGTAACCTTGAAGTCACGTGTATATTTAAACTTTCCCTTCGAACAAAATAAAATACTTTCTGTTTTTCCAACATGTAAACTAAGCTTGTTGTCTGTCATCCATTCGATGCATTTTGCCAATTCTGCACTTAGTTTTTCTTCAATTGACTTAGGATTTGTATCTGAATATAGTAACACACTATCGTCAGCATATAAAAGTAATTTAGAATCATTAACACAAGTACACATATCATTAATATAACACATAAAGAGAATGGGGCCTAAAATGCTCCCTTGTGGAACCCCGCATTTAATAGGCAGGGAATCAGATATTACCTTCTGCATAGTTACCACTTGATGACGATTAGTTAATACATGAATAAATGATTCAATTCCACTAATAGATTAGAACGCATGAAATAAAGTGTGTGTGTGCGTGTGTACGTGTGTGCGCGCGCGTGCGAATGAAGTATCAGATTCGGGAGGCAGGCAATACAAATGCAACCTGGCTTAAAGTACACATACATAATATACCCATAGAAAATATGCCCCGAACGGAATCAACCCCTTAAAAAAATATAAAAAATAATAGAAAATATCAAATAAAATGAAAAAAGAAAGAAAAGCACAAAGTTATCGTGAACAATTTCGTGTTGCTTCACTTGCTTGGCAGAAAGGTTCGGAGTGAAAAAGGCAGCCTAACAGTTGAATAAACTATGTCTTTCCCCCTTTGTTACTTGGCTCGTCAAAGTATATTTTGCGGACTCGTGCCTCTCCCAACACCCCCTCCACCCCCGTCAGAGAATCCTGGAATCGCCAATGGTTGGTTTTTATATTTTTACGGGGAATCCCGACGCGGGTTTCATAGTGGAGGTGATCTTTTCCATATTTGCTGACCTAAATCAGTGACGTAGCAATACATTCGTATTAACTGGGGGATGTGCACGCCGGTATTAATGGGTTTATGGGCATAGTTCACTATTACCTTTAAAACAAATATAGTACTTATTTATGATATGTAAATTTTTACAATGCCGCTAGGAAAACTACTGCTGATAAAACATTCAAATTCTAAGAAACATTTATCAAATAGGGGAGGAGTGTAGACAGATCAGCATTATACAAAATGCATCGCTAGATATAGACATTAAATTCACCTACTTTTTCCACGTCGTTGAGAATTGCATTTGATTTTCATATTTTCATATAAAATGATATGATCTCTGAAACATTTTTTTAATTGTCTAGATAAAAATGTTAAACATCGAGATCCATAAATGCGAATACCCCAAATGTAGTAGAATACCGCCTTCTACTTATATGTGTAACCTTCGCTTTGGCTTTAATATCAATTATTACACATGTTACTCGTGCAAATCAATCACTGCTAGGTGTGAGGAATTCTATAATGTTAACCCTGTCAACCATGCACCAATGTCCCAATCATTCGATTGTCATGAATCCACATAGTTATTAAAGGGGCACTGTTTTAGTGGGGGCGGGTTGGTTATCGGATTCATTAGGTTGAATAAATGCGAATTACAAAGGCCACCATTTAGGAAAGGATTCGGAGGGGTCCTGCTGTCTTTTTCAAGCCACTTTCCTACTGTTTTCCAAGTCCCTTTCATTGTATCGCGGCTCTCACTAAACTGCAACAGGCAAGTTTTCTACCGATTACATGATTGACGATCGATGTGGTTTTTTAATATTAGCATAATAGACAGTCTGTTGGGAAACCCTAAAAAGGATATTTGAAAAACGGTACCGCAAAAGAACATACAATGTAACACTCTATATTGCCCTCTAGGGGTGTTTCACAAAGTGTGATTATGGAGAGCCATTTGTAGCCTTAAAATAAAATATATTCAAAAGCACAAATTCAAATACTGTAGACTTTTCATAAATTCCACATCAAGAACAATCTCCTTGATAATAGAAAATAAGAATGATTTGAATCAACATTTTATGCCTTTTAAAATAACTTTTACAAAATACTTTCAAAGATGCTAACGGCTTTCCATAATTGTTAAGTCCACCTTAGAGATAAGTTAAACTTAGGATCTTTGTGAAACACCCCCTGAGCTTTAAATGATGTGGGTGATATTAGGGTGGGTTGAGTGTGGAGTGAGTGATTCAATGGGGGAGACAGGAAAACTTATCTCTTAATGTATCTGTACCAGCAAGATGAATTTATGAAATTATGTGCTAAATTCCAGATCAAGAGAGTGTGTTGTTTCACCACTATGATTGAAAAGTGAGGCTTTCATTTTATACACAACAAAGGCAGTGTATAAAAAACTTCAGCTGCGATCCTTGTTCGTTGAAAAGTAAATATTTTGTCACAATTAGGAAAGTTTTTTCAATGATGATTACCAAAAAAATATTTTGGCCCTCTTTTTCAAACAATAAATTGCAGGACCCGATTCTGCCATCGATGCTAATGAAAAATGCCCATAAACTTTTGAGATTTTCATCGCGCAAAACCTTGCAACGCCCTTTTATTAAGTATATATATTCCAGACTATAGGAAAGTTTGACAAATCATTAAGCCTTGTTCTAGTATATGCCTTGTTGTAATATTGTTGAAGATAAACATACCCACGTGCCTATCAATGAAAATCTAAGAAAAATGGCGATGGCGCCAATGTTAACTTCAGTCTTGATAACAATACAAATTTAACCAAGTCTATGTTAAATTGAAAAGCAAGTGTAGGTTGCCCGCCAACAAGTCGCCAATCGTTGCCAGACACGATGGAAAAGAGAGAACAAAACATTTAAAGGCAATTTCAATGGCCTTGTACGACCCATTGCAAATGTGCAAACATGAAAATGACAAATTACATAATCCGCCGATGGTCTGTATACACAAGCAATTGGGCCTTGAAAATATCCTTGAGATTAAACTTAAAGGTCTTCGCCATAGTGCTGAAAGTTCATTGCAGCTGCTCGCCTGTAAGTCGCCAATGGTTCAATCTACCAAAAGCCACCATTTGTCCTTTTTTTGTTGTTGCTCTTATGAGTATGCAAAGTGCTATTTACCCAAGTAGACGATTTATAGCTGTAAGCCGATTAAGGTATGATATCCTTAATCCGGCAATGACGTATCAATAAGTCGCCGTGAGATGGATATCTTTTAACGCTTCTCTTCGGTTGCTGTCTGCTCATAAATCAGCGAGTCGTAAAACAGAATACGATGTTATATTATGTGGAAGATTTAGAAACTGTAGAAAGAACGATTTCTGTCACAAGAGTATATGAAAATATGCCCTTCTCGAAGAGCTGAAAATATGAAACTATGAAAAAACACTAACATGACCGCAAAGGCTTTCGTAAAAAAATCAACCTAAAGCATTATCAGTTCTCTCATCCGTCATCCATTAAACTTTGCCAAAATTACAATATGACGAATTGCGTTTTCCAAATATAATTCTGATGGCACATACAAAAGTAAATTGAAATTAGTCTTGTTTATTTGTCGAAAGTCTTTGCGATGTGTTCAATGAGTAAAAGATGTTTCGTAAAGGCGTAAGATTTAAGATTGTTTTCTTCTCACTCGTATAGGACTTTATCCAGTAACTGTTAACATGGCCAATTGGGAGACATTTGTAAATCTTACCCCATTGCGGGGCATCATTCATTCATTGTTTGTATATTATTCATACAAAATACCGAAAAAAGAAAGTCTGAACATAGCGATAATGACTCAATAAATAGGGCATCGTAACAATTTTACATGTATTGTCATCACTTTCCTTGTTTTTTTGTTTTGTTTGAACAAAATGTCATGCATGGGCTTCAAGAGCATCTTACCTGCGAAAATAGCCACGGTATATAGTATATCCCAGCGGCAACTGCGATGGTCTTCGAGATCCTGGTGCACCGTTTGACGTGGAGACTCTTCATAAGATGTAGAGTTCGTTCCACCAGCTGCTCTTTCGAGAGCGACTTCTGGGGTCGTTCCTTGACGCACCGGCACCAGCATGAGGATGCCTCAGCGTCCGGTGGTTCCACGGATGGGTTTTGGTTTGAGAACCTCACCAGCCAGCGATTCACAAAATTCCGCACACCCAGCAAGAAGCCAATGTAACAGAAAAGACCCAAGGGTAGATGAGCACAGTTGATGGCCAGAATGAGTATTCTATGAACGCGGTAGTACTGGTTATGTAATCCGATGCAATAGTGTGTCCTGGACCCTTCCCGCTCCAGTTCGACCACGGTGTCGTCTGCTAAGATTTTGACGATGATGGGTGTAAAAGATAAGGGTATGGAAGTCAGCAATGCACACACCATGATGTACTTCATGAAAGCACCGCTGAGTCTTGTTCTATACAAAATAGGTTTTTTGATAGCGATGTAACGGTCTAGGACCATTAAGGTGACGATGGAAGTAGATAGAAGCTGATAGAATGCCCACATGGCGTCAAAGAGCTCACAGATGATAGGTGATAGTGGTTCTGAAGCTAGATACGCGTAGGCGATGAGAGGACATAAGGAGAGCGTGGAGACATAGTTCACGAGGGCTATACCACCGATCAGGATGTTAGGATTGAATACGTACTTGTAGGAGCGAACGACAAGAAGAGTTATGAAATTACTGATGTTGACAAGGACTGCGATTACAATGATGATGGTAGCGTTGAGGATGCCGAAACTTTCCAAGTTTTCACCTTCATCCAGCGTCGAGGGGAGCGCGGAGAAATTATCAACCGCCATGTCAGGCTATGCGCGTGAAAAATGAGCTAACGCGGTATAAAACCACCGATAAAACAGTAGCTGACGCGATGAACTCGATGGTAGCTTCATATCAGAATTAGATGGGCGACCCGTGATTGAAGCAAAACACAATCGGAGCCATCATAAGTTCGATTCACTGGGCATGGAGCTAATGAACATGATTGATTCGGTGCACGAGACACTGGCGCTATGCAGAGCCGAGGATAAAGTGCTTAATTGTTTGTGGTGAGGTTGTAGGCACTACCGCTCGTTGAAGGGTCGTACTGTCGTCATCATATTAATTTAGCGGGGCGCACGTTTCTCACGGTGACACAACTAAACCGTGCTTCTGCGAATTCATGTGCGCTAACTTTCATATCAAAAGAAAACGCTTCGCTGGCAGCGTCATTGCTTTGAGGGACCTTTTTCTCATTTAATATCCTTTGCCACAATGGGCGGGAAAGGATTAAACACAAATCTGTATTGCACTTATTGTACATGACTTGTCATGGATTAGTGATTTCGTGTCAGCAATAACGCTTGCTCCCTGTAATCCTATGAGAAAAATAAAAAACACATTAAAAGTTGCGGGAATGTTGTTATATGTTAATAGACCTCCATAATATTATGTTACATAAGCTTTCGAAAAGAAATGCCGTGACGATTTAAAATGTATATAATGTATCGATAATTTTGATTCAGAAACTGATATTGACATCATTATCTACTACAAATGGACGCTGTTTGGGTTGGGAGATAAAGGGAGATATGCTCATGTATTTTTCTAAGGCATTTTCTAAAGAAACATTATAGTGTGAGGAATAGAACGAGCCTTCACACACAAAAATTATTTAATATTGCATTGCTCCGGCATCCAATAATTTAAAAAAATATGAATCGACCGATTCAGAATTTCCCCGAGTGAGTTGTAGTTCCCCAAGGCCGCAGGCTGATGTTGAAATATAATGGCGCGAGAGAAATTCTGAATTCGAAGGTGAATATATGCTATATTAACGAACGAAATGCATTCAATGTTTCTTATATATTAATTATGTAGGGTATTTGCGATCCTTTGGAGTCCGGCCGTCTTGATTAAATTCAAATTGCCTTCGCGTGGGATGAGCTCAGCTGCGGCTCAGCTAAGACAATGAATACGTCCAGAAAAGAGAGGTGAGCAGCCAAATTCACCTATGTTTGCGTTTTACCGTGAAAAAAGTTCCGGGGCGGAGACCCAGGATGCTCTCGAGTTTATTTGACTCTCAAGAGAAAGTGTCTCTAAGATATAAAGAGAGGTTATTTCTTAAATAAGATGAAAGGTCTCTTGAAAGTAAAATAGCCCTTTCATTTCAATTTTTGGAAATAAACTCTAACCCATCCCTTGATATTTAAATTGCACTGCTCCTACTGTTTTTTTTTTAACACTCTCCCTGATCTATAAAGGGTGCTTTCTTTATTTGATCATCAACAGAAGCAAAATGCTAGGCCACGAACTTTCCGAAGCGTGACCAGATTCAAAGTATGCTTAAATGGGGGCATTGATGTATGTAGAAAAATCATGCAACGCTTCGAAATGTAAAAGAAGAAGAAGAAAAATAAAGTTGAGATTCGACCTTTATGTCTAGACGTTGCTTAATACATTTCGCATTGGTATTATCTTCCATCTGAGAGTGATTATAGACGTTATTTATATGGATAATAAAGATAAAGCTGTCCGGGTCTTTGAATAAAATGCTTCAAAACAAATCGAACAAGCTGTTTATTTCTTTATTCATGGTCTGTTTCTACTGTTTATCTATTTCCATTGCCAACCCTCGAAAACCAATTTATTATGCATTTCACAGAGGAAAGTTTGCATAGGAGAACTATATATATAAATAGGCCTATATATTATGTATATATATATATCAATGTATATAAAATACATGTATATAAATACATATCTATAATCGCTTTGAGACATCGTCCTTGTAGTAAGCGCAATAAAAGCCCAAATTATTATTATCAATATTAATGATTATTTATAATAATTTGTTTAATTATTTATTTTAATTACTGTTTTTATTAATTTGACATGGCTTTGCACTGGTTTGCTGGTACGACCACTATGAGAACATGCAGGGTTATTCATAAATAATTTATGGTCCACATAAAGAGACCATTATACCATGCGATAATGACGATCACCATTAATGCATAGATGAGGGGTCACGGACCTAGGATTTATGGATATAGAGTACCGAAGCTGTGACGTCATAAATATCTAATGGTTTGGAGCCAGAGCATATAACACTGAGTTCCCATAGGACATATATTTATTCAGATGGTCATATCTCAGCCAATATTTAACATATTCAATTGGTTTTCGACATTCGGACATTATTTTTGATGCTCTTTCAGAAAATGAAGAACAAATTGAAAAATTCTAAAAATAGATTTTTTTAATGACGTCACACTTCACCACTCTATAGGGGGCGCCCGCAATCCCAGTTCTATCACTAGAATACGGATAGTCAGTGGCATAGCTTTACAGGGAGGGGTGTACCGTGGAGGGGGGGGGGGGGGGGGGGGAGGGGGTGCACGTTTGCACCTGATCCAATAAAATTGCGGGAAAAACAGGAAAAATAGACTAGGAGAGAGGAAAGGGAACATGAAAGGGAGCTACCCCAAAATATCGAAGGGTACTCACCTTCTTCGCCACCTTTACCACTGAACCAAGGACAGTTAGAAGCATATCTCCGGGTGAGGGGGAGGGGGCACCTGCCTCCAATTGTAGTGCGAAAAGAGAGGAATAGGGGAGAGAGGAAAATAACAAATGAAAGGGATTTCCCCAAAATATCGTAGGGTACCCGCCTCAGTCTTCGCGACCTCTACTTCTGAAACAAGGACAGTCAGTAGCATAGGCACTTGTCTCCAATTGAATTGCGAAAAGAGAATGGAAAAGGAAAAAGAGAGGAATAGGAGAGAGAGAGAGAGAGGGGGGGGGGGGGTGACATAATTGTTACATTTTATTTCATCCACTGAGTTAGACTGTACGACCCCCATTATACCAGTGCTCCTTTAATGTCTGGACAGACGTCAGTCCTCGAAATGTAGGTCTTCCAGTCCTGCAATTGCCTGGCAGCTGTAACTGTCGCAATTCAAAATTTACATTCATACAGAATACTGCCCGCAAGATCAACTATTCATAAATAGGTACTGTTAACAATGTTATATGAATGATACCACTTGATATCACTCACGGCAACTCAGCAGTTATTCTGAGCTTTTGTTTTTAAAGGTAAAGACCAGTATTGGAAACGCCCCAATATGAAATGGAAGCTCTTATTACCAATCATGTGAAAGAATATGTTTTAAATAATACATGATGATACAAATTTTGCCGGGAAACCGCCTACTAATTGATATATTTGGTAAATTAGTTTATCTACATATGGTCTGTGAGAAATAAACGCACGTGTCGCGCACGAGTGCGTATAGTCCCATATACATCTTTCTGTGTATAGTGCTTGTAACTTTACGAAGACTGGGCCATATTTCTTATCATTTTCATGAATCCAGAACCTTGCAGTACACACCAATTCTTATATGCTAGATGATCAACCTTTTCTGATCGATTCTACAACGTTTCTTTCACAATGCAATCGCATGACCATAACTGGTCTTTACCTTTAATGCTTGGCAAATTATTGCATATAACTCTGCTGACCTGAAAAACTCATTGCACAGAGAAAGGTGTGGTTGGTGGGACAGTACAATCATGTTGCATTTAACTTTTTATTTATCGTAATTTATTTCATATTGTTAGTATTGTGCTTTGATGTTATGCTTTGTTTATTAATTTGTTGTCTTTTTTTCCTACTTTTATTGTATGATTTTGTTTCGTGAAATGTTTATGTATGTGTATTTTTAATGAGACAGGGCCTTATGGAAGACCAGTTTTTAATTTGTGAAATAAATAAATAAATAAATAAACTTTGGTCTAACCTTCTGAAATAATATCTTGTCCTATTTGAAATACAAGGAAAAAATATGAACAGCAATCCTTTGCATGTAACAATTTTATTATGACATCGCTCCTTATAGGCATGAAGGGAAAGGCCACAAATTATTTTTAAACCATCCTGTTGTTGAGTTGGCGACACTAAATACTCGATGAGGCATTAATGTCCAGTTCAACTAATCAGAACACTTAAACTCAAGACGTTTTTATATTTTGGTTACCAGATATCGAGTTCATCAGCCAACCTATAACTCGGCGGCAATATACAATGTTATATGAGAAGCAGTGACGTAGGTTGTCGAAGGGGTTCTTGCGTGGAGGGGGGGGGGGGGGGGGGGGGGGTAGTCCAAATCTGGCCGGTTCTTTAATATTATATTCCCTACCGCCGAAGATGGCGTTATCAACGAACTCAATATACGCTCACCAGTTTTCCGCCGGGCGTCCTAATTTAATGATCACGGCATCTTTGGCTAGGTCGCATATTGCGTTGGCGATCAGAATTAAATAGGCCAGATTCTGGACTAAAGAGGGGGGGGGGGGGGGGGCTTTGGTTCTTATAAATGGATCAAATGTGAATTTGATAAGCCTACAAAATAGGGGGAGGGTGTGGGGGGAGGTCTCTCATTAGGATTCTACTTCCCCTCTTTTTTTCTTCTTCTAGATTGGGAGGGTACCCCCTGTAGCTATACCACTTAATGGTAAGATGAGAATTGTGTAGCTCAGAGTAAAAAAAAAAAATCCAATGCAAGAACTTGAAAAAAAAGTGGCAGAAGTATTACAGGCGCCCGTTAACTATAATACAAACTTACCGATTGAATCTTTTATTGTTTTGCATTTGCAAAATATTAATTCAACATCAGTAAAATCTTGGCTCCCATAGAGAGAGCGAGAGAGAGAGAGAGAGAGAGAGAGGGGGAGAGAGAGCGAAACATGTGTTGACCCGTTGTCTGTTTTTTGTTGTATTTTCAATGAATGCATTTTGGAACATGTATACATTTTGTTTTCTTCAAAATTATTATTAGGACCTCTAACTGTCTAACATGGTACATTTTTTAAAGAAAAGTCCCGAAAAAACGGTGGTTATGGGAAGTGGAAATCGATATAATATTAATAGAAGTTGACCCCAAGTAGGTCACTGTCACATAACAAATTCGTCATTCTGGGATTTTTAAATAATTTAACTTTCAATTCTTTTATACCAACCATTAATACTCCCAACAAAAAGCAAAAATATCAGAGAAGCAGACTGGTGACAGTTTGAATGAAATCGGAAAAAATATATTAAGTTTAATGTTGCCATATTTTCCTAATTATGTCAATTCTAAAATGTCAATTCTTAAAAATCATATGACTCGGGTTGGTCTAAGATATAATAATATCCATTATATATTTTCAGTAGTGACTTAACGTGCCCAAAGCACATAACGAAAAAAAAGAGGAAATTAATTATATTTTCTTGCACTTGACAACGGGAGAGTTGTCAATGACTACGTCACAATCCACTGACCAAACTACCAATTTAAGATTTGCATATAATATATATATCTAGTGATCACATGAAAACTCTTTTATTATTGGTCCGATTTATTTGAACTTTCACCATTCTGTTTCTCTAATATTTCTGCTTTCATACATATGAATGTAGGCTATTACAAGGGTTGGATTGCACTTTAAGCCCCTGCATATCGCTAATTCATACCTGCCAACATTTGAAAATGAGAATTAAGAATTTTTAGCACGGTATGTCTTCGAAAATAAGAAATCTGTACCCTTAACGGGCGTTCGCACATGCAGCGGCAGTGTAACTGGCAATACGCGGTAAATCTGTGCAAAAAAGCAAATACAAATTCGCTGCAAAATCATGCAGTCCTTCAACGCTCGCAATACGTGAACTCTCACATCGCGGCATATGATTAAACAAGCTTAATTGGGCTTAAGCAACAAAAAAAAAAAAAACAAACAAAAAAAAAAAAAAAAAAAAAAAAAAAAACGAAATTTTGAAAATCCGGGATCTCCCGCATTTTGGGGTCCTAAAAATCCAGAAAAACGGGGATATTCCGGATTATTCGGGAGGGTTGGCAGGTATGCTAATTGTGAAAGACAGGCATCATTTCTCTCTGTGATGTCTCATTTAATAGCTTCCTTTATTTGCCTCTGAGAAAACGATCGCAAATACATTCAAGATATCATACCAAGTGCAACCTCACCACATTAAAGTTTGAAATCACGTGGTAATTTGAATTTGAATTTGAATTTGAATTTATTAACAACACATCACAAAAATGACAGTACATATGAACAATCATACAATGCAAACAATAATACTGATACATGTACATGTATATATAACATAAGAGTAATGTTGATTGAACAGTAATGGTTTAAATACGATATTTAGACATACATCTGCATACTATTACGTAAATAATATGTGTATCACTATATTTAGGTGAAGTTGTTAATGGGAACTAGAAGTTAGCACAAGTGCTAGTCGAGCCTAGTTCCATTCTTTGGCAAGATTTTTTTTCTGTTAATTTGTTTATACATATGAATGTAAAACTTGTTTGTTTTGTATTTACATATATAGGGCCTACAACAAAATAATACAGTTTATGTAACTTTTGTACATACTAAAATGAAAAAAGAAAAAGAAAATAGTTTAAATGTTAAAGCATTATAATGAAAGAAGACAAATCTTTGAACAAATAAAATAAGCAATGTGTTCATAAAAATGAAAAGGGTGTATTAATGAAAATAATATCATACAGATGTGCGTACATGCACAAATCCTTTAATAAGTCATCGTCATGTTTGAACATTTCATAATAATTGCATAAGTGACCCACAATGAACTACTTTATTATTTTTAGTAAAATCTTTCGGATAGTGTTATCTCGCCCTGCAGGGATGACTTTTTGTCCACTTCTTCCCTCAACATTGCTCAATCCCTTTTTGTAATCACGTTCTATTAGTTCGAAAATGTGTTGAAAATACCTAGGTAGTCTCCAGTCGCTGTTTCCCTTGTCTGCTGCCCTGTCTTCAATACCCTTCTCCACCATTGTCCATTCTCTTGCTGCTTGTATCTCGCTGCCCCATCTTCGTCCGTTTATCTACATCTATTTATCGCTCTCGACCGTCGCTCCCGGGATCGCTCCTCTCTCCCCCTTCTACTTTTTCACGCTCCTTTCCTTATTTGTATATTTGTTCTCCCCTTATCTCGACTCCTTTTCCCCTCTTTTTGAAAAAAATCTCTATCCATTCTCTCTTCCACTCCTCTCCTCTCTCCCTTCTACTATCGCAAAGACTTTCCAAAAATCTTCCCGAAGACAATTCTTTTCCAATGTCCATCACCTTTTGAAATTGCGATCCCGTATAACGTAAAATCGAACATGATTCATGGAATGTACAGTAAGGTATTAAAATTGCCCTGAGTAAATGTCTCGAAAGACTTTGCAACCATACTCGCCCTACCCCCTCTCTCTCTCTCTCCTTCCTCTACTGTATCTTAAGCCCGTCGCACACTGTACGATCTGAAGGAAGAATTCGCAAAAGCTTTTTACATGAACATTCAAAATACGTAATACTTAATATGATCTAAATTTTACGGGATTAAAGATTCTTAGGAGAAAGAAAGGCTGAATTGACTCAGAATCGTAGTGACGTCAGTCTTTAATTTTGACTAGAAGCTTTAAATGCACTCACGTTCAGGTTATTAGCGTGCTTATCGTTATTCAGAATCTAAATCTGGAAGATGATTGTTAAATGTTCATACCTAATATCATTGCAATTTGTATCGTGTATAGTGCGCTGGGCGTTACTTTTTAACTACAAAAAAAAAATAATCATGTATCGAGTGTCTAATCGTAATAAGGAAGGGTATATTTTGGGTGTTCATCATCAATATAACATTTCTCATCAAATCTTTATTCTATCCGATTCTGTAAATCTCTCTCTCAGCAACCCAAACGAATGACTAATAGTAATATTTATAAACAAGAGAGCAAAATAATTCTGAATGCCTTTAGTCGATATAGTGTATATTCCACGCATTTAATATAAAAATAAAACATCCATTTGGCCCTGGTATAACAAGGCTGCATTATTCCATTCATCATCATGATCACATAGACAAAACAGAGACTTTACCATACAAATGGCAAATGGGTTTATACAAAATAATGTATGTAACATTTCTGGCACATAACTCTCAGACTCTGAATAATACATACATCTACTGTAAATTAAATCTTTTCTTTCATCAGTCACGATCAATTCAATCATCTTTCCTAAAAATCAATGCATTTCAGCCACTGGCTGAATTTTACATTTTTACATTGTACACAAATTCACATTTCATAATATAAAACAGCATTTTCAACCTGTTTTCAGAATTAAACAGTTTTGCGTCACCCCAATCACAAATTCACCACAGAATATTACTCTGAAATTCTTGAAGTGCCATGTAACAGGCATAATTGCTTCTACTTTTTGGGAGCGAGCAAACAAAAGGCATCTTTGTTATAAAATAAAACAGTATTTTTGTAACCAAGACATTAGATAAGATATAAAACAAATTATACAGGCATTCCACCACCAAATATTCATAAATACACTGTTAAAAAAAACAGTAGATTTTACAGAGAAAAAAATACAGAACCATTCTTTAAAGTGTTGTAACAGCAAATTTTCTGTAATTTAACAGGACAAATGTCTAGAAAAAATGAAGATTTTGTTTTTTTACAGGCAATTTGCGTGATTTCAGATCCCATATACAGATTTTTTACAATTCTACGGAATGTTCTTTTTTTATTAAGAAAACTTCATTTTTTAACGGATAATAAAAAAGAAATTACAGAAAACAAAAATACAGAACCATTCTGTAAATTGATGTAACTGGAATTTTCTGCAATTTAACAGGACAGATTTCTATAAGAAAGGGAGATGTTTTTTTTTAATAGGAATTCTGTATGCTTTCAGATCCAATATGCAGATTTATTATGATTCTACAGAGCGTTTTTTTTTTCAAAGTAAACCTCATGTTTTAATGAATAAAAAGAAAGAATCTACAGAAATTAAAATACAGATTCATTCTGTAAAAATGTAAACTAGAAACTTTCTGCAATTTAACAGATCTCTAAAAAGAAGATCCCATGTAAATAAATGGAGTGTCTTTTTATTCAAAGTAAACCTCATGTTTTAATGAATAAAAAAAATACAGGAAACAATAATACAGAACCACTCTGATAATTAATGTTACTTGACATTTTCTGCTGTGAAAAGGACGGATCTCTCTCCCTCTCTAAAAAAAGGATTGTTTTTTTCTTTATGGAAATTCGTAGGCCTATGTTTTTAAGCAGATTTTGCTTTTAATTCTACAAAGTGTCGATTTATTCAAAGCAATCTCATTTAGTTTAATGAATAAAAAAGACAGAATTTATAGAGGAAAATACCGTAAACAATTCTGTAAAATTAATAGCTGAATTTCACTGCAATTTGACAGAAATCTAAAAAAGAAGTTGATGAGGGTTTTTTTTCAAGGACATTCAGATCCCCTATAGATATTTAATGTTCTACAAAATACCCTTTTCAATTTAAAAAAAAAAAGACCTTAACTGCCTTTTAATGCCTTAAACTCAACAACGTAAAATAATTTGCGGTAAAAATACAAAACCTTTCTGTTAATTGACTCAAGCTGCCGAATTCGGGCACATTTAAAAGGGAAAGAAGATTTCGTTTTTACCGGAAATTAGTCTGCTTTTATCAGAGGTTATGCTTTATATAGGCCTAAATTTTAGTAGGCTAGGCATAATTATATATATACTTCAAAGTTCATGTAGACCTCTCAGAAATCTTTTTTTTGTATGCCATAAAAACAACACGAACTCCCACGAACTGAAACTGTAACTATACCGGTACCGTAATTTTTCTGCATCTTCTTAATCTTCTTCTTTTTCTTCTTTTCTATTCTTTTTTTCTTTTTTCTAACAGGAAGTTTTAATAGTGCTTTCATATCTTATTCAGATTTCTGTTTTTTTATTTTATTTTTTCTTTCTTTTCTTTTTTCTTGCCGCCAACTTTTTTGTTACCGTTAGCGATAGCGTGTAACATGCATGCGTGCACTTCGTTCGCGCCCATATATGCATGCATGGCGATCGATCAGATCAGAACGAACCGGCCGGGCGCGCCGGGCCAGCGCCAGCTATAGCTTGCTAGCTGCTTGCACTCGCACGCGCGCGCCATGCATTAATTGTGCATGTTTACCATGATGTGTACGTACGTACATGTACAGTGCAGCATAGAAGTTATCTAGTTAGTCTGATCTATGTACATAATGCATGCAGTACATACCTGCGAAGTTCGTTCGTGAGCTGAGCCTGGGCCTGCCTGTGATTTGAATTGGATTGGGTAAGTCGATTGTCAATTAAAGTCTCTTTTTCGTTAGGTATTATAACAAGAATTTCAATGTAGTGTTTATAGTATTAAGAATTGAGTTTGTTGGTGATCACCACGATGAGATTTAAGTCGGATAGAACTCGAGAATTTATGCTTAAACTCTAGTAAAGTAAGCTAGACCGATTAAATCTGTCTCTGTTTGGGGTAGACCGAAGGCTCCGGCCGTGTGTGTCGCTCTCAGTCATTAACATACGGACATTCTCTTTTTACCCTCTGAGTGGAGAGAGGGTAAAAAGAGAATGTCCGTATGTTAATGACTGAGAGCGACACACACGGCCGGAGCCTTCGGTCTATGTTTGGGGGACCTAGTATTTACAGTACGGTCATTAACGGGGAGGGCCGCCCGATTAATGACCGTACTGTAAATACTAGGCCCCCCAAAACAGAGACAGATTTAATCGGTCTAAAACTCTAGTAGAATCTAGTAGACTCTAGACTAGACTAGAGTCTAGAGTCTACTCATCAGACATTTTCGCGTTGTTAATTTCGCGCTTGCGAAGGCTTGTGAAATTAACAACACACGTATTGTTATTTTCGCGGTTCAAAGGCGACTCGCGAAATTCGCGAAAATAAAACCCTCGCGAAAATAACGGCTGATACAGTATGTGTTATCCCCCTCAAGGCCCGGCAGTCAATATTATATAAAGGTTTGTAGGTGCCTTATGCCTACCCCTCCAAGCATCTGTTATTTTGCTAAACATCTAAATTTTATTATTTCAGGTTGATGGTAACAAGCAGAAGATTGATGGTGACAAGGACAAGCCTCAGAGTCCATTCATTGCCATAATTGGTGAGTTTTTCATGTTTTTGGTTGTGCATGCAATCTGTATAGTACAGAGGTCTTCTTTTTGTTGAGTTCTTTCTCTGATAATAACCCTGTCCTAACAAATGCTGGACATAGGTTACACTACATTTCAGCATCCAGTGAGCTTTATTAAGGAAATTATAGGCAAAAATTATTGTATGCATAAATTTGCCTATTTAAAGTAATTACTATTTGTTTTTGAATTTGACTGTAAGAGGGTTATGAGCATGTCGGCTTTCGGTGTGATTCCACAACTAATGGCCAAGGTTTTAAAGGGAACTCCTATTACTGAATGATGGTAATGAAAGGACAGATTGTAACCCTCGAGATAGGGGGGGGGGGGCTGTGCCAAAAGGGCCCCCTTAAAGGTTTTGGCTGTTGAATGCACGATCGCAACAGCAATTGGCACACACCCTACCCAGAATGTAATCTTCAAAATTGTATAGTTTATTGTCAAAAGTTAATTACAATTTATTTTAATTTATACTAATTCATACATAATTTATTTTAAATGGCTGTAAATCTAAAATAAAGATCATGAACTATCTAACTTTTGCTACTGACCATCTTTTTAGGATTTCTCATCAAATGTACATTAAAACAATTCTGGTACTATATTTCATTTCTTATTTATTTTACTGTTTTTGTTGTTGTTTTTTTGTACTTATCTGTAAATTTAAATCATTGGCAACACTATTTCGATCATAAACAACATAAAATGAATTGATTTTAATTGATGGAAGTGAAAAGAATCGTATATTGTTTAATTGTACATTGCAAAATGTATGAAGTCACTGAAGCGAAACAAAAATCTTTACTGAGAAAAATGTGTTACTGAAAACTTCTAACAGCATAATTTATGTATCATTAGAATCAAATCGATTTACTTTTTATGACAAAGATGGGTTGAGTTTGTTACGTTTGTCTCTCTAGTTCAAGCTTAAAATAAATAATGACTACATAATCATAGTTTTGTTGGTTGTTTTTTTTTTTTTGGGGGGGGGGGCAAAAGTGAAATTTTTTAAATTTCATATCAGGAAAATATTTAGTCTTGGCTTTAATATCATGCCAAATTTGTTTCATATCAATCTACCTTATTTTTTGGATCCTCCTGTCCACTTTTACGTGAACGTGTCCTTATCAGACTTCTCACCTTATATTTCAGGATCAAGGGAAGACATCTTCAAAGGGCGAAACATCTATTATCTTGTAATAGAAGGATCTGTCGTCAATGATGGAATAGCCACATTCCGGGAAGCAGTGATCACACTGTTCTGCTGTTTCTACGCTCTTTCCCTAGAGTACCCACCAGAGGGATCAGTCACTATGGAGTTCATCCAAAGGTGGGTATTTTAACTAACTTTTGTTGGGTTGCAACAACAAACAGAAAAATCATTAGTTTGAAAGGGCATGATGGCTGCAAGATGAATGGCAAGAACAGTGGTGTTGTCCTTAATCATAGAATCATTGCTGAACATTCCCCAGTTACCACTCGATGTTGCATTATTGTCTGTTACCATAGTGACAGCATGACATAATGACTTCAACCTAAAAGACCTGGAAGATGCAACCATTCTTGGCGTTTTGTGTGAAATATCTGCAACACAAGTCATTCCATGAGGGGTGGTGCCTGTACCTCTCTATGCAAGAGGAATTCATGCTCTCTCCTTCTCTCCTTGGTGGTGCATTATTCCATTGTCCTTGATGAGTTGGAAGAAAACCACCTACGGAATATTGACAATAACCTCCACCATGGTATCCTTGTGATATATTACCGTCCTTCATCTCTCCCTCTCTCTCTTTTCTCTTGTCTGTTCTCTTTCTATCTTTAATCTAAACTCCTCAAAAAAAGTCCTGCAGATCAATTTTGAGCCTTAATATCTTTTTTGCTCCTTTTCTATGATTATTGAATTTGATATCAATGGAAGGTTCATTTATTCCCCTTTACATTGATACCTCATTTGTAATGGTTATTTTATGCTTGAATGCACAGTACTACTGAATACAGATCAAAGTCAGAAGTGAAAAGTTGCTAAATGAATGGCTATTGTTCACATCGAGTTCTTAACTGGTATGAAAAGCTTTTGTGATTTTTTTCTTGCTTGTTTGTTAGTTTGTTTGTTTACTTTGTTCATTATTCGTACATTTCAATGCTGTATATTCATGTTTGAAGGACAAAAAATGTTTCAATAAATTTCAGGTGGTATTTGTTTTTTTTGTTTTGGCAAGAAGAGGTGTTTTAATCACCAGCTTATGGTTAGAGCACTACTTGTGTTTTGATTTCATACAGATTATTGCAAGTTGCTAGCTTAGTATCAGTCCATAACGGAATTGGAAACAAAATCGCTCCTCACATTTCATTTTCAGCCATATCCAACCAATAAAACAAACATAAGCAGAAACAGACCCCCCCCCCTGCAGGAATCCCGCAAGCAGCTTTTTATTGCCAATCCTCATATTTTATCATAGTCAAAACGATGGGGAATGTGGGAAAGCCACTATAAAAAGATGCATTTATAGCAGGATTCCTGCTATAAGACAAGGTACAGACTTTTGACAAGTTGTTTAAGTCATTATTTTCCAAGTCGACATATTTTCTTTCGTTTCAATATTCAAATTTCGAGAAGTTAAGCGTAGTTAGAAGTATGAAGATTAATTTGCAAGATAACATCTCTGTTTGTATGTATTTTCAGGGAACTCATTGGCATCAGTCCTGGGGGTCCAGTAAAGAGTGGAGGAAAGAAGAAGAAGAAATCGGCCGTGTCTCCAAAGATAATTGCCCTCCTTCGTGGAATCGTAGAGTTCGAATCTGACTGGAAAACAGAGTAGCAGACATCCAGCTCTCATTTTTTATGCTTCTGTCAATTTGTTTTGAGATGTGCTTTATTATGCACGATTTTTATTGTGACGAATACATGGATGAGACAATGTGATGTAAGAAACCTGTAAATTTCTATTATTTGTGCCTCATCTTGAAAGCCTTTTCTCAACATCCCCAACATAATGCAAATAAAATATATATAAGTATTAGTATAGTATAGGATGTATGCATCCAGATGTGAAAGGCTTTGATTTTTGGAAAGAGCCAAGATAGTCCTTGCCAAGGAACAAAGTGAGTTTTTTAGATTTTGTTGGTAATGTAAGAAAACCTCAGCAGGTCCTATTTATAATTTTATACCTATATAATTTGTATATTTGTTCTTTTGAAGGTTGTTTATAGTGTTTTCTTGATGATATATGCTACAGTATGCAAACATTATACCATGTTGGTGTTTACCCTGGTCAACTTTATATACAGGGTGTCCCATGAACAATGCCTGACACACTTCTGATAGCACACAGATCAACTTATTAATACCATTGGTAAGAGCAACATTTCCTTAAGGCCCTGTCACATTAGGCTTGCATGTGACTTGCAAGGAAATTTGTTTTGCTACCCAGGGGTCTGCGATACTGCGATACAACAATATTACATTTTGAAATAGTTGAGAAGAGGATCGGTTGAAAAATACAAATTTTTGAGGTGCTGAGTATGTACTAATTTGTGTTTTCAAAGGTTGGCAGCTATGCTATGTACATCATCTTCATCTTTTATTGGAAACATGTACATATTTTTCATTGAGGCAAGTGGGTATTTTGAGAACAAAAATAGACATTTGTATGCTGTTTAGGAAAATAATGTACATTATGCCATCTTCAATCATGAGAACTGATGGCCATATTAATTTGATATTCTTGGCCCGAACTCACAAAGGAGGCTTAAAGGAGAATAAAAGTTAGACAGTCACATGATTTCAGTGAATGGAGAAGAACAACAAGACTTAACAGTAAAAGTTTGAGCAAATTTGGATAATCCGTTTTCGAGTTATGTATTTTTGAAGTTTTAGAAAATCCTTATTATGGACTTCCTTAAGTTGGCAACTTCGCCAGAATTTGTGATGTCATTGTGCTCAACTCTCCATTGGTTATGTACAGAGAGTTTCACTTTTTTCTAATTTTCATCAAAAATAATATTTCCGCCAGTGTATTTTGTTTTTGTATGACATGGCTACATCAATTCTGCAGTATGTCTGAAAGAATCAATACAATTGCCCTTTTAATATTTTATAAAAATAAAATGTTGTGAAACTCTCTGTACATAACCAATGGAGAGTTGAGCACAATGACATCACAAATTCTAGCGGAATTGCCAACTTAAGGAAGTCCATAATAAGGATTTTTTAAAACTTCAAAAATCCATAACCCAAAAAAGGATTATCCAAATTTGCTCAAACTTTTACTGTTAAGTCTCATTGGTATTCTCCATTCACTGAAATCATGTAAATGTCTGACTTTCATTCTCCTTTAAACTCTGTGGGGGGTTAAATCATGGTCTATGTAGATTTTGTGTATAATTTGCGCTTAATTTAGCGTGTATGCTGAGAAAGGTCCAATATGAAGGCACGCTGTATGGCAAAGGGCGCTCAATTCATGCTTGTTGCTATGATTTTAAACCATAGCTTTAAACCATGGCAAAAATCATGAATTTCTAGTACTTTGCCAAAAGCGTGCATTTATACTGGATCTTTGTCAGCTAATCATACACAAAATCTGCATAAACCATGGTCTAAACTTAAACTTCCTTTGTGAATTCCGACCATTGAGTGTGTGACCCTCAAATCGAGCAGAATTGCATCAAAATATCATCAGGTTAGATTTAGTGTGCATTTTGTTTACATTTTCTATGTTACAATGGACATGTTTGAAATAGACCCCCCCCCCCCCCCCGGCACAGTTTTAGCATTGTTATAGCACATCTGAAAGAGCACCTCAAAGTGGTCTTAGGGATCCCGTTAGAATTTGGTTTAGATGGTTGATTGGAAGGCTTCTCTTCTACCCAACCAGAAGAGCGACATGTTATGATCCTTGGACTGTGATTTGTATTTTTCTGCACTTCACACTATTTGCAATATGATATCTGATCATGCCAATCATTTATTTTTTTAGAAATGTGTTAAATTATGTTTTGTATGTGTTTAAATATGCCAATCACATACAAGTCATGTGTTGCAGTAGGTTCTATGCCTCCAGATTTTAAAGGTTTTCATTATTGGTTTGAGCCAAAATAATCTTTGTAAAGGAATGAAGAATGCAGGTGCCCTTTTCTTTAGGCATCTATACAGGGTGAGTCAGAAAAAAAAAGTCCACTTTCAAAAATCTATATAATCTCTAATGTATGTTATTCTTCAAAGACTGTGGTATGTCCTAAAAGAGTATCTTCCTCTTTTATTTGGTATAAATTTTATCAGGTTTATAGCATGAATGTCATGCTTGTCTATACAGGAGGCCCTTTTTTTTTTGAGAGAGAGAGGAAATAAAATTTCACCTGCGCCAGAAGTGGTGGCATGTCGATCATGAATTAGCAATAAATGATATACCTCGGTTAAACATGACTCTTTACGATTTCATATCATGGGGGGGGGGGGGGGCACCCCGTAGGCTATATAGTTTTTTGTTACATTTTATATCTTTGTTACTCACTGAAGTTTGCTTTTATTGTTTTCTTGTTGATTAAGCTCCTTGCAGATCAGTATTTACATGTTTGTAATTGGTAATGATAAATGAACCCTTTTAAAACTACAAAATGTTGCAGTTGTTTGTTAGGCCATATAGTTTTTGTTACATTTGATATATTTGCTACTTACTGAAGTTTGCTTTTATTGTTTTACTGTTGATTAAGCTCCTTGCAGATCAGTATTTACATGTTTGTAATTGGTAATGATAAATAAACCCTTGAAAAACTACAAAATGTTGCAGTTGTTTGTTTGACTGACTTGTGTATCTGTAAAATTAAAGCAGGTGCCTGCAGCAGTCACAAGATTTATTTTTTTAGTGTGTGTTTTGATGGTAACTTGTACATACACACTCTAGCATTAAGGTCTTACAGATTTTTCATGAACATGTTTGTAGGATTTCTATAGGATATAATTTAAATAATTTCATGAGAAATTTCATTTATTACACACAAATGTTATAAAACAGATTGGCTGTAAATTATGAATCATGCTATAAAATTACAGAATTTCTCGAGACTTCTGCAAGCACCCTGCCCTTTTTATTATTTTTTCATTCCGTTATAATTTTTCTATTTTTTATTTTTGTTTATTTTTTATTCATTTTTTTTTTACATGCCGATTTTCTGTTTCAAAACAGATGGACTGTAGATTTTGAAGAGAAATATGTAGTCAAATTAAAGCACTCCTGTAAACCTTGATTCAGGCACTCCTCTGTCTTTATTTTAAAGATAAATTTCATGTATCACAGATGGCTTGTTATTAAAAAGATGAGCTGTAAATTTTGATAGTAGATCTGCTGCAAAATTACAGGAGTTCCTTGTAGTTCGGCAAGTTATCTTTCTGTTTTTTTAAGAATAAATTTCATTTATCATATGCAGATTTGCGGCTAAAAAACAGATGAATTGTAAATTGTGAAAAGAAAAATGTGGCAAAGCTAAAGGATTCCTGTAAACCCTGAATCAGACACTTTTCTGTCTTTTTTTTTTACAAAAATGAAATGTTATAATCACTTACAGATTGTATGTTATTAAACAGATCAGCTTTAAATTATGGTTACAAATATGGTGTAAAAAAAACTGGAGTTCTCTAGAGTTCTGGAAAAATATATATATAAAAAACAGAAAATTTGTATTTATCACCTCCATATTTGCTGTTAAAAAACTGATGACTTGTGAATTGTGATAACAAAGTTCTGTAAAATTACAGGAGTTCTCGAGACTCTGCTGCAGGCACTTTTCTGTATTTTTATGGAGAATTTTTTTAACAGTGTATGAGGATATTTGGATATACTGATATTGATTATAATACCTAACATTTCATTTTCAAACGGGGATAGTCAATTTAATACACCTCTAAATATATTTGACCTGTGTCAAGAATGTATAATAAAATATTTATAAATTATTGCAACAAATAGCTAGCACCCACTCGCGATTGGCGCATACGTGTTATGGTAATAGGGAACATTACATACGTACATTGTAACAAGTATTTATTTTGACAGTAATAAAAATACAGATCAACAGGTAAATTACAAAACCAGTAATTCTGATGTTAATTTTACATGAAGTTTGTAAAAAATTATTTGTGCGAATGCTCAATGCTATAAGCAGAATAAAAGAAGGAGAATTTTAAAGGCAATTTTTCTGTAAAAATCATTTAACCGTACTTTGCGTGTAATTTTACACTTTAGATGGTATACCAGTAGTAATTTTCTGTAAACAAATAAATTTATTTTTATAATAAAGAAAAAATACAGATAAAGAAAGTAGATAACAAATATAAGTGTTGCTCTAAATTCAACATTAATGTAGTTAAAATACAAAGGCATTTCATGTGACTGTGATATTTCTGAAGCAATGTTTCTGTAACCAAGCATAAAAACATCATTAAACCGCACCTTATGTATAAGTTCACTATTCAAATTGTATACACAAAGTAATTTTGCATATCCTAGTTTTTCTACAGCAGCATTCCTATGTAAAAAAAAAGGCAGAATCACTCCAAAATTACAGTTTCTAGATACAAAAAGAGATATTTCTCCAGTAAACAAAAAAGCACTTCTGTCGTTCAATCAACATAAATTAGTGAACACTACAATGGCATTTTGTGTGTACACTGCAAAAAGAAAGTGCTGCATGTAGCTGTGCACCTGAAGCGCCAAATCAGCACCATAAGTGCAGGTTTTAAAAAGAAAACTGTGCACTCTTAAAACAACCTAGTCAAATGTTTGACTTTATTTCCTAGTCAATCGAAATTAACTGGAAATCTAGTCGTATTGACGGGATTTCTAGTCATTTTTCACTGCAGTTGACTCCGTAACTAAAACAACCTACCGAAAGTCAAATATTTGAATGGATTTCCTGGTCAATCGAAATTGACTGGAAATCCAGTCGTATTGACAAGATTTCTAGTCAATTTGTCCACTGCAGTTGCCCCGTAAGGCCGTAACATATGCAAACGAGTTAGACTAGCTCTATAACTTCGGACTATATAGTCAGTTAATGTGACGGGTTTCACATTTGTCAAGCAAGGCAAGCCCGCTAATAAAGTTCGCTACGCGATCATATCTCACGAATCGAGCTGCGACAATTAGCAATGGACAGGGTTGAGGAAGAGGGAAAAAACGGACTTTGTAATCATGAGACTGCGAGAATGGGGCCTGGAACCTCTAATCGGTACATTCAAGGGTGAGTAGATCTAAATAATATCGTCCATACTCAGTGTACGTTGGTGTTGCCATCCCCTGCAAATCCCTCCTGGAAGGCATTGATCTGTGCTTCAAAGCGACAAATGTGATGTGGCTGGACTAACCATGGCAAGCGAGCAATGTGTGGGATTTCATCCAGAAAGTCGTATACGAACTAGGAGATGGCAAGCCGAGCAGCAAGGATATCACCCCATCCAACACTATATCCTTGAGAGCTTTCATTAAGTAATGTTTGTAGAGTTTCACCAGCTTTACACGACAGGGTAGTTAATGTCAACAGAAAACTTTTAATATCAAGTCGAAACGTCGATATGAGTGGCATCAGGAAGATAGGAAACAGTACATACAGAACATGCACAAGCTAACTATTGAAGATATTTTCCATTGCAAAGAAGATAATGGCCAAATTCCAGGAATGCACCAGAATTCAAAGAGATTGGTGTTGACATCGCAAAGAATTGGAGGAGTATTTTGGTGAAACAGCTGAAAACAGCTGAAAAATGTGTATGTGGTATATATACCACATACACAAAAAACATGTTCCTTAATGCCACTTTTGGTGTTAAAGAGAAAGTTGAAGGCATTCTAGATGCCAAAGACGAAGATGACCTCAGGAAGCGGTTAGACTTTTTCCAACAAGACTTTGCACGTAAAGAGAAGGAACTAACCAAAAACAATAAAGCAAGATATTGGACATATCTGAACAATAACTTTGGCATGATTGCAGGGGCACATGGTAGAAGAAGTGAGAAAAAAGGGGGGAATGCAAGACAAGGAAAGGTCATACACAAATGCATCAGAGAGTATGAATAAAATCATGAAATGCAAGCGCGATGCCTACTTACAGGAAAATCCCTATGTGGCAAGGATGAATAAGCTGCAATTTACACAGCACATATTTGAAAGCATACACCCAGTTAAAATAGGGTTAACCGTGTCAATGTTACTGCAAACCAGGCATGGTATCTATCATATCTCGGACAAGACACATGCGTATGTCTAAAAACTTTGTCAATTTCTTGCACACCCTAAGGTACTTCTTCCATGAAATACCTGTATCAAAAGTAGTGATACTTCTGTTGATACAGAGTCATTTCACTCCTTAGTTCTGGTGTGTTCCAACCTGATGAAATGACCCATATCTGCTTTAAAAAGAAGAGGTGGGACAGGAAAAATTACCTTGTTACAATAAGTTTGTTTTATATTTTAGTGTCTTAATTCTGTAATCCCATTGGTCAATCATGTCTTTGAGAGAATCCCATATTACTGGGTACATCCACAAAAATACAGACTATCCATGTATTATTTCCTGTAGTAGTGATTGAGGTCATATGATGCTGTTTTTGTTTTTTTATGTTTTTCATTACATATATGACTTGTTACACCACTGACTGTAGTAAACAGGTTATGAATCATTCAGTGAGGTGAAAGAATGTGTTCCAAATTGTTGCTATATCCATTAATTGCCAGGTGGTCTTAAATCAATTGCCAGGTGGTCTTGAACTTTAGCAAATGATGGTACTTTAAGTAGTTACAATTTTGGTTTTCCTTTTATACCTGTAGGTTGGGACGAACATCCCTGCATACCTTGATAAAACACAAGAACCACATGTCCTCCTCCTGGGAGAGAGGCTTGCCCCCGAGCAAGCCTTTGCCATCGTAGAAAGGAATGCCCTTCCTTGCGCATCACTCCTGAAGGCGATAGATATCCTCTTCAAGCTCAGTTATATATTGGATATTAATTATTCGTGGAAGTGTAGCCATACATATGTATTTCTTCAGAAATCTGTGTATGGGCTGGGAATGAACAGTCAGACCGCAGCGTGCGCGATAATGAGGCTGTGCGGCACTTTTTATTCAGATTCCCGTTCGGTGAAAAGCTCGCTTACAACGCTCTCGTAAAACACGAGACCAACCACGGGATTTTGGTAGCATCATTTTCTCGCCCTCGTATGGCTTACAGTGCAATTCATCATGGCGGAATCGTGGGGTAAGTCAATCTCTGAAATTTTCGCTGTTCTTTGACACCAAATTTGCCCAAATTAGTTAGATTTTGCGCTTACTTTTATCGCAAACAAAAAGAGCGTTTTTTAGTCCTCGGAAATTAACTACTCATTACATAGTGTCGTATTTTGCTTGTTCCTGACTGGTATTGATAATATTATTTCGAATTTTTGCATCCTACGCCGTCTTTGATAACCAGTCCATCGTTTGATGTTGAAAACACGTAGATGCAAGTAATGTTTGAATAAGAAATATGCCCAAATTATTGGACTATATTTTGGAAATCTACCGGAAGTAGACGGAAAATGATTCGAAACCGCGGGGAATTGCTATGGCTACGGCCTTTTAATCAGGAATGACGGGGTTTCTTGTGTGTCGCTGTGCCATTGTGTGGCGCATACAGCAGGAATTTATGTAGTCCCATGTGTATATATTTTTGTCAGCTTTTTAGTTTTTGTTGTCGCAAATCGACAGCAATGTAAATAAATCGACTGCTCATTAGTCATTGCTATTCATAATAAATCTAGATCAAATGATATGTTTTAAATGTATATTTACAAGGGTTTAAACATGTTTAGACAAGTAATGAATGGGTTTGATAACTGATCAAATTGTTTTGTACTGAGCTGAGCGAGTGAGCTGAGCTGAGCTGGATATTAGAATGACAAATTACTTAAAGGATAATTAATTATATTAATTTGGGATTCTCAAACTTTGGTTCTGCCTTCTGCTCAACTCAAACCTTACAGCCAGCCACAGAAATAAGCAGCATTTCCTTGTGCGAGTTGTAGACCTATGATTATGAACAGAGCAGAATTAAAACAAAAAGCCAAAGGTAAACACTTACATGTACTTACATTTTAGAACTTGTGCACATCTTGAAAAATGAAGGGAAAACTTCATGAATCTGACACCTGTAATTTGTTTTCATTAAAAAAAAAAAAATTGAAAGCAAGCCAGTTTTGTCTACCATAAATGGCTAGCTACTTTGATAAGATCTTTTCAAATCCCCATACATTGAACTAAGACATTTTATTCTTCTTATCATTTGTTGTTGTTTTTCTGACAGACGCACTCAACCATCGAAGCTTGCGGGACATTGACAGACATCACACATCAGTCTCCATTGCATTCCTGGATCAACATTTGCTGGACTCCATGCCTTTGTTCGTTTTAATGGTTATTTATTTGAAGACTCAACCGCAGTTTTGCTTCACGTTGGAACAAACAATCTTGAACGGGGAGTTTGGGAGAAGGACGAGAAGGATTTTGTTCAGCTTATTCCTTTCAATAAAACAAAAATCTCTGATACTTCCAAAGTTCCAAGGTGGGATTCTGGAGCTTCACACGAGCAAAGCATTTATTATATTAATAGAAAACTGACTGAACTGTCACCTTTATACAATTTAACAATACTTAACTCTAATAATACTTTTATTCTCAGCGACACATTTTATGCGTGTGATGGTCTCAACATAAATGTCAAAGTCAGTTTATAAATAAAATATAAATATTAGAAAATGCAAATTTTATTCGTAGTCCTATCGCATTTATTATTTGTAGTAGTGTTAAATAATACATTTTTTTGTCCATTTACTAGGCTATTCAGAAGAAACCAGACCTGGTTTTCTTTTGGGTTAGTTGGCATGAATTTTGATTAAGAAATGTGAATTACACAGACCTGTTAAATAATAGCCCCCCCCCCCCCCCCCCCCCCACAAAAGAAAAACAATCTTTTTAAAAGATATATTTTGCAGATTTGTATTTCATCCAGAAATAGTACCTACACAGGGTAAACATAATATAAATAGTCAAGCATTGACATATTTTGATATGTTGGTGATGATGATTGTGATGGTGGTGATGGCGACGGTGGAGATGATGGCTATGGTGATGATGATAATGATGACGGTGATTATGATGATGGCAGTGGTGATGATGTCGGTGGTGATGGCGATCATGATGGATATGGTGATGCTGATAATAATGACGGTGATTATGATGGCTATGGTGATGATGATAATGATGACAGTGATCATGATGACGATGATTATCTTGATGGCAATGCTGATGGTGGTGATGATGAGGGTGATTATGATTGCTGGTGATGATGGCAATTAATGGTGATGTCGGTGGTGCATGGTGATGATCATGATGACGGTGATTATGATGATTGTGATGCAATGGTAATGGTGGTGATGATGATGTAGGTGGTGACGGCGATGATGGCTATGGTGATGATGATAATGATTGTGATGGCGATGACGATTGTGATTGTGATAATGATGTTGAAGATGAAAATTAGAATTCTACAAGTTTTATTTGAGCCCTTCAGCCCACCGCACACTTATATTTCTATCCAAGGGTCATATTACACACAAACAAACCCCGAAAATAAATTTCCAGATATATATATATTCCGCGGGTCACTTTAAAACAAAATCAAACAGAAAAGAGAATAAGGGAAAGAATTTTGTAATATTTTATTTCCAGGAATACACATGAACTGGAGTAACGCAATTGACAAAAGAATTATGAAATAAAATATTACCATCATCGAATGTCTGGGAATTACCAAAAGAAATTCCTGTTTAAGGCTCTTCTAATTAGCCCAGGGTTTACAAATATAAAAACACATTTCAGAACTTTTACAACCATGAAATTAATAGCAGGGATGGGAACAATCATATTTTCAATTTTCAATAACATTGCCCCCCCCCCCCCCCTGAAAGTTTGTATTTACACAAACATACATTTCATAACGAATAATGTGTCTTCTTTGTTAAAATGATAACAAAGCCTGGCCAAAAAAAGCCTTTATAGACACTTAAATCCCCTCTTCTGTCCCTAGAGCTGGAATTCTATATTGTACTTGTGTGCGTATCCGTATCCAACTTTGTACTTTCCGTTCACTTCTATAATTATGTAGCGCATGAGTATCGTACACAATAATAAGTATGTGGGGCAATACAAAAGCCTCTACGACCGGGGGGTTACGCACACGAGAGTAATTCATGAATATCCCTAATCTCCGTCTATTTTCCGTGCGTGTTCACGTACAGCGCGCAGACTGGTTGGACCGCGAATCGACGCAGAGCTATATATAACGTGGTATCCCCCGGTTGATCTCGATGCGAAACGCTCGTCGATCGGCCATGTCTTATTTTCCGCCGGAGTCTATTATGCATCAGCTACTACTTTGCTTGTTCCTGACTGGTATTGAGACAGACATTGACAGGAAGTATAATATTATGTTAGGAAAATATCTACATTATGTGGTAAGCCAAAATTCAGCGAGATGCACCCCCGATAAAAATGGTTATTTAACGTGTATATCCGACTCTTCAAATATTTTTTTTTGCAAGTTTTTTTTGGTGTTTTTTTCACATTTTGAAACTTCACTGACTATTTATTGAATAGCACATTATAATGTTTATAGTTCTGGCTCAATATTCATGACGAATTCAATGTCATTAAATGAATCCTGAGCATAGCAGAAAGATGAGAACTGTGCCATGTTTTTGCTTATTACGTATTCATGAGGAGCAAATTCGTGCATACGATATGAATAAATGGAAGCGAATTCGCGCACACTGCGGTCTGACTGTGAATGATGGACCACACGCACCATCTGTTGCACTGCTGAATAACTATATTGAGCAAAAGTAAACTAAAGGGATCCAATGTACACCAAGGTATTTTACAACCAAAGGACCCATCTTATCTACCCATTAAATTTTCATAGAATTATGTCTCACTACATTGATCTCATATCCGGCCATAGACCCCAAAAGGATAGGTGCTTGTCCTCATGAGACTGGAAAAGTGAGTTTGGACTATACATGTATGTCAAGGATTTGCTGTAATGTTATAGGGTTTTAAAAAAAATGTAATCCTGCTGAATTGTCATGCAAAAATGCATTTTGTTTGAGAGGGGCGGGGGGGGGGGGGGACCAGTTTTCCTACTAAACGCTAAAATAACAAAAACAAACATAACTTTGCCTTTATTTAATACTCTGATTGTAACCAAATTTTGGACTGGAATGTAGTTTGGAAGCATTTTCTTTTATTTTCTCAGAAGTGGACAAGACTAATTTTCTGGTGTTTAGTGAAAATAATATTTTTGAAATTTTATTGACTGCATAGGATTTATGTACGTATATGTATAATGTGATTACGATTTACCATACTAATTCATACTAAATAGTGCATACATGATACAGCTGTCGTTGCTTTAAGTTTTACTTTGACATGCAGAAATTTGGTTTCGTTTATTTGTTCGAAATTATAAGTGTACAAGAGGTATACGTCAAAGAGCATATAATGCAATGCCTTTGAAGTGCATTATTTTAGAGTGGCCTTGTGAAGTAACTGAATTTGCAATATGCAATTTATAGGATACTTGTATATAAAAGTTGCTAGTTCTTTTACTATAACATTTAGTGCGTGATCTGTGTCTGCACCATTACTTGATGAGCATGGATAAATAATTAATTATCGCACATCCAGGTATCTCACTTTAGCCTGTATCCTTGTTGAATCAAAACTGCAGTGGAGATAATTTGTATAAACAGTGTATGTTTTGCACATGTGCGCTATTCATATAATGTTTTTTAGAGTAATGTGTAAATATATATTAAAATATGATTTCAATATAGCACTATTTATAGCAACCATTTATGCTCCTTCTTGGGGATCCCCTTCGCCCTGAAGACGTGTTTGTCATAGTGAATGGTGTTGCCATCCCAAGCAAATCCCTCCTGGAAGGCATTGATCTGTGCTTCAAAGCGATATATGTGATGTGGCTGGACTACCCATGGCAAGCGAGCAATGTGTGGGATTTCATCCAGAAAGTTGTATACGAACTAGGAGATGGCAAGCCAGGCATCAAGGATATCACCCCATCCAGCACTATCTCCTTGAGAGCTTTCATTAAGTAATGTCTGTAGAGTTTCACCAGCTTGGTGACAGGGTAGATATTGTCAACAGAAAACTTTTAATATCAAGTCGAAACGTCAATATGAGTGGCATCAGGAAGATAGGAAACAGTACATACAGAACATGCACAAGCTAACTATTGAAGATATTGTCCATTGCAAACAAGTATAATGGCCAAATTCAAGGAATGCACCAGAATTCAAAGAGATCGGTGTTGACATCGCAAAAGAATTGGAGCAGTATTTTGGTGAAACAGCTGCAAAATGTGTATGTGGTATATATGTTTGTTTGTTTTTATTATATATACTCTCTTAATTCGCAAGATTGAAAATGACGATCTATCAAGCGATTGAAATATTCTTCAATCTAATAGATTGAGGATAGATCGAAAAACGACAGGGAATCGCTGCCTACTCTCTAAATTCGAAAGACTTAGAATTTAAATCTTAATTGAGACTGACAATAATCTAAGTCTTTAAGACTTATTTTCCACGTTCTTTGATTACATTTTTCTTTCGAGACCGTGAAAAAATCTCCTGTTTAAATCTTTTAAGGAGAATTAAACTTTAAGCCAATCAGATTTACGATGACGCAGCACGTGATCGAACACAACTACTCGTACTCGCGCGCGCGACGACATCTTTCTTTTTGCGGTTGTGTGGAGTGATGATCGTCTTCGAAGATGGAAGAATTCTTATCGAAAAACAGGATTGATCAAGAGGTCATTGTCAACTTGAAAGGTATGTTGTTAGTAAGTGTACATTCAAGCACATTTTGAGTAGCTTTTATTATTGTAATAATACTTTATATTGTGTTGTAAATTAGTATTAGCGTGTAGCGTTGGGCTCGTTGGTAGCTGTAGCCTGTAGTCACTCGAATGATCTGATTGAGCACTGCAATACATATCCGCCGTACACAGTGCGTGACCTCCACAACCCAACCTCAACATTTTGAGTGGAAAGTCATGGACCTACCGTATCATATCATAATAATAACATTACATGTCACTGCTTTCTGATGGTGAACTGTGTGTACAGTATAATTTTGGATGAATTGTTGATATTCTGGACATGATGCAGGGCTGCCAACTCTCACGCAATTCAACCCATTCTCAAGCTCTCACGCTGATCTTAGGATCTCTCACGCTGAACTTCGAAAATAGAAACTCAAAAAAAAAAAAAAATCTATTATATCGGATATTCAATATCCCTGCCGAAAGTTTCAACATTTTTTTAACCACACATGCGCAAAGCTAAACCATCAATGCAAATTGGTTTCGGTTTGCCGCGCAAAGACAAGATAGTGAATTGCGATTGGCTTATCCTGCGTGTGCGAGTGACGTCGTCACTTTACTATGAAGCGGGGCTTTTGTGCGACACACGAGAAGCGAGTGTCGATGCCATGGCCTGTCATCGCTGTACATCGCATCGCGCCCGGCCCCCAGCCCGGCCCGGCCCGGGTGGCTCAGTGTTTGCGATCGGATAAAGTCTTCAGGCTTCAGCCGGTACAGGTGAGTTTAAACTCTTGTCTTACGATCTGCGTTAGATGTTAAAGTATTTTATTTATCTGTGTGCACGTTGGGGCGTATTCAAGAGCCTATAATTTCGTAAACTGGTATCTTAAACTCAATTTTAGTGCATAATTGACAATTTAATCAGTGCTTTTTAAGTTTTACAGTCAATATGATGGGATCTAGTACAAAGTGTCTGCTTAGTCCCACAAGTAGAAAATGTTGTGGTAGGCCGTAACTTGTTAGGTTTTCTTCACAGATGGGAGGCTGGGGGTCATTCCACAAAAAAAAAAAAAAAAAGTTCCAAAACCAATAAAAAAAAGGAAAAAGAATGAGAAAAAGAAAGAAAAGGAAAGGAAAAAGGGTGAGATAATTAAGAATTAAGAAGTCATTTTCTGAATTTTATATCAAAATCTAAAAAAAAAAACTTGTTGATTTATTAAATCAAGGTCGGCTTAGACTAGATCATAGTAGATGGGGGGTGGGGGGGGGGGGGGGGGGGGGCTGGAGGGGAGATTTTAGTTGGGGCGGGAGCAAGTAACACATAGACTAAAAAATTGACAATAAAAAAGGACTAAACAATACCTGATACCTGGAATACTTTATTTCACTTAGATCATTGGATGTCACAAGCACTGTTGCAGGTTTGAACCACCAGCAGAGGTACTGAGGGCATCGCGGAGCGCAACCTCCAGTTACAACAAATCCCACTAGATTAGCTGGATGAGAGGAAAAAGTAAATGGCTTTGCTAATTGACACCCAGTATGGACAGACATCATAATGATCACTTGTTCTAGTATCATCTTGGGAAGCAGCATCCCAGCCTTGCTTTAAGTTTGAGCTACCAACAGAGAGTAAGGTCATCCTGAAGTGCAAATTATCTCAACATTAACTGGATGAGAGGTATACTTATTTTGAAGAATGAATGACACCCAGTATGGACAGACATCATAATGATCACTTGTTCTAGTATCATCTTGGGAAGCAGCAGCCCAGCCTTGCTTTAAGTTTGAGCTACCAGCAGAGAGTAAGGTCATCCTGAAGTGCAAATTATCTAAAGATTAACTGGATGAGAGGTATACTTATTTTGAAGAATGAAAATTGTGCAGTATTGGTTTATTTATTTTTAGTATTTTTTATATATTCATTATATATCTATTTATTAATGTTTATATTATTTTTATATATAATATATCTATTTATTATTTTTAGCCAATTAAATCAATTAACCTATTTTAATAATGTATTTGTGGAATCAGGGTTAAAGTATGCACCAGATTGCACCATTTCAATTGCAAAATTGTAAAAGCTCCCTACCGTGGAAGGGGGGACACCCCGCTTCCACACCTTCCCCCCCTCGGGCGCTCGCGCTTGGTCGCTCCGCTCCCTCGCAATGTCTCACTCCAAAGTCTTTCTAAAGGTTGGCAGCCCTGTGATGTTGTAAAAACTGCACATTTGCTTTTGTCCATGGCCATGCATGCACTGACACTGAAGGGTTGACCGAAATATCTGCCGTTATGCCTGGTACTCGTTCGGGCATTTTAAAATAAATTTTGGTTTTTCACTTATATTTCTAATAAACTTACTCCCTAACGTTAGAGTAGTAGATCTAAGTGAAAAACAAAATTTATTTAAAAATGCCCGAACGAGCTACCATAATTATTTGCAGATATTTCGGTCAACCAAATTCACGAAGGTGGTTACTTTAGATTTAGACCACATAGACTCTAGACTAGATCTAGATCTAGGTCTATGCAGATTTCATGGCATGAATGGGCTTGATTATTAAAAGTGCAATTAATTAAAAGCATACTGACATACTGTACACGTTTTACTCAGCTAAAGTCTTATGGCATAATTTGCTTCTTCCACCCACCTAGTACCTCCAACTTTGATGCTGATATCACCATGTGACTGGCACTGCCATAAAATAAATTCAATTTTAATGTAGACACAAAGTCTAACATGTAAGTGCATTACTTTGCTTTATTGTCCAGAAATCCAACCTGGCATCATATTTGTCACAGACACCACAAGGCCTGGCGCTTCTAAAACATCTAAATGCGGGTGGGACACTATCAATACCTCAAAGGCAGTTATTGGTACGGCTGAGCGTTTCTCATCTGACAGAGAATTGTGGTGACTTGTAAGTATGATATAATTGTAAGAGTAGCAACAATTGTAACAACAAAATTCTTTGGGGGTAGGCGTATTGTAACTTCAAGTCTTTTGGTGTATTTGGAGTAGATAACATAATCATTACAAACCTAAATACTGCACCTTGAAAAATATTGGTATGATGCATGTTACAATATTTTTTTCATGCATGTGTGGGTGGGTGTGGGCGTGTGGAGGGTCTAGTGGTCTAGTGGGTAAAGTTTGATCTTATTCTTTAAAAAACCCAGGAAGAAAATGTGGTTATTTGGGGGGGGGGGGGGAGGGGGGGGGGGGAACAGGTGATCAGCAGGAAGAACAAAAATACACAATTTATGAAGAAGCCCTGGGGGACTACATGAAATTAAGGATTGGAAAGATTTTATTCATTACCTATAATGATTTGTTGAGCTGCATGGTTACACTGCTTATACACTGCACATTCCCTGATATTGTATCTTTATGGGGTTTTTTTTTTTGCGTGTAATACTTCAGGTATCCAAGAACTGACGAAAAAACTGCACTTGCCAAGGAGATTGTACAAACTTGGCCTGCAACAAAAGATGCAACACCAGGGTTACAGGGCCATGTAAGTACAGAAAATTATATAAAAGATTTTTTAATTCACTTCAAAAAGTTGCAGATCCAATGAGTGCACTGCGTTTTGCGCGTGGTATGGGCTATGCATGGCAGTGAATTATTTCAATAAAGTGAGAACATGGTGAAGAGTCCTGTATCTGCAACTTTTGAAAGTGAATTTTCTAATAAACTAATTTTCATATTTCAATTAAAACATTTATAGACAAAAATAGAGCAATATGACATTTATTTGTGTGCTTTGTATTCCCTATGTTAAGTGAAAGAGTCCCACAAAAAATACATTCCTACATTATCAAGATTCTTGGAATTCTATTGGTCAATGAACCAGTGTTGAATATTTAACAATAACCTCATCCACCGTCGGCGAGGTTAAGGCAAAGGCCATCGTCGATGTGAATTTAAGCGGTCTTTGGTTTGGAAGGATTAAGGATTTTTGCTATTTTGGACATTTGCTATATTCTATACAATAATGATCACTGGATATCATTGATATCAGTGAAAATAATCAAAAAATGCAAAGTAGTCTATGTCTATAAATTTTATGTGACGTTTTCAATGAAAAACAGTGAATATTTTACCAAATATTAAGATTTCTTGGGAAAAACTTGATTTACGAGTTTGTTTTTCCATGAACCTATCAATGTAAGAGGTAACATAACCCCCTGAATCATATCTGACACTTCATATTGCCATTTTTGTGAAAAAAAATGGGATAATTTGGACCTACTCTCATGAAACATGCCATATATTGTTTGGTGGTTATAGAAATAACTTTGTATGTAATTTGCAGGGTTCCCAGCCACTCTGTAAAACAGGGAAAATAAAAAAAAATTCCAGACAAGGTAAACGCATGGAATTTTACTCTGTATATTACCCTTTTCCCAGGAACACTTTTATAGTGAAGGTAATGGGTCAAGTTTTATCCAGTCAAGACTGAAAAACATCAGAAGCTCCCAGAAGGTGAGAAAGCGTGGTCATGATGGTAGCAAGAGACCAAGCCTTCCTGATGATCATGAAGAGCATTTGCAAGATGGGGAGGAAGACGAGCCAGAACTAGATGGTGTAGTAAATCAACAAAAACTTGAAAAGGTAAACCATTATATCATGTTTGTATGCCTGAGTTCAAAAAATTTAAACCGCCAACCCCAGGATGGTTTAAATTGATCTTTAAGTATTTAACATTGCCTATGAGAAAGAACAATTTCCTTTTTCAGATACAAAGGTCAGAAGTTGGGCATATTTTCAATTTGTTATGTGTAAGTCTATGGGGCTCCTCCGGTTCTGGCTCCCGACCCTGACGTACTTGGAAATTAAGTCATAACTTCATTATTACTCAAATAATATGGGACTTTTTGCATTAGAAAGAGGATGAAATTAAGCTTACAGCAAATGCTAAACTTACACAAAAATGTTTGATTCTTCCTAAAAATATTTTACATGAAACATGAAAAAAAACCTAAAAAGTAACAGCTCCACCATATTTAACAGACCATTATATTAAATGTGACCATTTACAGGTTGAGTGGATGAAGTATACAGCCCCCAGACAGCAAACAAAAGCTCAATTAACAGAAGTCTTTGTGGATACACATAAATACAGACAGGCCCTGATCACTCAACAAGAAATGACCATTACTGAGATTGTAAATCAGTTTCCTCGTTATAGAGATATGCCCCAGTTGGTAAGTATTTCTTGTTGTCTTACAATGAGAAAAGTTAAACCATTGTGGCCTTAACATTCTTTTGACAGCATGATTTTTCTTTTTTCTTCTTTCTTTCTTCCTTTTTTCCCCCTCTAGTTTCTTCTGATTTTGCCTCAAAGTCGAAAATATTACAGTGCACTTCATGCAGCACTTAAATTGTTGTACACTGAATTGACATTGACGGGTCTGCTTGTGAGATCAAAATAACACAAAGTTCAGAAGTTCTTGTTTTAAGCATTTTTACTGTCACAGTTTGCTTTTTTACTAGACTATCAAGTGCTGATAAAGTTAAGTGAAACTGCTCTTGTTATTCTTACACTTATTCCAAGGGTGGATCAAAGATTTTTTAAAAGAGGGGGTGCCAAAATTAAGGACTGATAGAGCTGTAGCACTTGTGGGCACAGTGGGTGTCTGAGGGGGATGTGCCCCCTCAGAATCAGATAAAAATTGTAATTGTATCCCCCGAACAGAGTTGGGAGGATACTATGGATTTGGTCTTGTCCGTCCGCCGCCAGAGAGATTTTCTTGTGAGCGCTCTACCGGCTGCAGTTCTTTTTGGATCATTGTAAAATTTGGCATGAAGGTGCGTTATGATAAAGGGAAAACGCCTATCATTTTTGGTGTCGGTGGAGTCATCCTTACCATGGTGACAACATTTTTGTGTGGAAATATTCTACAACATGTAACTTCTCCTGTTTTTACCCGATTGTCATGAAATTTGGCAAACAGGACCGATATAACATGGGGTTGTTAAAAATGGAATTTTTGGAACTGCCACGCCAAGCATTGCTATGGCAACCACACATTTTCTTGCGCACTCTACCGGCTGCAGTTCTTCTCGGATCATCTTCAAATCATCTTCAAATTTGGCATGAAGGTGCGTTATGATAAAGGAAGACACCTATCATTTTTGGTTTGGGTTGTGGGACGGGTTCGGGAGATACATGTGCTCGGACAGGTACCCTGAGTGCTCTAGTTTCCAAAGTCAATTCGCATGATTTGGTGCATTCTTTTTGCCTGCCCACGAAGTCAGGTGCCCTATCTCTGCAAAAATAGAGGGGGTGCGTGCCGGGTGCCCCCCCCCCTAAATCCGTACCTGTATTCTTCTAACACATGTTCTTCAATTGATCGTGCACATTTCTGCATTTTGTGATTTACCTGGCTATTGACCCCTACAGTGTAGGCTCAGAAAAAGAACTTAATACGTGAGAACTTAATACAATTCACTCTTTGTTTTTCCTTCTTCCCCAGATCGGCATCGAGTTTAGTTTGCTTTATGGTGATGTGTGTGACAACTTTGTAAAGAAGTGGGGAACGTTTTATCGTCCTCGCATCATAGCACTGGCTAAACGAGACTTCCCAACAGTTCAGCAGGTTATTGCAGACTTTGAAGAATCCAATGGAGACAGTAAGTCCTTCCCAAGGAAGTTAAAATGGGAAATCTGTTCCTCCCGTCATTTTGCCGTCACACATGGAGGGGAGTTTCTGTACCTCCGCAGTTTTTTTGGTTTCTGGGTTCGGCAATTACAATTTTTTTCTGCGTGTGTTCCTTTCTTCGCGAGAACTTAAATCACGCATGCGCAAATTTACATCACGCACACATTTATGTTATCGTGCGGAAAATGCACAGCAATGGAAATTTGCGCCAAAACAATGCGGAGGTACAGAAACTCGCCCTCTATGCGGGACCGTCAAAATGGCGACCGCAGTTATATAGCGTGGTCAAAAAGAGACCAGATTTCCCCTTTAAACTTCCTTGGTCCTTCCTTACTTCAAAATACATGGGGTGCATGGGTTTATGTCAACTCATTTATGTATGAGGCTAGCAAGCAAGCAAGACAGCAGGCTGTATTCCAAAATGATCGTAACCATATCAGACAGAAGTTGATGGAGAAAAAGGCTGGCGTTTTGACCTGAGAGATGCAAGATGCAAGATGCAATCATGTGACATGAATATGGCTAAATTCCTTCTGCAATGTTTGTCCAACAGGTTTTAATTCAAAGGAAGAAATAAAACAAACAAAAAATGAATAAATATAAATTTATCAAATTATCTCCATTTCTTTTAAATTTCTGCAGTGGATGTGTGTGGCCTAACTGCCCTCCTGTTCATGCTTCATCGACCAACGTCTCGAAGGAAGGGTAAAGAGATGGCCTGTTCAAGGCCAGGTGCACTGATGTATCTGATTCAAAATCTGCCGGTAAGTATATTTCACACTGCCTCAAGTTAGCAGTCGGGCCAATAGCTGATTAATGTGCATTGCATTTATCTGCTTATGTTCATGTATAGACAAACCAGAGATTCCAAAACTCATACTGCCTGGTGTTATGGCTGTGTTAGCAATGGAGCTCTAATTGTGGGTTTTAATTCTGGTCCTTGCCAGGAAAATGGCATACGTGCAATACCCTCATGCGAAGCTGATAAATGCATGCAACAATTAATTCATGGTACAAAACCTGAATACCCCTAATTATAGCTCCATACTGGTATAAGAAAATGTTGTGGAATCTCTGGTCTATATATTATGCGGCATATTTTATTTATATTTATAAACTGGAAGATGTGTGCTGCATTATTGATTTAATTCCTAAAATTGGATGAAATTGCAGCCCCTTCCAGTTGTATTTGCCCCTAGGTAAATTTTGAAGCCTCACATTTACTTTTTAGATGGAAGTTTTGAGGTTTATTCCTCACCATTGCGTGTTAAACACTTTTTCTTTGCAAGGCTGGTTTGATGTGGAGGTATCTTTCGGCATCTACTCAAAAGGGATGCATGCATGCATGGGAACAGTCCTATATTTCGAGGTGTTATTTCTCTGAATGGTTTTTATTCCAAATGTTTTTATTCCGAATATACGTGTCATTTCTCCGAACGGTTTTTATCCCGAAAGGTTGTTTCTGGGTTAGGGTTAGGGTTAGAAAACCATTTGAAATAAAAACTGTTTAGAGAAATGACACGTATATTCAGAATAAAAACTGGTCGGAGAAATGACACGTCTGAATATCGACCTGCACACTCCATGCATTTTGTCAAACTTTGTCATCAAAATTATCTATCCAAGGGGGAAGGAGGGGATAGTATAATTTTTTTACATTGAACCTTAAAACTCTGTATTTTGAGCCCATTTTGAGCCCATTTTAAGGCAATTTATGCTTCATACATAATTATTTTGTGTTATCCTTTTTCAGGTTGGAACTGATGTGGAAGCTGCAGTACAGGGCAAAGAGTCCATATATCGGCAGCCGTTTCTGTTAAGCCTGGGGGAAGAGATGAAGCCAAGTCAGTACTTCTTGGTTGTGGACAAAATTCCAATACCAGCAGCAACAACTACAGTGGAAAGTTTTGATATGGTCTTCAAGTCCCACTTTGCTTTTAAAGTAGAGTATGCTTCCCCATTGATGCCGTTTTACACTTTCATGGCTGCATTTGTCTACGAGGTCTTGCCGCCATCCCAGGTGGCAGCTAGTATTAGATCGTTGGCAGCAAACATAAGAAATATGGGAGAGATCTGAAACTAAGCATCATAGACAAGGGTAAACTTTATCCTTGGAATGTACTTGACATGTTAAAATACATTTCAGTGTAGTTGAACCTTAAGATTTAGGCCATGTACCTTCCCGATAAAATACAATACATTTCATTATAATATACCTGTAGATGTAGATACAAGCAGCTAATATGAAAGTGTACTTTATCAGCTTTGTGTGCCTTTTTTATTTTAAAAAATTTGACTTCTTGGACCCTTAGATACTCACATTTTTCTGAGGATATAGATCATTCTTGGACACCCTGTGGACATACTTGTGATCTAATCATGAATGCAGGGAAAAACATTTTACAAAACCTATGGATCTCTCATTCTCAAAATTCTGTCAGTATAGTAAGCCAAAATAATGCAAAAACTAGAACACAAAATATTTGACCCATTCTGTAATTTAAATTTGACACTCTGGTTGTGTTGGTGTTTTCCCAATTTTGCTGTGTTAATTGTTTCAACAATGTAAAGTTTACATTGTTCTTGGGACACTTTTTACTTGAACTGTAAGCACATTGTTTTGTGATAATAGATATCACTGAAATGTGGCAGTTAATTGCATATTGAATTGAAATGGATGCATTGTAAAGTTATTGTGAATGTAAAATGTCCTGTAAAGTGGTGGTATTAGGCTAAAAAAAAAAAAAAAATACTGTCTCAAAGCTTGTGAGAATTTTTAGATCTGATGCAGAATGCGATTTCTTTTTTTACTCTTCAAATTTCAACTGAGTTCCGCCTCCACACACATCCGTAACCAAAAATGACTGAAAAGCTTCCATGTTCATATTTTTTGGAAACCACATAGCATTCCATAGGTTTTTTGACCTCCCACTGCTTCAATTCGTTCAAAACAGCAAACTTTCTTTTAAAAATGAAAATGAAAAAAATAAACAACTGGAAAAAATGAAAGTCTGACTTTTACAGAATCAAATGTGCACGGTAAAACAAATGCGTGCGGCAGCTTTGAGACATATACATTTTTTTTTAAAGCCTTATAGCATGTATTTTGATATTTAAAGATCCATAATTTTTGGTATCCCTCACAAAACATGTTGTGGATGCTTATGTTATGGTGCAGTTGACCAACCGACTATATCTGCCGGGAACACGAGTAATCCACTCTGCAGGCGAAACACAAATCGCATTCACTTCAAACTTATTGGTATAGTTTGGGAGTACCTAGCTCCCTAGATGACCTCATTATAAATTGGTCAATTTTAGTAAATTGCAAAATGGCAATGAATAAATGGTGTGTAATGTGTTGCAATACATGTGCCACCCGCATTTAGGGAAAAATATTGTAGAATGTTTGTAACTAATAGATTACTAACACTGTATCGATGTTGATTCCAGCGAGAAGTGATTTTTTTTTAGGTGAAAAATGCCTGATTTTTTTTTCCTTTACCCATTGAATGTATAGACAGCTACACCACTGCTTTCAAGAAATAAGGTTTTTTTTCCCCTGAAATAGATAAAAAGTTTCATGTTCTCTACATCATGATTTCACAGGGTGGCGTCTATATGGTGTGAAGCGTCTATCACTGTGTCAATATTGTTTCTGAGATTTTAGAAGAACATATGTAAAGCTTCAATCAAAAGAGGGCGCCAGATGGCCCCATCAGTATTAAAGGCTACTCTCTCGTTACTATACCAATCTGACTGTACTATCCTTTGTCGTCTGACATTAAATGCCATCGAACTAAGCTTGAAACATGATGACAGCGGTGAAAGTTTGTAAATCCATGTAGGAAAGTGTTTGTAATACACCTATAACTCTATTATGCGTCTGCATACCGTGTTATGAACTGGAATTCACCTGTTTACTTTGAGAGTCAACTCAACGTATAGTCAGCCCCACTCATGTAAGTTTGTGTATTGTTACTTGCATGCAAAGCATTGAAATTCGAGATCTCTGTCTGAATTGTTTGCTGTGGTGTACAACATGCCTGACACTGTGTCTCCTGAGGGTACTGAGGGTGATTTGCAAGGGACCCATTTCGTAAAGCCTTCTGTCCAACCCCCTGGTCATTTCCATGCGGCTGCGGGAAATGTAGGTCTAGTTGAAGGGTGGAAAATCTGGAGACAGCAATGGGACAACTACACTATTCTCACAAACCTCTCCAAACAACCAGATCGGTACCAAACTGCACTACTACTGCACAGTGTGGGACAAGATTGTCTGCGTGTCTACAACGGCATGAAGTTTGCTAATGCCGCTGAAAGTGTGAAATGCTCTGTGATACTGGATAAGTTTGATAAACATTTCCTTGGTGAGAGCAGAAAATTCTTTGAAAGATTCAAGTTCAATCAACGCAGTCAGGAAGATGGTGAATCTATTGAACAGTATGTGACAGCTCTGCATACAATGAGTAAGACGTGTGGATTCTGTGACTGCATGAATGACAAATTGCTCGTTGATCGTGTTCTACTGGGAGTACGTGATGATCGTATGCGAGAACTACTCATCTCCAAATCTGATCTTGACCTCTCTACTGCCATTGATGTTTGTAAAGCAGTTGAAGCGACGTCTACTCACATAAAGGCGTTGAAAAGTGAGGAAATCAACAGGGTGAATCGAAAACCTTTCCCTAAACATGCTAAAACTGGAAGTGGAAAGCAGAAGTTTGTAAAGCAGAAGCCGAAAGAGCTCAAAAAGTGCAAGTTCTGTAATAAATCACACGAAATGAAGAAGGAATGCTGCCCTGCATGGGGTCAAAAGTGCAATGTGTGCCATAAGCCCAATCACTTCAAGGGATCTGCAGTGTGTACTTCCAAGAGTGTTCACCAACTCGAAGATGATGAGTACTCCTCCACTGAAAGTATCAGTGTTGTACAGATAAATACAGTAAGTCTTGAAGATGGACCAATTTTGTGCAACATGCTACTAAATGGTCGAAGAGTACAGTTCCAGTTGGACTCTGGAGCAACAGTGAGTGTTCTCCCACAGAAGTTTCTGTCTGAAGAAGATGTAGTGAGAAATGAATGCATCCATCTCCGGATGTGGAACCACTCTCCGCTACTACGTGCTGTGGGAAAGTGCAAAGTCGTGACAAGGAATCCAGCTACTGGAAAAAAGTACAGGATTGACTATGTCATAGTTAAGGAGGATCTGACTCCACTGCTAAGCAAAACAGCTTCTGAGAAGATGCAGCTTATCACTGTTCACTACGAATCTATGGAAATAGTCCACAACATATTTCCTGAGAATGTCTGCAACCTAGCTCCTGAGAATCTTCACAAAGAGTATCCTGTGATCTTCTCATCCTCTGTGACTGGTACTCTGCCGGGGAACGATGTTCATCTGACTGTTATGGATGATGCTACCCCTAGTGTTCGTCCTGCTAGAGTGATACCAGAATCCTTGAGAAGTATTGTGAAGGATGAACTTGATGCACTGCAGACAAGAGACCTGATTGAGGAAGTAAGTTCTCCAACTGACTGGGTAAACCAGATGGCTGTTGTACAGAAGAAATCTGGTAAAGTGCGTGTGTGCTTAGACCCTAGACCACTCAATCTCGTGCTGAAAAGAGAACATTATCCTCTGCCTGTTCTCGATGATATCCTGCCTCAACTGTCCAATGCAACGGTCTTCTCCATCTGTGATCTCAAAGATGGATATTTGCACTGTGTTCTTGACGACGACTCAAGTCTGCTAACTACTTTTGCAACGCCCTGGGGAAGGTATAAATGGAAACGTCTACCATTTGGCTTGAAGGTTAGCAGCGAAATCTTCCAAAAGAGACTTCATCTAGCACTGGATGGTCTTCAAGGGGTACGATGTGTGGCAGATGACATCATAATCTGGGGTAACAGTGATGCTGAGCATGATACCCGACTACAGAGTCTTCTACAGAGATGTCAAACTGTTGGCATAGTGTTGAACAAGGAGAAATGCCAATTTCGACTGAAGGAAATCTCGTTCCTAGGCCACATAGTATCCAACTCTGGACTGAAAGCTGATCCATCCAAGATCGATGCAATCCTGAACATGAGTTCTCCAACCTGCAAGGATGACATCCATCGCTTACGTGGCATGGTCAATTATTTGGCCAGGTATCTGCCCAAACTATCTGTGTCATGAAGCCTCTCAATGACTTAACCCACAACAACTCTGCGTGGACTTGGGACTCCAACCATGACAAAGCCTTTAGGTTGCTGAAAGAGATGCTGATACAAGCTCCTGTGTTGGCGTTCTACAACCAAAGCAAGCCACTTCAAATCCAAACTGATGCCAGTGCTACAGGGTTAGGTGCTGTGATGCTACAGGATGGTCAACCAATAGCATATGCCAGTAGGATGCTGAGTGATCCTGAGACCAGATACTCTGTCATTGAGAAGGAGATGCTAGCAATAGTCTTTGCACTGGAAAAGTGGAATCAGTTCACTTTTGGTCGTAAGACAACAGTATATAGTGACCACAAACCACTGGAGTGCATTGTGAAGAAGGCCCTGGACAAAGCTCCCAAACGCCTACAAGGAATGTTACTACGCGCCATGGCGTATGATGTTGAAGTGAAATACCTTAAAGGGAAGGACAACATCTTGGCTGATGCACTAAGCAGTGCTTCTCTTCCGTATGAGAGCGGACAGCATGATCTAGAGGTGGTGAATGCTGTCAAACTCTTGTCTCTCCCTGATGACAAGATAGCTGAGATAAAGAGACAGACTACCCAAGATCCAACTCACTCCCAGCTCAAAGACACCATACTTGATGGGTGGCCAGACAACAAGACAAAGCTTCCTTTGTCACTGACTCCATACTTCGGTTTCAGAGATGAACTTTCGGTGACTGATGATCTGATTTTCAAGGGAGAACGGCTGGTAATCCCTAAGCAGATGAGGCGACAGATCAAGGAGGAGTTACACATTGGCCACAATGGAGTCGAAGGAACTTTGAGAAGAGCCCGTGAATATGTCTATTGGCCAGGTATGAACAAGGAGATAAAGGAGTGGATCCAGACATGCGAGACCTGTCAAGAAAACTCAGTCTCTCAACCTGCCCAACCTTTGATGTCTCATCCTATCTCTGACAGGCCATGGTCAAGAATTGGAATCGATCTCTTCCATCATGATAACGAGAACTATCTCATTATGGTCTGTTACTACTCCAATTTCTTTGAGATAGAAAAGCTACAGAGGACGACTGCTCCCGCAGTTATCAAGCGACTGAAACGTCACATCGGACGCTATGGAGTGCCAGAGATCATTGTCTCAGACAATGGACCTCCTTTCTCTTCAAGGGACTTTGCTGAGTTTGCCAAAGAGATGGGAATCAAGCATAACACCATCTCACCTCACAACAGCAAGGCAAATGGCAAGGCAGAGTCTGCTGTTAAGACTGCCAAAAGACTGCTTACCAAATGCAAGGACACTGGAGATAACGTTGATCTAGCCTTACTCAATGTTCGTAATACACCAACTCAAGGTACCCAGACCAGTCCTGCGCAAAGGTTCATGGGTAGACGAACACGTACACTCCTACCCACCACAACTCAGTTGTTGATGCCTGATCGTGACTCAGGACCTGATGTCGAGAAACTCAATTCAAACCAGAGACGACAAGAGAAGTATTTCAACAGAAATACAAGGAAGCTCAAGGATCTTCCACTTGGAGCAACTGTACGTGTGAAGCCATTCAACCATGGAAAGAAATGGAAGAAAGCGGTGATCCTGAAGAAACTAGACGATCGCTCATATGAAGTTCGCTGTGATGGTCAAACACTTCGTAGAAACAGAGAACATCTCAGAGCGACCTCATCCACGTCAGATACACTTGATCCTATTCCCAACATGTTTAACTGGGAATGCCAGGACAACAACCAACCCAAGGTGAGGACTACAGAGCAGCGTCAATCTACCACTACAAGTCCTGTGAAGTTTCGCGGTGATGGTACATCTGAGACGCTTGACGAGAACAACACAAGCTCGCTGAGACGTTCAAACAGACAACGTCGAGAACCGCATAAGATGAAAGATTTTGTAACATTTTGAACACTTAAAAAGAGAACATTCGCGAGATACGTGAATGACATCACTTCATCTCACTCTGTTTGGACATTTGAACTTTTTTAAATTTGAAGAAACTGGACTCTAAACACAATCCCAAATCTTCTGACACTATGAAGACTCACAAGAACTCAAAAGGACTCTGATATTTTTTGCTTTGAAATATTATTTTGTGCAGCTATATGATTGTAAAAGATCTCATAAACCAATCTTTTGATATTCTTTAATCTTTTATCTGTTTTGGTACCAGGTTGATATTTGACCTCCAAAATTGAGACATTCTCCGGCACAAAGCTCAAAGAGGGGAGGATGTGTCAATATTGTTTCTGAGATTTTAGAAGAACATATGTAAAGCTTCAATCAAAAGAGGGCGCCAGATGGCCCCATCAGTATTAAAGGCTACTCTCTCGTTACTATACCAATCTGAATGTACTATCCTTTGTCGTCTGACATTAAATGCCATCGAACTAAGCTTGAAACAATCACGACACATAACTGCATCGAGCCAGATGATTACTGTTTTTCACATAAGCTGGGACATTGCAGTGTATACACTATTCGTTGGAATCAACCATGTATACACCTTAATAAGGTTTCTATTTCTGCATTCGACACTTGCAATTATTATGATATTATGTTTGAATGTCATTTAATGTGATTGTTATGGAGCTGCAATCAAATAAATTAATGTTTGCCTGAATAAATTGCACATTTTGAGTTGGAATCAACCATACACCTTAATAAGGTTTCTATTTCTGCATTTGACACTTGCAATTATTATGATATTATGTTTGAATGTCATTTAATGTGATTGTTATGGAGCTGCAATCAAATAAATTAATGTTTGCCTGAATAAATTGCACATTTTGAGTTGGAATCAACCATACACCTTAATAAGGTTTCTATTTCTGCATTTGACACTTGCAATTATTATGATATTATGTTTGAATGTCATTTAATGTGATTGTTATGGAGCTGCAATCAAATAAATTAATGTTTGCCTGAATAAATTGCACATTTTGAGTCTATGTTATTGTTTTTCTCCAGTCCCACTTCCTCTGAAAATTTTAAATCTCCAAAAGATTTATGTTTAAATAAACCTTGAAAAGATTTAAAGGTAAAACTGAAAATATTTAAATTTTAAATCTAAGAGACTTATATTTTAAGTCTTTTGTGGTTTTAAAATTTTAAGTCTTAATAAAGACTTATTTTAAATCCCAAAGGGTTCGTCACTGATATCAGTCTCTGTTAGATTTAAAAGTAAGACTTTAAGATTTAAAAATAAGACTTTCAAATTTAGAGAGTAGCGACTATTAGATCGATGTTTTTTCTCGATCTATAATAGATTGAAAAAAGTTTCAATCTATTGAAAACGTTAACAAATCAAACTTCAGAATATTATCACGTGACTTGAGATTACTGCTGCGCCGTACTTTCCGCCACTAAAGTTTGGCTTAGAATTCGCGCTTCAGATATCGATATCAGCTAGCTCGACATACAGCGTGCAGATATAGATACAAAGCTACCTGTACTGTAGCTAGCTTGCAGATCAGACGGCAGACATGGCGACGATGGATCTCAAAGCCGTGTTAGAGCGGGAATTCCCGAGCGGTGACGGTATCCTTCAGATGTTTGAAGGTGAGTATTTTATACATATGTAAATATACATTAGTCCTTCTAACTTTTAATGGAAGTAATGCTTGCCAATTGGTCATAAAATATCGGCACAAATCTTGGTTAGGCTATGGCTCATGGGGCCCTATTCTATTGTTAACTGCGTTGTAACTAATGACTGTTACGCAGCGGACCCCGTACAAACTACAAGTATTATGGAGGTACCCAAGTCTGCGCACCTAAGTAAGATGTTTCATTCAAAATGAACATTGAATCAATCAAGAATCCGAAAAATGCTTGCATGACTTGATCAGAAATATTCCAAAGAACATCGATGCAAAAAATCCGAACACAAAACTCACATTTAATTTTAAACCCTCGTATTCTTGGCTAGATCTAGAACATTGACCGTTATCATTTTGAACAATATTTCACCACTTTCATGAATAATTAATTACCTCGATTTTTAGAATAAATCATTGAAGATTTTAAATCAGCATTGGAGTATGAGGTTGCGGAATAAACGTGAATATTTGGCAGGAAAAAGAATGTTTTTTACTCCAAATATTCTATTTTTTTAATATTTTTTTTTTGCCCAGACCACATGCCAATACAGCTAATTCAGAGAGAATTGTCATATATTAAGCATTTTTAAGTTTTAAATTTGCTTAGTCCCATATGTGCAATTCAATTTAATCTCATGCGATGCAAGATACTTCAAAGAAATAGAGAAAAATAAATTTGAGTGGCTTGATCTTGGTGCGTTGATAAATTATCCCCAAAATTGTCGAGTAGAGGAGCCTTACGGTAGTCATTTCAGGGTTGAAAGGTATGTATGACATTTGAATATGTTTGAGAATTAAGGGGATGTCACATCTATATTTCGGAAAGTACCCGTTATTTTTCAGAAAGTACACTTCATATAATACAACCATAAAATTGTCATAGTAGATAATGGGTTACATGTATATAGATATTTATATACAGCAAATAGAAAAAACAGTTGCGAGTATATTTTCTTTGTCTGATTTATTCATTTCTTTTATTTTTTAATATATTTACTGTTTTAAACAGATCAACTGGATGAAGTACACAGCACCAAAGAAAGAGAACAAGCCACAGTTATTGGAGTACTTCAAAGAAACTCATGCTGTTCGCAGACACTACATAGAAACATCGAGGAACTCCATTACAGATATCTTGGAGAGGTATCCACGTTTCAAGGACTGTTCAGAACTGGTGAGATCAACAGTTTGTGTTATTCTCTTTTATTATTTTTTCTCAATATCCTTCAGAGCTGTGCTGAAATTTGTCTTAATTCAGTGATTTGTGGCAGTGGTCCAATACAGAGCAGTACCCCACTTTGGGTTTGATTAGCTTTAGTTATATGCTGTCTAGCATTCACTGCCTAGCAATTGTTTTCATTTGTTATAATTTGGTTGATGCATGTAGCCCAGCTTAGAAATTCAATCAGTGGAAACACAACCTACACTGTAAAAATTTGCTGTAACTCATGCAGTAAAATACTGTGATTTACAACAGTAATATGTTGTAATAACGATTTTACGATAATTAACTGTATAAGTACGTTGCTTTACAGTATATTGCTGTAAACATCTGTGTCGTAGAGCATGGGAACAAATATCTACAGTAAGTTAGTGTAAAGGAGCGTGCAAAAAGCATTGTGGGATACAGCGCACATGCGCATTAGGCGGATCGGCTGCATATGCGCGTATGCGTTGCACGTGATTGGCTCCCGCGCTAGCCCGCCACGCCGCGCCGCCATTTTCAATTTTCTGCAAAGATTTGAGCTGAGATATTTTAGCTGAGCTGGCCGGCCTGATCCTGAGCAACGAATCTGAATCTGTTCTGTTCCTGGTCCTGATCCTCGAGCTGGGATATTGATGACCAATAAGTCGATTCCAAGGGGATCCGAGGTAAGTTACAGATTGCCAATTATCAGAGTCATGATTTGATTTGTATCCCGCTGAAGTGAAGAATTGTCAGACTGTGGAAAGTATAGGGATTGTGTTTGTAATTGTTCCGTCTACGGTAGATGTGTACTGTACGTGCTGTGCTGTGGTGTGTGGGACAGAGTCGGTAGTGTTAGTGCAGCACATGACACTGTACTGCAGTACCAGCGTACAGTGTCACTGTCAATGCGATGCCATTGCACATGGATATGCATGCTCACGTTAAATTGGAAATGTATAACGTCAAGACCATCAAGACTTATAACTTATAGGACACCGCACACACTACGATCGACTACAGCATCAGTCCATCATGAGCACACTGCGTGATCAGTTGAATACGCACAAGTCTAAGCTCATGTAGTGTACAGCACGTTACTGAAGAAATTACAGCAAAGTACTGGCAATCCTGCTGCATAGTGTAATTTTACTTAAAAGTTAAAATATGAAATAAAATTACAGTAAGTTACTGTAAAATTACTTAGTATTTTACTGTTGCTTAGTAATTTACAGTAAGTTACTTTAAAATTACTGTAATTTACTGTAAAATTACTGTAGACTAATTTACTTTTTTTGAAGGTCGCAGCGTTGTCATAGCAACCAAATAGGCCATTCCGTAACTGGCAGTAAGTTACTGTAAAATTACTGAGTAATTACTGTAAAATTACTGTAATTTACAGTAACTTACTGCTAGTTTACAGTAAATTACAGTATTTTTATTTCATATTAATTTTGAGTACTTGTCTACTGTAATTCACTGTAATTTTAATTTACAGTAGATCTAACTGTAGGTTATATCTACAGTAAGTTACCATCAATTTTTACTCAAAGTATCTGCCTGTAAACTTTCCTACAGTAAATCACTGCATTTCTTAGAGTAAATTGCTTTTACCGTAGGTTCTTCAAATACTAACAGTAAATTACAGTAATTTTTGTCTTTAAGGATTGTAAATTTGTTTTACAGAAATCTATTGTAGTTTCATTTACCGCAAATGAATGTTAATTTCACTTATGTAGTAACATTCATAGCCGTGAAATCAAATGTTTTTTTGCTGAAGGTTTCGCATACAGTCATCATCAGGAGGCTCGTGACAACTGGTTATATTTGATGAATTTATGTTTTTCTTTCGATTTTCTTTTGTATTTTTTGTCCTTTATCTTTTTTTTTATTATTCATTTATCATTTAAATAACTTTTAATCTGTCAATGCTGTACATAAAAAGTTATGTGTACGTATGCATATTAAAGGTATTGTTTTCCGCTCTTCTTTCTTGCAGTATGCCATGGATTACTGCTGAAGTCACACAGTGTGCATGCTGAAACACTAATCAGACGGATGCTCTACATGGACATCATATACCCATGTACGTTTGTAAGCTATGTAATCATTCTTCTGGATCATTGAAGCGGTTTTCTGAACACTTTTCAGTCCATAGAAATGTGGTGAATTTCGATTTCCCGTGTGGTGTTCCTGGCTGCAATCGAACATTCAGAAATTATTCATCCTTCAAAACCCATGTGCATAGGGATCATCAACCATTTTCAAGAAAAAAAGATGCCCAGTTTTTCCGCGTTTCTACCTGGAATTGTCCACTCTGTGCTGTAAAATGTGAGGAAATCCATGACATACTTTCTCATCTTATCTTAGAGTTCATATCAAACACGGAGTTGAAATACGCTGTCCTTTTGCCAATTGCAAAAAACGTTTTTCAGTGAGGTCGTCTTTTGCGTCACATATATCAAGAGTTCACAATAAGTTAGACCAGATGCAGTTAGACTCAACTTCAAGTGAAACTGGTACTGTGTTAACTGAATCCGCCCAAGAAAATAATCAGGAGTTTCCTGGAAGACTGCACTCAAGTGACGAGGAAAGTGTGACAGATGATGAAGTAGATGTATCCGCTGACTCATTCAAACACAGCTTATCCTTGTTTTATCTGAAGTTGGAGGCAAAATTACTACTGCCCAACTCTACAATTCAGGAAATAATTGACACAGTTCAGGATATTCATGCATTAAGCCAACAAAATTTGATACCAAAATTAAAAAAGAAACTTGAAGGAATAGGAATTACCGATGATGAGGTTACCAACGTTTTAACTTTATTTAAATCTGAGGATTTGTTCAGTGCTTCAAATTGTAAAGAATTTCGATCAGAGTCTACAAGAAAATCACATTTTAAAGCAGTTTTTGATTATGTTTCCCCAACTGAGATATATTTAGGAGAAGATCAGTTTGGCAAACAGCGATTTTGCCAATACATTAAGATTCAAGACACACTAAGAGCATTATTCAAGCAGAACTCATTTATCAAAGATTACAAAGAGACTCATAAAGCTCAACCTGCTTTACAAAGGACCATTCTACGTGATATCATTTTTATCTCCTAATTTAATATATATTGATTGTGCATTTTATTTTGCTGCAATAATTCTCCTTCATTTTATCCTACATTTTATCATATTGCATGGTATTAGGCCTATATTTAAGTAACCTATATTTTATTTCGACATATTTCAAGTTATATAATAATATAAGTTTTTACGATATATGTTACGTTATATGGTAATATGTTTTTTTATCATATTTAATACGTAGCAATATTGTAGCTTAACGAATTTCATAATTTTATGTTTTCATTTTACATGTACACAAATTGATCATATTTTCTATTTTCTTTGTTCATTGTGCACATTGGTAATTCTATTTCATTAATTTCTGTATATCATGTATATTTTCTTATTGTCAAGTATGTTTTACGGTTTTTGTTATTTTGCACAGCCCCTTTGTAAACCAGCCGAGTAGCTGAATAGGGCTTTTACCGTCAATAAATCAATCAATCAATCAATTGAATGACAGCTCATGAAGTTGAAACAAGTTTCTGTGCAGAATTGGCATGTAAATGAGACAAAAATACAGAAGAATATGAAACACGTATTAAAGATTACAAGTTTAATATAACAGAGCAACTCAAATTAAATGGGGTAATAGTTCAAAAGATAAATTAAACAAAAATAAAGTGAGTAATGTCTTTTGGAGAGATTCTACCAGGTATAGAGAGTTTTCCTTGATTCTGCCAGGTATATGGAGACTTTTCATCGATTGTATTCTGATAGTAGTTGTCGTTTAATAGTGGCTTTAAAGGAAGATAAAAGTGTATAAAATATGTCTTGTTTACAATTGAAGATAATTCTTTACAATAGTTTTTTACAATTCAGAATTTTAAAGTGAACATATTGTTGTCTGTTCGACAAATAATTTTTGACCCAAGAAAGTGCAGTGCCCCTAAGCCATACGTTGTGATTTAGCATATCAATGCCTTAAAGCCGCTATGTCTGCACAATTGCATGTGTTATTCTGTCGTATAATTAAATTAATGCTAGGTCGGGTGAATGATTTTTTTTTTAAAGCCATATTGGTTGGGATTAAGCAAGTTATGTGTATTTCAGAATTGGTATAATCTAAACAATTTTTTCAAGAATTTTTGAGATACTGGAAGGATGACTATGGGTCTGTAGATTCTTGAGTACTTGAACTTTTGCAGTTTTTAGTGGTTTTACTTGTTTTAATGTTTTACTTGATAGTTTCTTTGCAAGCATTTTCATAATGTTACACTATTTGAGAAACTTGTTTTATGGAGCGTTGATTACCCAATAAAGACTTTAATAATGATTTTTGTGTTCAGAAAGCTTGTTTTTTCCTCAAATTAACAGGATGATTCTGCTAATGTCAAGTTAGAATACTGTACTTATTACATTAACTTAATGTAAATGAGAGAAATAGATAAAAAAAAAAATAACAGGATGATACTGCTAATGTCACAGTAGAATACTGTACTTAATACATTAACTTAATGTAAATGAGAGAAATAGATAAAAAAATAACAGGATGATACTGCTAAATGTCACAGTAGAATACTGTACTTATTACATTAACTTAATGTAAATGAGAGAAATAGATACAAAATTAACAGGATGATACTGCTAAAGTCACAGTAGAAAAGCTGTACTTATAACATTAACTTAATGTAAATGAGAGAAATAGATACAAAATTAACAGGATGATAACTGCTAAAGTCACAGTAGAAAAGCTGTACTTATTACATTAACTTAATGTAAATGAGAGAAATAACATTAATTTACTGTAGAGAAAAACTTACAGTACATAACTGTAAATACATTTAAATTACTGTGAATAAAATTACATTAATTAACTGTAAGAAGAACTTACAATAAATACTGTAACCTTATACATGAAAATTTCTTTACAGTAAGCTTACAGTATTTTAATGTCTTACAGCAAGTTACTGTTGAAAAACTTACAGGAAGTTACTGTAATGTCAAAGTTACAGTAATTTACTGTGCAACAAAGTTGCCAGTAATTTACTGTAATTTCTACAGTGAAATTTTTAACAGTGTATGTATGTTGGCACACAGTGTCATACCATCAAAGCTGGCAGGCCTCGCATGCTGCATGGCCACTAAAACCCAGAATTAAGCTGAAAGTAAGGGCACACGTAAATGCCTTGGCAACTACACATTACTTCCCATTTTGTTTTCTTGTTAACATTCCATAAAAATGTAAGAATTAGGTTTAGTTGGCAGACATGCAGGCTTCCCCTTGAGTTTGAATTGCCAATTTATGGGTACATGTATTTTAAGGCGAAATGAAATTGTGAAATTGAACCAAGCACTTTTTGCAAAGACAATGCATGGGCGAGATAGTTTATAGCAAATGTCCATGTTTGATCGTGCCGCAAAAAGAACGCCCTCTCAGACTTTGCTCACATTACAAATATGGTTTACTTTTCCAGTCTTTCAATCTAGATTTCAATCTATTAGATTGAATAGCTCAATCTATGCCAAAGATTGGAAGATTTCAATCTAATTTTAGATTGACAATAGATTGAAATTCTCAATCTAATAGATTCAAATCTCAATCTATTGAAGATTTAAAATTTTCAATCTAATGGTAGATTGACTTTCAATCGGGTTAGATTCGTCCCTGACAGCAATCTGTGGCAGATTGAAAATTCAATCTAATAGATTGAGTTTTCAATCTTAGGAATTAAGAGAGTACCACATACACAAGAAACATGTTCCTTAATGCCACTTTTGGTGATAAAGAGAAAGTTGAAGGCGTTCTAGATGCCAAAGATGAGGATGACCTCAGGAAGCGGTTAGACTTTTTCCAACAAGACTTTGCAGGTAAATAGAAGGAACTAACCAAAAACAATGAAGCAATATATTGGACATATCTGAACAATAACTTTGGCATGATTGCAGGGGCACATGGTAGAAGAAGTGAACTAACCAAAAACAATGAAGCAAGATATTTGACATATCTGAACAATAACTTTGGCATGATTGCAGGGGCACATGGTCGAAGTGAACTAACCAAAAACAATGAAGCAAGATATTGGACATATCTGAACAATAACTTTGGCATGATTGCAGGGGCACATGGTAGAAGAAGTGAACTAACCAAAAACAATGAAGCAAGATATTGGACATATCTGAACAATAACTTTGGCATGATTGCAGGGGCACATGGTAGAAGAAGTGAACTAACCAAAAACAATGAAGCAAGATATTGGACATATCTGAACAATAACTTTGGCATGATTGCAGGGGCACATGGTAGAAGAAGTGAACTAACCAAAAACAATGAAGCAAGATATTGGACATATCTGAACAATAACTTTGGCATGATTGCAGGGGCACATGGTAGAAGAAGTGAACTAACCAAAAACAATGAAGCAAGATATTGGACATATCTGAACAATAACTTTGGCATGATTGCAGGGGCACATGGTAGAAGAAGTGAACTAACCAAAAACAATGAAGCAAGATATTGGACATATCTGAACAATAACTTTGGCATGATTGCAGGGGCACATGGTAGAAGAAGTGAACTAACCAAAAACAATGAAGCAAGATATTGGACATATCTGAACAATAACTTTGGCATGATTGCAGGGCACATGGTAGAAGAAGTGAACTAACCAAAAACAATGAAGCAAGATATTGGACATATCTGAACAATAACTTTGGCATGATTGCAGGGCACATGGTAGAAGAAGTGAACTAACCAAAAACAATGAAGCAAGATATTGGACATATCTGAACAATAACTTTGGCATGATTGCAGGGGCACATGGTAGAAGAAGTGAACTAACCAAAAACAATGAAGCAAGATATTGGACATATCTGAACAATAACTTTGGCATGATTGCAGGGCACATGGTAGAAGAAGTGAACTAACCAAAAACAATGAAGCAAGATATTGGACATATCTGAACAATAACTTTGGCATGATTGCAGGGCACATGGTAGAAGAAGTGAGAATAAAGGCTGGAATGCAAGACAAGGAAAGGTCATACACAAATGCATCAGAGAGTATGAATAAAATCATGAAATGCAAGCGTGATGCCTTCTTACAGGAAAATGCCCATGTGTCAATGATGAATCAGCTGCAATTTACACAGCACATATTTGAAAGCATACACCAGCATCAAATAGAAGAGCTGTGTGTTTCAGTCACTGGACTGAGCCAAGAATACGAGTTTGCAGATTTTTGCATCATACCTACAGGTTCCGCCAGACGTGTGGTACGAGTGGCATCAGGAAGATAGGAAGCTGTTGGGAAATCGAATGAGGCCTGAACAACAATTTGTCATCAAGCAAAGAGCAATTCCCGCAAACTCCCCTCGTGAACGTGCACAAGCTATCTATTGAAGATATTTTCTGTTGTAAAGAAGTACCGTGGCCAAAATACAGGAATGCACTAGAATTCAAAGAGATTGGTGTTGACATTGCCAAAGAACTGGAGCAGTATTAAGGTTACACCGCTGAAAAATGCTAATTTGCTAGAAGCAGAAGTAGCTTCCTTGCTAAACCACCCTCGCGCTATTCAGGAGAAAGCTTCTCTGAAGAGAAGTGGCTAGTGACCATTCAAAGAATGGCATGGTTGATGTTTCTCTCCATAAGGAACATGTTTCTTGTGTATGTGGTAGATACAGACATGATAAACTGTGTACGCACTTATTGGCAGTGGCTGCAAAGGTTTCAGTACTTCAAACCCGTCTATCTTTTATCAAGAAGACGAGTAGATTGGGTTTACACACTCCACTAACAGAAGGAAACTTTAACAAGGTAACTGCAGGAAAGAAAGGTGGCAGAAACAATAACAGCTACAGACCATTTGGAGCTCTTGGTAGGCCTCGGTAGCGGTAAACATTACCGTGACATTCCAGTCATGTCATAAGGCAGAAACAATATATGGGGAAAAACAATGTAGAGACAACCTCCAGCTCTCATAGAGATGGAATCTATACAGAAATATTTCATAATGACAGTAACTTTGTTGTCATGTTTTTGCCGAAAGAGGAAAAAAGTTGCAAATCTTGCGAAACAGACTTTTGTCAACACTTCATGTTTAATAGCACACAAGGAAAAATGGTATTATCCAGTTGATGGAAACTGGGCAAACAGAACGGCATCGAGTTGTGAAACAACAAAGTATTATCTCATCGAAAGGAAGTGTGTTCCATCCAGAATTTCGTACTTCAATTCCAGCTACGTAGAAGTCCCACCAAATGTAAAAGATCATCTAAGACATTCGCACAAGGAGATGGCGCGCTAGTGAACACACATGCACATTTTACACATCTCCTAGATATCGTCTTATACTAGATAATTATTGTCACTTCTTACCAAGATTCATTTATTACTTGCAAGAAGATCATCGACCATTACTCACTTGTCAAAATGAGTTGCATTCCCGTAAGGGGAAGAAACAACTTCTGGATAAGAGCTCAATGGACATTCAACTTGGAGAAAGTTCAGACCCCGGAGCTAGCCCGCATGAGAGCTATAATGATACCTGTTCTATTTCCGCTACAATACAAGCGATGGTGAAGGATGCGGTGAGTACACTCATCTCTCAGATTAAAAGACTAGCCTTGCAATCTTCGCCCATGCGGTAAGCGAGAAAGGGGCGGCGCTTAATAATTGTTGGGGCTTCATGAGCCCCATCTGTCGTCCCAAGGTCAACCAGAGGGTCATGTATAATGGCCATAAGAGAGTGCACGCCCTGAAATACCAATCGGTAACAGCAGTAAATGGGCTTATTTAGGCCAGTAGAGGGCAGGAGACATGACAGTTTCCTACTTCGCGAGTCTGGTCTCCTGACTGAGATGGAGAGGCACAGCCATGAGCCCCAGGGCAACGTCATGTGCATGTATGGAGATCCTGCATATCCACTGAGGGCCCACCTGCAGTGTCCATTCAAGGGTGCTAACCTCACAGAAGATCAAAGGGCATATAACCAATCGATGGGCAGTGCGAGGGTTAGCGTTGAGTGGGTTTTTGGAGATATTGTAAATAACTTTAAGTTCATAGACTTTAAGAAGAAGCAACAAGTCTGCCTGTCAGCATGTGGCAAGATGTACTTGGTGGCAAGACTCATTACAAATGCCCACACATGCCTGTATGGCAATGCCACATCACACTACTTCGGGCTGCCTCCACCATCTCTTGAGGAGTATTTTGCTTAGTTTGACGCATGGGAACAATCATCATTTCGTTTACTTTGCTGTCACATATATTTAATCTTCTTTTTAAATTAAAGCTTAACTTGATAGAAGTTCATTTGCGGTATAACTCAACTTATGGCAGTGAGGAACAATCCTTTTTTCCCTAAGAAATTGATTGATATACTTATGGAATCATTTATAGATTTGTTTTATGACAAGTTCTCTACTTAATTTATGTAAAATACAATTTCAAAAAGTTTCCTTTTTGCAGCTTTTTAGGTAGGTATGAAAATGTCAAGCTGTTTTCCCCAAAAATAAACATTGACTTTCATGGACCGTAATTTTCCTTTCAGAAACGGTATTCATCATGTTGTATGAAGAATTTGGGAGATTTACATTATTTCAGGCCTTATAAGTTTGGCTACACTACAGATGATGACCTAAATAGTATATAATCATATAGATTATGTGGGCCTTTCTATGCCATATTTAGTCACGTGTGTGACCTAAAATTAGATATTTAAAAAAAAAATAGGATGCTTATAAATATTTTATTACCGGTATGCATAACCTAGTATGTACATGTATGTCACATATTTAGAGTACATGCACTGATTTTAATTCACTCGTTAATTTTCTTTCATCACAGATCCAGGGTTCGCTATGTGCATTGATAATGTATAGTGGCCCAAAAAGGCTGGGCATGTAACGTTGGACAGACAAAATGACATGCATCTTGTGTGCAACGGGTACGCGGTGAAGAATAGAGTTTCTTTTAGAGGTATGACGGATCAGAGTACGACGAAGGCAAAAGACTTACCCATAAAATCATTCCTCCCAAGTCAAGATAAGTATAAGATGTATGATGATCTGGATTTTATATATGACTAGCATATGTTGAAGTCTTTCAGGTGTAACACAAAAGATTGTATAAGGATTATGTTACCTATGGTCAGAGGTCTAATGGCATTGGTCATGTGTGTGACTTTGCACGGGAGCACTGGTGAAGGCTGCGGTGAGTACACTCATCTCTCAGATTAAAAGACTAGAAGTTGAACTCAATAAAGCAGTCAAGTATGAGAGCAAAAGAATATCTGACTTAGAACAGAAAAATTCTGATCTTGAGAATAAAATGAAGAAAATGGAGAAAGAAATCATTGATCTTAAACGCCATGACGAGGATCAAAAAGGAAGACATTAAGAAATATGAACTTATCTCTTGTCAGAACAATTTCCGTATCGTGGGAATGAAAGAGAAAGAAGGAGAGGATAATCAAGAAAACTGTATGAATGATGTGCAAGGAATCTTGAAAGAGAAATTCAACTTGGATGATGCCTATGTTGATCGAGCTCATCGTGTGGGTAGAAAAGGTGATAGGCCACGACATATTCTTGTCAAAATGATTACACATGGGCAAAAAATTAATATCATGAAGGAGGCAAGGAGAGTGCTCGGAGGAGAAGTAAACCATTACATCATCGATGACCTATCGAAGCCAGACCTCGAAGAGAAACGAAAGTATACTGATGATGTGGCGAAGCTTTTCCGTGAAGGAACGAAGTTGCGGTTTTACGCAGGGAAATGGCGAGGCGCTGGAGGTCAACCATTCTTCAGCATATAAACATGATGCTGTCCAGTATACATTGTGTGAAATTCCTCTCTTTGTTCACACTTTCTAATGGAACCACTTTTCTTTTTTTTCAAGCAACATGCTTGATACTCTTTATTGGTTTTAATTGGTTCAGGTTCGGGGTCGGATAATCTATTTATGATGTTCTTTTATCGATTTAATGTTACCATCTTGTCCTAAGGCTACAATGAAGTCCATTTTCTGGTCAAAGAAGGTATTTTTAGTGTGCTTTAAATGCATACATTGGGTATTTCTTGGAGCCTCTGACGCGGCCACTCGGTTGGAGATTAGTGCAAGAAGCAGATAGATCGGGCGCCCAATGTATAGCCTTTACCACACGTCTTTGTTCATCTATTTCTAAGACCCACTTTGAGACCGTGCTTTCAAACAGGAATTGTGAGCTCGAACACCTTCAGCCATGCAACCATTCCGAAGCGGACACCAGGATTTTCCTTCATTTGGCTCATGCTGGGAAGAAGGGATACAAAACAGCCTACATGTATATATCTGAATTGTAGATAGCAATGTTATTGTTTTGGCAGCCCAATTTTTTGAATCTCGGCCTATCGGAGCTCTTGGGAGCTCTTGGTAGCGATAAACATTGATTAAATGTTGTATCTTGCTCAGGAACTGGTGCCATTATTCCTTGGAGGACTACCAATTCTTCCAGATATCGAAAAGAGGAACATCTATAGGAAGGGCGTAAACAAGGAGGCCCTCCTAGGTGCCCTCCTAGATGCCGTCTTTGCCTTCAACAAGGGAGAGGGAGAGGGAGAAAACAAGGCGCTCGACAGCGAGAAACTCAACCAGATAAAAGGTAATGTTTTAAAAATTACTCCTTTTTTTCTTCACAGTAACAGGTATGCCCCCCCCCCCCCCCCGCCCCCAAACAAAAAAACTTTTACAATAAATGTTAAACCAAAAAGGGCTCAATTGTATAATCGACAAGTTTTAATGTCATTTGACACATAGTGTTACATTTATATTTACCTAATGCAACCACGTTTATTTCCTTGACTCATTACTTTGCAATTTCACTACAGTTTTACTGCTTGTTAGCGTATCACTTTTTTTCTTCTTGAATCACTGTGAATATCACACTTTTAGTAGAAAAAAATTGCCTAATTAAGCAACGAAGATACAGTTTTTACTAACCTGCTTTCTGTAATGAATGGTAATAATTTGATCACATGGGTACTAGAGATATGGCTTGTAATAACTTTTCCCTAAAATTTAAACAAAAACAATTTAAACTTTGATTTAAATATAATATTAAAAAAACAATTAAACTTGTTTTTCTTTATTTCCCCAGAATGCGTCTTGCGGTGATTCAAGACACAGACCGGACAAGGCTGTTTCATGCCAAAAGAGTTAAATGAAAAAATTAACCAAAAATGTACAACGGCCCGCAGATCAATGAAAAAACAAAAAAAGTAGTAACTTAGGGACACAAACGGTAAATCTCTAAGTTGAAGTCCAGTGAAAGTATTTTACGTTTTTAAATCTCTAAGTTTAAGGCCAGTGAAAGTATTCTACGTTTGTAAATCTCCAAGTTTAAGGCAGTGAAAGTATTCTACGTTTTTACATCTCTAAGTTGAAGGCCAGTGAAAGTATTCTACGTTTTTAAATCTCTAAGTTTAAGGCCAGTGAAAGTATTCTACGTTTTTAAATCTTTTGAATCCCATGACTTTTACAAGCCAATCCCACATTTGATTATCAAGATATTTATGATTGGAGTTAGAAATTTCTGAAATCGTTTTCCCCAACAGTTTTAAATCTGTAACGGTAACTTCCCTTTAAAAAATGGATTTTTTTTTCTTCATTAATCAAATACATATATTCATAAATTTTGTACATGATATCAGACTTTTTTTAAATTTCACTCATCTGTTCTAGTTTTTTTTCTGCTTTTATAGAATAACAATTTATTATGTCTTTTAACCAGGGTTGCCCTTTGAAGGTCAGGAATTTTTTCATGCAATGCACTGGTAATTTAAGACTTATTTTATCCTATGTTTTTACATCAATTGTAAAAAGGTATAGGTTTTATACTATGTATGTGTTTTTCCCCCCAAAAAAGATGGCACCCACAGGTCTTTCGGAAACAAATTTTCTCCACTTCTATGTATTCAATTTGTGCCAGACTTGCCATGGCCATACCTTTCATTTTCTTTCATTTTTGAGAGGGATTTTTTTTTATAGAGATATCAAAAGTGTGAATAATATTTTGTCAATGTTTTCAGACAGTCGTTATTACATGTACAAGTATTCAGAAGTCTAGCTGCAGCACTACAATGTCATTGAAATGTACTTAAAACTCAGGTAACATTAAAACCAGTTGATACATATATGATGTATCTTTTGTAGATCTCTGTCAAAGTTATTGTCCATTCTGTTACTATTATTCCATTTAATTTGTAGCAAGCTTGCGGCAAGCTCGCCGCAAGCTCGCTGCAAGATTGCACGCTTCTCTTTTTTACCAGCTTGCGAGCTTGCAGATTTTAGACCTGCAAATATAATTCCTCTGTCCTGATTGGCTGACAGATCGATAATCTCATTTGCATTTATGGAACCGTGCAAGCTAGTAACGAGCTTGAAACAAGCTCGCATGCAAGCTCGCAGCAAGTTTGCTGCAAGCTCGCGGCAAGCTTGCACCAATTTCCATAAGGGAGGAGTTCTGACTGTACCAAAAAGGCGTCTCCTCATTCAAATAGTCGTGGCTTTCCTGGTTGAGAATGGACGGAAAAAGCTGTAAGTTCAATTATTTAAACTGCAAAAGGGCTGGGAATGGGAGATCTACTCCATGTGTATGTTTTGTGTGACATCTTCACTGAAGTGAGCGTAAATTACTATATGTATGTGGGTCAATCCACGTCAAATTAACCAATTGTGTCACCTGACCCCCTTTAAAAATTCACACTAAATGTTTCCTTAAGTGTCTGATGGATAAGTGTGGAGTGTGAATGGGAGTGTGTATAAAAGTGTAAATGTGAGTGTTTATGAGAGTGTCCAAGGTACAGGAGTGAGAATAGGAGCGTGTATTGAAGAGCAAAGGGCCTGCTTGCTCATCCTTTGACCCACTCTTGTGTCACCTCACAAAATATATTTTAAACGTGACTTAATTTGCCTGTTATTGCCTTAGTCATATTAGTTATGAACTTTGTTATGAATTTTGTTATATACTGTATATGTGACCCGGCACCACAAAACCAACAAAAAGTCGCAACCAGCGATTCTCCGTAATCAGCTAAAATGTCAATTTAGGTGAAAAAAATAGATTTTAGTTTTTTTGCATTTTCTGAAAGAGTGGTCTTTTTTGTACCTAGTATCAAAATTTGGAAGTCTAAAACATAGTAGAAGATGTGTTTTAAACGGTTTTTCTAGACCAGTTTTTTTCGCACAGCCTTCGGTCTCTTCCAAAATTTGATCACTTTTCCCGAGCGAAATTATCGTAGTCCGGAAATGGTCGGTCGTTGCTAACGGGTCGTGCTACGCGGGCTGTGATTGGTCCGTTATAGCAATCAGTGCGGCGCGCCATTTTGTTTGTATCCGCTTTCACATCCGAGTTCCAGATTTGCGTTCGTCTTATATTCTCCGTTAACGACTTCGACTAGCTTGATTGTACATCACATATCCAGAATTTGTTGATCAAGAGTAGACCTAAGAACATTATTATATTTTATACATTTGAGAGTGACAAGTTGCGAAAAAGTCTACAACGTCGTTACAATGCCAGGTTTTGTACGTGAGCAGAGCCGTGGGATGGTACCGGGGTGCACCAACGCAGATGCCCGGGTAGCTCGGGCGGTCAACGAAGCGATGATGCGGGGGCTAGCTGCGGGGGATCAGGCCAACCTTACAGCTTTGCTTACTGAACACTTCGGGCAAGACAGCGACGAGAGAATTCCTGATAATGTGGTTACAAATAATTGCCCAGATGTATACAAAACAAGATAGGTGACAAGCAGTGTTATGTAAGGGGGAACAAAAAGACTCCGGGTCCACCATGAATAGGCATTGTCTAGTGCAGGTGTCTCGGCACTATGTTGCAGTTCACTTAATCTGTCCAATTACAACTCTATACATTTACAACATAATAACTTTTGAAAGACTTAAGTCCACACATTGAAACCTCAGAAACATAATGAACAGACTATGTTTGACCATCAGGCCAAATTTCAGCCTAATCTGAAAATCTCTTCATAGTGGTTGCTATGGCCTTTTGATTCACCCTTCTATTGATTTCCCTGTGGTTTGCTTGCTCCGCATGCTTGAATAGCCCCAAACTTTAAAGCTCTCTTTCTCACAATTTAATACCAGTAACCTCCCTCACCAGCTCTTTTCATTCACTAAATTGAAAGGGTTAGGAAGCTTCAATTTGGACAAGTAATATACCATTTTAATGAGGAGAACTTCTTCTTTCATAATCAGATGAAATCAGGAAAATAATTTTTTGCGACTTTTTGGTGGTTTTGTGGTGCCGGGTCACATATTATACTTTGTGACAATGTCAAACCACATTTGTATGTATTATAATTTATTGCCAATGTAAATTGTTCATAATTCAGCCATCTGGCTGCGAAAGGCAATTAATAAAACCTTTTCAATCTCAAAAAATAACCCCATTTTTTTTTGCCACAAGGTCACACGGTTGCTAAGATATGGCCTTGCCTAGTAACCAATGCACAGTCATAGAAATCGGTCTTTAAAAAGCCAACTACCAACATCATAAATATCATCGAAAATTTGTTGATTTGACGTGGATTGACCCATATGACTACATCCAGCACCATGTTTCATAAAGTTTCATGAAGTGTTCTGCATAACTGAATCCACATAACTCAGTACTGTACTCTTTGTAGTGCATTAATTGTAGTACTTTGTACAAAAAATCTCAAGAGATACATAATTATTTGAGGCTACTCATTGTACTTGATATGATTCTGAGCAAAGTAACATTTGTGTTAGGGGATGGTGTACTGATAAATGACTACAGAGATGTGAAGGTAAATTATGTCATAAACGTTTAATGATATGTATTAATTTCTTTAATTCACATCCAATGTTTTATTTAGATATCCAACAAGCGAGCAGAAGACGGCACTTGCAAAGGCAGTCATTTCAGAGTTTCCAGCCTTGAGAGACACCTTTCCTGGTGCAAAGGGTCATGTAAGTTTAGAAGTACAAATTCTTCATACTTCATCTGCAGCTGGATTTCTCAGTTATTTTGCAAATAGTGCCTTTTCATTACAGAATCTTGACATATTCTTACTTTGAACTTACCATCTCGATTGTTTGGGCACAAATTTGAATCAATACATCAATTCAATAAACAGGAATACATAATTCTAGTGATTTATCAAGCATTCATTACACAGTGTGAGTCAGAAAAAAAAAACTTTTTCAATCACCTTTTGTTTTAAGAGTAAATTACTATTATTATTATTAGTATACATGTAAGTATTAGTATTAGTAGTATATTAGTATTATTTTATTATAATTAATAAATCATAAATTAGTATTACCGGTACTATTAATGAGTTAATATTTGGAACAATTTTCACCAAATACCATTTAGGAGTGAAATGTGCTGCTATAATCCTGGTTGCATATGCTGAAGGATACATATGACCATTGCAAACATATAAAAAAACTTACTTTGGCAACTTAAATGTGATACGATAATGACTGGCATTCATATTTCAGGAGTACCTATATGACAGAGGCCATGGCTTTATAGAGTATAAATTAAAAACGCTCAGAAGCTATGAAGCAACTCATCAGGGTCAGAGAAGGAAAGTGACTGTTACACCCACCAAACCCCAGACAATTAGGCCTGCAGATCAGGATGATGCTGGAAGCGAAGAAGAAGCTGATGCGGAAGACCTGCATCCAGTACCATCTCCTGAAATTTTGCGGAAAGTAGGTTTATATAGAGCTGCCAGGGGTTGGAGGCTTGAGCTGGGGGGGGGGGGGGGGGGGGGAACCATGGTATCCCATTGACAACTTCTCTTTTAATAATGCATGATGCAAAAATCACTTCTTTTTTTTCAAGCATATTTCCATAGATTTTTATTCAGCTAGTCAAGTGTGAAACCTGTGTTGATGACATTGTTGGCAAGGAAACGTTCTGTAGGGAATTTTTCTATGACTCAACCTACATGTATACTTCCATGGCATTATGACTATGTTTGTTGATTGTCCATCTGTGCTCCTGCAACTTCTTGCGAGCGAGTTACCTATTAACATACAGCTGGAGGAATTATAACAAAACTTGGACTAAGGGTGAACCATGAGGCAAGGACGAAATGACTTGATTTTGGGCCAAATCCACCAAAATTCAAAGGTCAATGATCAATGAACTTTGTTTGTAAATGTTATTTCAAATGTGTCTGTAGGTCCTGCTCTAACTACAGCCCTCAATCACTCCAATTATAAACTCACTTCCACTACACCACCCATAGACATTATACACCGATACGGGCAAATTTTCATGGATGTGAGCCCTCTACGTTTATCATTACACGCTGGGGGGCTTCTATCAGCTTGCGCTTTCATCTTGCATGCAACGATCATTGCTTTCTCACAGACAAACCACTTATTATTCCTTGCCGCTTTCGGACATTTCAACTTCATTTTGTCTAAATTTATTTCATTTACGATGGATGAATGGGTAGATGATGTCCGTCATTGGCCTAAATTGGAGTTTCAAGGTATGTTATTGCGATTTAGAGGCGAGTTTTGCGTGCGTTTTCGGCAATCGAAGTTTGGGAGACGCCGTTGTAACGGTGTCCCACATATTCATTATCGTGTATGTTAACATGCAGATGATTTTATTGAATTGAAGAGAGTGAGAGACGGAATGATTTAGAGTTAAAATATAAATAATTCAAGGAATTTTAGCCTTTAAAATGTAGGACGGAGTTTGCTCCTCAGAATTTCATACAATAAATGTGCAAGTTTAATCAATTGCATTGATGAGAAGTCTGATAATCTTTCATGAATTTGTTGTGATTTGCAGTTTTCATGGTTTTTTTTTCAGTTTTCCCTCGCCGAAATCTCCTAAATTTTTCAAATATTATCAGGCTCACAGGTTGTCTGTCTCAATTGCATAATTCACATTCCTATTTCAAAGTCTATGCTAATGATATGGGCTGGAGGGGGGGGGGGGGGGGGGGTAGGGGTGAGGGTAGGACTGGGAGGGGCCAAGGCAAAGGGACAAAAAAAAAAAAACTAAAATAAAGGCATGCATAAGGAATGGTGAGCCCCTTGGTAATGTGCAATTAGAATTAATAAGCGTTAGAAAAAAAAACAAGTATAATGTGTGTATTTTTGTGTCTTTCCTCCAGATATCTACGACTACTTTGTTACCATGCCAGCTTGTGACAACCAGCCGAATCAAAATTTTCGCAGCATTAGTGAAGGTATAAACTATCTGCATTCAGGATGGGTTGGAGTCGTGATGCATAAGATGTCTGGGCAAAACGTGATTCTACGCTGTCAAGTACGATATTCACAGACAATTGGCAACTACCATCAAGTAGAAGTGACCGTGAACCGGAATGAAAGTAAGATTGTAGCGGTTAAGTGCGACTGCATTGCATCAGAAGGACGATGTTGTAGCCACAGTGCTGGATTGGCTTTCAAGGTGCATGAAGCGAACAAGAAAGGCTTTATCGGCGTAGCGTGTACTGATGTATCCTGCAGTTGGAACCGCAGCACGCAGCAGAATGTTTTACCGGACACGGTTCTAAACATTCGCACGAACACCAAAACTTCGATGGCCAACACAGTGTTAGCTTTTGAGACAGATGAGCTCCTATTGGCCCATCTCAACCAGCCACACATGCAGAGTTTGTCGTCTGTTCCCGGGACGATTCTTCACCATATGCAGTCGGCCAAGCCACAATCGTCTCATTCTGATCGGGTCAGGCCAACAGCTGAAGTTGTTGACCATGGAAATCATGCTATACCACTGGAGTGTGCTCCATGCAGAAAGCTGTTTGAGGGGTATGTGCAGCTGACAGAAACACAGGCGAAATCCCTTGCTGAAAAAACTGTTAACCAAAAATCAGCACTCTGGACTTCGCAAAGAAAACTGTGAATCACCAGTAGTTCAGCCGCAAGTGTACCGAAACGTCAGGAAACGGATCCATCCAAATGGATAAAAAACCATCTAGATCCAACTTTCAGAGGAAATGCAGCGACAATTCATGGACAACAGCATGAAGATATTGCTAGGAAGCAATTTGAGGAGACAGGGTGTCATGTCGACCAAGTTGGTCTTCTAGTGAGGCCAGAGGACAGTTGGTTAGGTGCCAGCCTTGACGGTCGTATTGATGAACATTCAATCCTAGAAATTAAGTGTCCGACCATGCAGCGACTTTCCAAGTACAAGTCTCTATCTGGACTTTTTGCAAGTGGAACTTATGATATCAGGAGGAGGGAGAATGGGGAGAACTACTTGCGGCAAACAGCTGCTGCCAGTGGATACTACATGCAAGTACAGGTTGCTATGTATTGTGCCAAGGCAACAATGTGTAAGTTCATGGTTTGGACAGAAAATGAGGCGGTAACTGTGGACGTACCTTTCAACCAGGAGTGGTTCAGCCAGCAATATTCAAGACTGAAGGAATTTTATTTCATGAACCTCCTCCCTGCCATCACAGATGCTGTAAACTCACAAACTCTAAGATTTGTTAAGCTTGCACAATAGATTGCTGTGTTCATGCTTTTCCATGAAAATCTCTAATTGTTTTATATTTCTGTAATCAAAATTATTTTGACAATGGTATTTCCCCCTGCTTTTTTTAGCATTGATGCTTGGAAGGACCCCTGCTCCCCTTTGAAAAAAAAGGAATATACAGTCCAACCTCGTTATAAAGAGCACTGATATAACAAGATCTTGTTATAACAAGGTAGTTTTCCTGGTCCCATCTCTTTGTATTTTTTATTATATTTGGGCCCTGATATAACAAGGTTTCGATATAAAGAGATAATTTCTCTGGTCCCAAGGACATCGTTATAACGAGGTTTGACTGTATTATGTAAGTGTTTGGTTGTTATAAATTTTTAATTATAAGCTGGGCGGTGTTTCACCAAATCGCTCTTAAAGTTAAGAACGACTTTAAGAAAGACTGGAATACGTTAATGGGTGTAATACTTATTAGATTCTCGATCATTCAGCACAAGAACCAATACCAGTCGTTCTTAAAGTCATTCTTAAAGTCTTTCGTAATTTGGTGAAACATCGCCCTGGGTTGTGTTTCATAAATATGTTGATAGAGGTATGCACGACTCTGCGAACGACTGTTGATCCTCTCTCAGGTGCTAAGTCAACCACATCGCGGTCACTGAGCGCAGGAAAGGATCACCAGTCGTTCGCAGAGTCGTGCGTACAACTACGAACATCTTTATGAAACACAACCCTGGTCAGGTACGTATTCTGAAGAATTAACTTTGCATAAGGACTCTTATTAAAGCAGTTCCTTTCTCAGAAGGAACAGACTATTGTAGAGATGTTAATTATTGGTAATACAGTATGAGTTGTGGTACATTTCATGAAAACTTTATGAAGCCTCCTCAAATTATTTGAAGAACATGTAAACACATATTGAGAATTTTATTACTTTTTATGACATGTATAGTTCACTCTGCTTTAGTTAACGAAACATGGGTCTTATTTTCACCTTCATTTGAAAACGCAGCGAATGGGGCATATATTATTTGCTATTTTAGTTTTAATTTCTAAAGACTTGTTACATTTGGATGTCCCAGTTCAACTTATGCAGGGTCAACTGTACATGTATATGTATTCATTCTTCATCTGTGATGGAATAATTTAAGTAAGATTTGAAGAAAAAACAGAGACTCAAATGAAATACAACAGACTCATTTGTGTTTAAAATCAGATGCATATTATATTACAAAATATTTTATACATGTATTACAAAATAGTTAAAATTATTCTTTCATTTGCTTTTAAACTACAGGTGATTGCAATGTTTACTCCCATCTTAATACTGAATCCAGAAACTTTCCAGCTGTTTTGGTATATCTTTATTTATGTTTTGTAGTCACTTATTTTGCATACATAATGTAGTTTTCGACTGGTTAATAGTCATTTATTTAATACAGTGGAAACTCGTTATTAAGATCTGATATAACAAAATATCTGATATAAAAAGGTAAAAAATCTGGTCTGAGTTCTTAATAACTTATTGGTTTTTTTAACTCTGCTTTAAAGAGATTACTTCTATAACAAGGTATTTTTGATGGTCCCAAGCACCTCGTTATAGTGAGTTTCCACTGTAATAGTAATTTCATTCCAAGCTTTCAATACAACACACTCTAAACACTCCAAAAATTTACTAATTATTACAATACATTGATCATTGAGTTAAGTTTACAGTGCACATTTCTGAAGGGTTTATACATGTAAATTTTCAGATGTGAACAAAAGATGAAATGAATTTATATGTATATCATGTAAATCTTTTAAGTGCAGACATTTAAAACTTGCATGAACAATAATAAAATTCTTGAGTATGGAAATAATGTGTGGCATCTTTGGTCATTATATTTGACTTTGACAAGCACTAAATCAAAGTGATGATCGGATGATTGATTTTTGTGGTAAACTTGTGATTCTAATAATCACATGACAATGATTAGCATGGAAAAGATGATGGCCTGTTGATGGTATGGTAACGGTGAAAGATAAATTTACACCTAGTACCTGTACACGAAACAAGTTTGATATCCTGAAGTACAGTCAACTCTGCCCAAGTCAACATCTCTACGTCAGAGAATTGAATAAGTTTATGCAATTTTTGAAGAAAAAAAATCATTCAAAGCCTTGTTATTGACCTGTTCTAAGTCTGTTTTTTTTTTAATCCAGGAGATTTTTGTCAAACCAAGAGACTAGACTTAGGCAGAGTAAACTGTATTTAACAAATCTTCTTTCACTTATTTGGCACCTACTTTTTTTAGTTCAATTAAGATATTTCAACAAATCTTAATACAAATTTTAAGTACAGGTAAATATTAAATATTAAATTCCAAGAACACATAAGTGTATGTGTGGGTGTGTTTGTGTATGTTTGTATCTGTGTTAATCTGCTTGTAATAATTTGTTGAATTGACCCCATGCGTGAGTATAGCCCCCCCCCCCCCCCCCTCCCCCCCAAAAAAAACAAACAAACAATTGTTTGGATGTTCAATGAATCCCACCCTTTTTTTAATGATGTGGTCAGAATTGTTTACTTTATTGTTTCTTAAAATTATTTTTAACACATTCTTATGTAAATTTATTTAGAAAAGAAAACAAAGGGCAATGAATTAATTCTTTACTTTTTAATGTGAAAAACATGAACAGGCTGTTAACAAAGGGTCGGTTCATGGATAACATCCAAAGAATTTGGGGGCTCTCACCATAAAACACCTTAAACAATGTAGAAATCAAATCTAATTTCAATATCCATCCGAAGAATCATCAATGTCCATTGGTATTTCTTCTGAATTTTCATCCTCGGTTTCTCTCGACTCACTTTGCTCATTTATGAGAAGGGGTTGTAGATTGCATAACCCAGCACAAACAATTAAAATGTCATCAACATTTTGAACGGTCGCTGGAATTATGCTGCTTAAAATCTTGAAGCACTTCAAGCGTCTAATAGCCCTTTCCACATGAATCCTGACATTGGCTATACGTCTGGTTTCTGTAACACATTCTTCAGGAAGTCGTCTATCCTTAAATCCTCTTGTAAAGGCTGGAATTGAGAGCTTGACTCCGGCCGGCAGCATATCTTCTATCGTAAATCCCCTGTCTGCTAAAACTTCATCCCCTGGAAGTAGATGTTCACCAAACCCACTGTTTTTGGAAATGAAAGTGTCGCTTGCCCGTCCGCCGAAGAGTTTGGAAACGTATGTTACAAAGCCATTAGGTGCGATACAATATAGAGCCTTGTAAGTATTGTGGCTTTTGTAATTGGAATAAGTTTGTGCCCGCTTTTTTAGGTTAGCTGGTCTTTGGACAAATATTTCAGTGCAATCTATTATACAGGTCGCTTTGGGGTGGCAAGAAGCAAAGCTTTGGGGTCGAATTCTTGCCAGAGTGTCACGTGCTGGCCAGAAGATAATGTTCCCTTTCATATATTTAGCCATTATTGTCAGCCATGTAGAAAAGATTGTACGTACCGTAGTCCTGGAGACACGAAATCTTGCAGCAAGATCAGTGAACATGAGGCCTAATCGAAGTCGCATTAGAACAAGCAAAATCTGATCGTGCACTGCCATTTGAAAATTTGGAAGTGATGGAAGTGTCATGAGAAGTGAGTTGATAAAGGCCCAAAACACAGCTGTATTCAGTCCTGTGTAGAATTTTAGGACCCCATCATTCATGTCTTTTGCCGATACTTCTGGACAACGTTCGGTTTGACTTGCTTTAGTGTTTTGCAAATTGCATATCTTTGCATATGTGTGGTCTTCGAGGGTGACATCCCTCCACTGAGAGTACGAATTTTCCAGCTTTGGTCCATCTGTCTGTGTAGATGTGTGATATATACCCTCCTCTGCACTCTCATCGGGATCATTCTCTGGCTGCTTAGGAAGTGGTTTCTTGTCAGCTGGTGAGTCTGTAGATTTGGATGGTGTCCGTTGTTTAGGAAGTGGCCTTCCAGGAGACAATGTTTTCTGTTGGGAAAATGTATTAAAAGCTGTTATAAAAATAGATAACATATTAATCTCCTTATGTTCCCTTTTCAGCATCACACATGCCACATTTGTCACAGCATCTGTAATCTTGTCCTTATCTTTTTCTCCATAAATATATAATTTTCAATGATAAAACATGTCCTATATACGTGTATGTTTTAAGCAATGTTATCTTTTCTAAAATCAACAAAAACTACTATGGGCCTTCAACCTTAACATAATTCCATTTGAAAATAAATGGGTACTTTCTCAATGTAATACATGTAGGTATTTTTAAGCAATAATAAAATTAATAATAATACATGTATTATCAATTCACTCACAAAGTTCTTGTAACCCATGCACTGGACTGGATATGGATGGTCCGCAGTTGGTTTCCCCATCTTCGAAATGAATTGAACACAACTGTGGGAAAAAAAAAAAAAAACATGAAGGTGGTTATGCCTGAACTAATAAGATATTTATTAGTTTTTTTTTTTTTTTTAAATCCATGCGCGTTTCCATTATGCATATTTGACATAAAGGGGGGGAGGGGGTCAGCTAGTTCTGGCACCCCGGTAGTGATGAGAAATTTTGCACCCCATCATAAAAGATTCTAAGCAATTTGCCACCCCCCCCCCCCCCCCCCCCCCCCCCGATCGAATCAATAAGCTGATAACCCCACCCCCCCCCCCCCCCCCCCAAAAAAAAAAAAGTTTTAAACTTTTTTGGCCCCTTTGGTGTCCAAAAATGTTGTACCCCCTTGTGTATCCCGGGGGGACGAGCCCCCCCCCCCCCCCCCCCCCCCCCCCCCCCAAAAAAAAAAATGTCATCAATATAGATGAAGAGCTTTCTGCTTTGCTCTTTTGTGAATATTCAGTGTGATGATATAATTCTTTATTCACTCATTTTACTTTACTTCTTTATTTTGTTTGTAAATGTTTGAATATTTCGATAAATGTAAAGATAGATAACTCACCCTGCTGTTCGGATTTGGTGTAAAGTTCTTGCGATTTAGGTTTTTCAACCATACTTTAAGTTTCGCGGCACTATCAGCTGAAATTCCATTTGGAAATCGGTGCATTTGATAAGGCTGTGAACACTCGCATTCATCGTTGGACAAAGGAGAATGGATTTCGCACATCGAGATTTTCCATTTTTTTAGTTTTTTACTATTGTTCGTACATCCCACAACCGCACAGTGTTTTCCTGTTCCTTGCTTTGTTTTTTTCATTGTAGAAAAGTCCGAATCAAAACTGTTTTATCAAACAAAAGAACCTTGACGAAAAAGTTCACTTCGATCACGGCACGAGTGCACAACAACAAAGGGCTAGCTGGAGCAGAGTTGTGAGTTCGATCTTACGGTACGGAGGCACTCTCACCACACCGCCAGTAGATGCGGGCCTATTAAGTACGAACGAGCTCTCGCTCATTCAACTTTCCCATTCAGGTGCTATCCAGAAGCCCCCCAGCTGCCCCCCAACTGTAGCGCCACTTACGGCGGCTTGCGTGGAAGGTCGCCCAAATTGTATTTGTGTATATTTCATGCCACCTACTGGTACTCCACTCATGCCTGAAATATTTCAGTGTTTTGGGAGAGGGTAGCTGGTCTAGCAGTCTATTATGTGTCCATTTCTACTCGCAGCAGTCCTGCTATGACACAGGGTTACTGAATCATGAAAGCATTCATTCTTCCTTTTGAATCTCTAACCAGTACTCGCAAACGGGTTGGGAAAAACAATTTTTGTATCGATCCCAGTGGTTTAGTTGTGCAGTGACTTTGTGGCACAACAACTGTTCAATTCCAAAGATCACAATGTCTTCTTTTTCTTCTACATGTTTGCGTCTTGTACTGTGGTGTCCAATTGTCACAGTTTTCTCATTCTTTGAAAATATCTCTTCCTCCAAAACAGGTATTTTGTTATTTGCAATGTTGTTGACATACTATGCAAGTTCATAGATGTCACTATTTCTTTTTTTCTTTAACAAGTTGGCGTTTTTGCAATGTTGTCAATTTCTCATACTGTATTACACTTTACACTAATATGACAAATACATTGTTGTTAATTAGCTAGCCCCAAATTCTTTGGTTAAGACAAAAGGCTACATGTACATATCAAAGTTATTGAAATAATGTTCATAGGGGCTGGGTAATATGTTATTTCTTTAATTGGCAGGTAGGGACTAATATCCCTGACTACATCGAAAGCAATGAACAGAAGCAACCATTCATGCTCCTTCTTGGGGATCCCCTTCGCCCTGAAGACATGTTTGTCATAGTGAATGGTGTTGCCATCCCAAGCAAATCCCTCCTGGAAGGCATTGATCTGTGCTTCAAAGCGATATATGTGATGTGGCTGGACTACCCATGACAAGCGAGCAATGTGTGGGATTTCATCCAGAAAGTCGTATACGAACTAGGAGATGGCAAGCCAGGCAGCAAGGATATCACCCCATCCAGCACTATCTCCTTGAGAGCTTTCATTAAGTAATGTCTGTAGAGTTTCACCAGCTTTACATGACAGGGTAGATATTGTCAACAGAAAACTTGTAATATCAAGTCGAAACATCAATATGAGTGGCATCAGGAAGATAGGAAACAGTACATACAGAACATGCACAAGCTAACTATTGAAGATATTGTCCATTGCAAAGAAGTATAATGGCCAAATTCAAGGAATGCACCAGAATTCAAAGAGATCGGTGTTGACATCGCAAAAGAATTGGAGCAGTATTTTGGTGAAACAGCTGAAAAATGTGTATGTGGTATATTTGTTTGTTTTTATTATATATACTCGCTTAATTCGTAAGATTGAAAATGTCGATCTATCAAGCGATTGAAATATTCTTCAATCTAATAGATTGAGGATAGATCGAAAAACGACGGGGAATCGCTGACTAGCGACTATTAGATCGATGTTTTTTCTCGATCTATAATAGATTGAAAAAAGTTTCAATCTATTGAAAACGTTAACCAATCAAACTTCAGAACATTATCACGTGACTTGAGATTACTGCTGCGCCGTACTTTCCGCCACTAAAGTTTGGCTTAGAATTCGCGCTTCAGATATCGATATCAGCTAGCTCGACATACAGCGTGCAGATATAGATACAAAGCTACCTGTACTGTAGCTAGCTTGCAGATCAGACGGCAGACATGGCGACGATGGATCTCAAAGCCGTGTTAGAGCGGGAATTCCCGAGCGGTGACGGTATCCTTCAGATGTTTGAAGGTGAGTATTTTATACATATGTAAATATACATTAGTCCTTCTAACTTTTAATGGAAGTAATGCTTGCCAATTGGTCATAAAATATCGGCACAAATCTTGGTTAGGCTATGGCCCATGGGGCCCTATTCTAATGTTAACTGCGTTGTAACTAATGACTGTTACGCAGCGGACCCCGTACAAACTACAAGTATTATGGAGGTACCCAAGTCTGCGCACCTAAGTACATGTAAGATGTTTCATTCAAAATGAACAATAAATCGATGCAAAAAATCCGAACACAAAACACACATTTAATTTTAAACCCTCGTATTCTTGGCTAGATCTAGAACATTGACCGTCATCATTTTGAACAATATTTCACCACTTTCATGAATAATTAATTACCTCGATTTTTAGAATAAATCATTGAAGATTTTAAATCAGCATTGGGGTATGACGTTGCGGAATAAACGTGAATATTTGGCGGGAAAAAAACGTTTTTTACTCCAAATATTCTAAGTATTTTTATTTTATTTTTTTTGCCCAGACCACATGCCAATACAGCTAATTCAGAGAGAATTGTCATATGCTTAGTCCCATATGTGCAATTCAATTTAATCTCATGCGATGCAAGATACTTCAAAGAAATAGAGAAAAATAAATTTGAGTGGCTTGATCTTGGTGCGTTGATAAATTATCCCCAAAATTGTCGAGTAGAGGAGCGGTTGAAAGGTATGTATGACATTTGAATATGTTTGAGAATTAAGGGGATGTCACATCTATATTTCGGAAAGTACCCGTTATTTTTCAGAAAGTACACTTCATATAATACAACCATAAAATTGTCATAGTAGATAATGGGTTATATAGATATTTATATACAGCAAATAGAAAAAACAGTTGCGAGTATATTTTCTTTGTCTGATTTATTCATTTCTTTTATTTTTTAATATATTTACTGTTTTAAACAGATCAACTGGATGAAGTACACAGCACCAAAGAAAGAGAACAAGCCACAGTTATTGGAGTACTTCAAAGAAACTCATGCTGTTCGCAGACACTACATAGAAACATCGAGGAACTCCATTACAGATATCTTGGAGAGGATCAAAAGGAAGACGTTAAGAAATCTGAACGTATCTCTCGACGGGTAGATTGGGTTTACACACTCCACTAACAGATGGAAACTTTAACAAAGTTACTGCAGGAAAGAAAGGTGGCAGAAACAGTAACAGCTGCAAACCATCGGAGCTCTTGGTAGGCCTCGGTAGCCGTAAACATTACCGTGACATTCCAGTCCATGTCACATGGCAGAAACAATAACAGCTTCAGATCCATGTAAAGGAGAAAAACAATGTAGAGACAGCCTCAAGCTCTCATAAAGATGGAAGCTATATAGAAATATTCCATAATGACAGTACCTTTGTTTGCCCATAGACCTCCCACCCAGCTGGACGACAAGGCCTTCCAGACATTTTTGACAGATGCAGAGGCTATCATCAATGCAAGGCCCCTGACAACGACCATTCTAAGCGACTCAGGGGGCCCCTGAACCACCGACTTAAAATCACCTTCTTACAGCCAAGGCAAAGGTGATAGACCATGCACACGTTGTTGAGAAAACAATCCAGTCCTGGAAAGTGGACTTGTGGATGCTGAAGCATTGGACTTACTGGATGAGAAAACCCTTAGGGAAATACTACAAGAAAAACTGCACACTGGCCTACGACTGTGACGAGCAATACAGTATGGTGTCGAATATAAATCAGGAGATTCATGCAATTACATTTTTTTTTTTACTTGATTTTTATTGATGGCATTAACCATTGTCAAGATTTAAAAATAAACCTTCATGTTCAACGCCGAAATGACTCTGAAATTACGATTAAGATACCAGTCCAGTTTGATACGTTTCAGCAATTTTTAGCTCAGGTCAAGCCAATTACCAAGGAAAAGAAGGGCACACACACATTGTATCGGACGTCATCGGGGCAGAGACTATCAACCTACTTTGATGACGAAAAATGGTGGTACCGTATAGTTAATGAACATGGCGACCATGCACACGTTGTTGAGGAACAATCCACAACTGGAAAGTGGACTTGTGGATGCTAAAGCGTTTGACTTACTGGATGAGAAAACCCTTAGGGAAATACTACCAGAAAACAGCACACTGGCCTACAACTGAAATTCTGGAAAAAGTTTATTAAATATGTTTGTATTCTTTTTTTAATTATTAATGTAAATTGTGACAAGCAATATGGTGTTAAATATAAATCAGGAGATTTTATTGATGGCATTACCCATTGTCAAGATTAAAAAAAAACCTTCATGTTCAACGCCCAAATGACTCTGAAATAACGATTAAGATACCAGTCCAGTTTGATACGTTTCATCAATTTTTTAGCTCAGGTCAAGCCAATTACAAAGGAAAAGAAGGGCACACATGGGGCATTTACACTGTCTTCCAAACACGGCAAAAAATGCCAAACCGGAGCATGACCGCGATGTTACCAAGGGCAACTATGCTTTACCGGCAGACATGCCAAGCCCAAAACATTCCAAACTGAAGTGTGATCTTTTGGCGTGTTTTACAGTTGTAACATCGCGATGTTAGGTCACGTGACTTTCTGCACTTCTGGATTGTTACCCGCGCTCTTTTAAGCCACGTTCTTCTGTCTGATATTTATAGCATTTCCATCGTCGCGTTATCCGTTCACTCAGCTCCGTTTGTTCCAATTCCGTGCACTCATCTTTTATTCAATCATTATTCCTGTCTGATATCTGTCTAGTAGTATTTGAGTGTTTTGTATGATTAATATTTTCACCATGGAAGTGAACAATTCCCATTGGACTGATGGTGAGGTGAAGTTTTTGATAGCGATGTGGAGGCAGGGAGAGCTCCTCCACCAGACTTCTATTAAAGCGTCCTTCCAAACGTGGGGAAAAGGGGTTTAAAGAGATGAGTGACAGTATGAAAACGGCCGGGTATTCTCGGACGTGGGCTCAGATAAAGAACAAAATTAGAGATCTGACGAAGAGCTATAATGAGACCAATCGTTATAATAACAGAAGTGGGAGAGACAGGACGAGTTGTCCGTTCTACAAAGACCTTCACAGTTTCCTCGGCAGCAGGCCTGCATTGAACCCTCCCCCTGGACTTGTGCTGGAATCTTTCAGGTCGTCCACGCCCGTCACGCCCCTAGCCCCGGTGTCGGGAGCGCCAGGACCGGACCAGCCAGATGAGCACTTGTACGAATCTGGTAAGCTAATGTTCTTGACTTATTATCAATTCATTGCAGTGATTAAATTGTTTATTCTTTTGTAAACTAATAGATATGTAAGATTTTAAATTCAGATTAATCATGGGTTTACTTGATTGGCTCACTTGATTCTGATTTGTCTTGAATCTAGACGCTCTAGCCTAGTAGGCTACTGTATCTCTAGTCTAGACATTATTCTGACTGCCTGAGGCCTGACAGACTCACCTCAGAAGTCAGATATGTCCGTAACTTTAATTTCCCATGTGGTGTCGCTGGTTGCACACATACATTCGCTTCATATTCAGGATTTGATACCCACATGAGCCGGATTCAAAGACAATATAGAGAGGAACATTCATTTAGAAGGTCTAGATCTAACTTTAGAGAAAACTTCTTTTCAACTAGACCAGCTTCAAACAAATGTAGATCTAGTTCCAAATCATGTGAGTCAGAATTTCTATTTTTCTATTGTCTTAATGACTCTTTAAAAGTACATGTATGCAATTTATATTTTTGATGTACATCACATGTATTTTTACAACTTCCTCTTTTAATTCCTTTTCTTTATGTTTCTCCTCTCCGTTCTGTTTTCTTATTTTTGCTGCCCAAGCAATCTTACCATATTAGCTATAATATATTTCAATATTGACACATCAATTGTAACTGTATTTTATGTTTGAAATATGCAATGAGTCTTTTAATTGTACACATGACCAATTCAGCCATTGGGCTGCGACACATGTTTTTTCTAAATAAACCTTGAATTGAATTGAATTGAAACCTCTTGTGTATTAAATGTTGACATTTGTGGCCAGGTGTGTGAGCACATGTCAGCTCTTTAATATCAAACACATGAAGGCACACATTTATACTGGAGTAGGGGTTATTTGTCCATTCCAGTCTCTTTGCACAACATCTATCACAAGCAAACCTTCCCTTACGTCACACATTTCAAGATATCATCAAGAGGAATATTTGAATAACCCAGCAATCACAGGAGTAGGGGCCCTTCCGAACAGTTCGAACACCATGGATGTGCAAATTTAGGTACAGGATCACAAACTTCAGATTTAGAGTTCCATGAAAGTGAAAATCTTTGTTCAAAGGAACCACACTCTTCCATTGATGCAGCACTACACTAGCATTTCGCCCATGTTCAAGAGTTTCATTCTTACTTTCAAGCATCGTAATGCTGCCGCTGCCTGCGAAGGCACTACATGTACCAGTATCGCCACAATGTTTAAACAGCATGCAGATAACTCGGTCATAAGAGCAGAGACTTTGATGACAAACTTTTTGATAGAACACAACATCGCTCTTTCTGCCGCACACCATTTGACTGATTTGCTCCAAGTGATGTTTCCAGGCAGTAACATCACATCAAAGTTTGCATCAAAACAACCAAAAGCACATCAACAGCATTGGAGGTAATGTTCCGATTATCATTTCCTCTGGCAGGCAAGAGGCACTAAATAAGAGAATATTCGCCATAGCAGTCAACTTCTTCAAGAAAAAGAAACACCTTAAAAATCACTTTATCAAGAGGTATGGCATGTTAACCAACAATACCCCAAATTACATTTTGCGGGACATATACATGTACCATGAACTGACAAATGATGTGAGTACCAGCACTAATCTATCTGCAGCGCAGTTGGACCGCCGTCTACAAACAACATTAGATGCAGAAGACCCAGATACTATAGTTGACCGAAGATCCTTGAACGAGAATGGCTCTGACCGTTTCACTGTGTTTTGGGAGCACATGAACAAATACATTAATGATGTTACTAGTGTCCAGGAAAGGCGCCCATGGCAGTTGTATCAACCTGAGATCTGATGGAGCAGGTGACAAAACTTTGTCCAGAAGGAACACTAATCCCAAGTACTACATGGGTACACTATCAGTTTCATCCTAAGAACCACAGAAGCAATGCATAAACATTTGAGGCTTCTCAAGGATTCTTTTGCATCAGAATATTCTATCCAGGTACTTTACTTTGTGAATTATCAATGAACCTGTCTTTTGTACCCTAAAAAAAGTCCTGTCTTGTATTATTAAAAGCTTAAGACTCCAGGATCTGTGTTAAAAAAAGTATATTTGTTACTTTTGATCATTACCCTTCCTAACTTTTCTCAATGCTAGGTAGTAGGTACAATTCCTCAACTACAAGTGGGTCTTCATCCTGGTCAATGTGAACAACAACAACTGGGAACTATTCGCTGTGGAGCCTAAGAAAATGGAGGCGTCATTGCTAGATTCAATGCCAATTCAACCCAACAGAGGGTTCTATTAACTGCGGAGCCCAGGAATGCCAACTCAAACCAACAGGGAAGGCAAATGCCCAATATCACTGCCCTATTTCTATGGTGACCAGAAATGATGACTTAATATGCAAGATGCATAGAAAAAGGGCTTTTCCAAACATTCATAGAATACTAAGTAATACCCGCAACATTTCCGCTCACCAGCTGTGAAGCTGAGCATACATGTAGCTTCAGTGCTCTAAAAAGACTGAAGAGGAAACCCATCAGTGTTGAAAAAAGAGTTGCTATTACAATTTGAAGACTAGCGAGTTCCGCACTATTGGCCATCTGTTTGGAGTTAGAAACGTAAGAAAGAATAGTTAGTAAGAAAGAATAGTAAGAAATGTATATGTTTTGTTTATATCATTATGATGGAGACATTTTCTATCTACCGTCATGCAAGGAATACATGAAATTCAGAAGTGGAATAACCAATGATATGAGAAGAGCAGGATGGAAAGTGGAAAGGCTGCAGTCAGCAAGGCAGCATGACGGACACTCACGCGCTGCATTTGTCATGTTGGTAAGAATCTTTTAAGGACCTCTGTCAATGTACAATAAACATTTTTTTTTAAATAAATGTACTGTAAAGTATGTATATTTAGCTTCTTCATAGAGTATTTAAAAGAACTCTACAGAAGAAAGTTGTGTACTGAATATATAATTGTGATAAGTAATAGATCACTTTATACAAATGCTATTTGAATTGACAAATTACAATGGGAAAACCTGTTACAATACAGTTCAACTACATGTATGCTGCATATCAATTTTGTCATTTATGATTATAATTCAAGGATTTAGACATTTAGGCATCCAGGCTCACCTTTGAGGAAAGAAAAGGGTAACAAGGAATAGAGTAAGGACATGGACTCATACAGACACCCCATCTCTGGGCCCATCTGTTTGTATCCCTTTGCCAATACCAGTTGTTATCTCAAGGCAAAGAAAACCAAAGTCTCAGGCCTCTAGAGAAATCAATGGTTATAATCTCAAGGCAGTGCCTATCTTATGAAGTTCTGTAGTACAATCCAATAGTAACGTATGGAATGCCCATTTTATCCCTAACAAAACCACTGAGATAGCAGAGTCTGAACAAGAACATGATGTTGCTATGTTGTTTATTACCGAAACATAGTTACGCGAAGCGGATGACGTAGTAATTGTGGAGTGTACACCTCCTGGTTATACATTCATAACTTCACCTAGAATCTTGAGACCAAGTGGATATGTTGATTACAGGGATTATCTCCTATGCGATGAATGCCTCGGTTGGTTTGTGTCAGGTGACATGTGGAAGCACACAAAAACATGCTTTGTATCTCAGAAAAGTTGGGGAAAGTATGGCAAGACTCTACCGTTAAGATGTGCATTGATGTTGCCAATGTCCGAGAGTGCAACAACAGAGTTGCGAGAGACAGTCTTAAGCCTTATGCGGTCTACAATGTACATGTATCCCTGCCCAATTTCTATGGTGGCCAGAAATGATGACTTAATATGCAAGATGGGTTCTCGTGTTCTGAAACAAACCGAGGCAAGCAGCTCTACCTGCTACCACACGGTAAGCCAGAAGATGCGTGGGATGGCCAGATTATTGAGAAGACTCAGAGAAGATAACTTTGTACTGACAATAAAAGACTGCATTGACCCAAAAATGTTTGACAATGTTATTCACCGGTTTCACACCTGAGCGACCTGACTGAGTGCATGATTCGAAATCAAAAATGATTTGTTTAAATCACACCTTATGCAAGATTTTATTATTAAATCACAATAAAAAAAAAAAATTGTTCTTAATAAGTACATTAAAAAGATGGCTGAATATGAAGATGTTCATATCTACTACTGATATTGTCAAAGTAGAGCCTTATTGATAATCTGTCTATCAGGGTAAAAAATATGGACTATCCAGTTAACTTTTCATTTATGCAGTAGGGTAAAAACAGATTTTACGTTTGAAATTCACGATTTGGGGTTTGCAGTTTCAACAAATAAACGAACAGACAAACCAATGTCTCTAGTTTCAAACAGAAAGAACCAATGATCCATAGGGCACATGACAGCATCAATGACCTGTTTCAACAATTTCTGGCATGTTTTATCAAGCATGAAGGAGTGAGTCGGTTATAAACATTTTATATTTTGGGGGATAAAAGATTTTAAATTTTAAATTCACAATTTGGGGTTGTCAGTTTCAACAAATAAACAAACGGACAAACCAATGTCTAGCTTTTTGTTGTTTATGCTATTATAGAAAATCATTTTTATATATAGTGATCGTCAAACATTTTCTTTAACCAACAGAGCCAAAGTCGAAGCCACTCAAGCCAGTGACTGTAAGTGACGCGCAACCATTACCTCAATCATCTGGGGCTTCACCAGCAGCTGGACTCACTATGAACATGACGGACAACGAAGGCGGACAAAATATACAGTTCCTCATTCTACCCTCAACAATTGCTATGGTAGACAAAGGAACATCCCTTCACTGCTGACTTCATAGTGACTTTCACCGTTGCCAGTGGTCTCGTGGATGACAAATTAAGCTAAAATACTGCCTTTCTACATGAATATCAAATAGTGGATTAAATAGAATTATGTAACAACATTTCTTTCATTTGCTTTCCAGATCCTTGCTCTAATTTCAGCTTAGAAATGAAAGATAATTTTTAAGTTGTGCCTTTCTGCGTGACATGCAAGGATCAAACAAAACTAATATCAGTATCATACACTGATGCTGAGCCAAAGGAGGTGATGTAACAGATCGCAGAATTTCAGCATAGACCTTCAAAAATATCACATGATAAAGATGAAAGTAAAGGAATTTGATGCCTTTGTAGAAATAGATGAAAACAACACTGATGATCCCACAGGGGATTGTTTATCGTGGAATCATGTAGTACACTCAAGCCCTGGGATCAGGAGCAAGTCTTGATGAGACTAGGGAAATTTATAGTCAGAAGTAAAATGAAGTTTAACTTACAACAGGTCTACAATCATCCTGTTCAATTGTAAGAGACAAGGGGAAGTGTCAAAATTAATACTCAGCAACTGGAAAAAGAAGAGGACAGCACAACCATCTGAAGAAATACTATCTTCATTTGATGTACCGGTATTTAAAAAACATCTTGCATAACCGTTCCCATCCTCATTACTGAAGATATTGAGAACTGCATGGATGTTATTTTGAAGTCAAGGCATCACTTCATACCAGATTCGAACCCTAATCTGTTTGCAAGTGGTACAGAAGGCTCTCACTTGCGAGGATCAGATTCTCTTCGCCAACATGCACTAAACTGTGGCGCCAAGAAACCTCATTTGCTCACATCCACCAAGCCCCGAAAAAGCTTGGCTGCAGTATCTCAAATTATCAACCTGAAAGAGAACGAAATGGATTAAGTTGCTGACTTTCTAGGGCATGATATTCGGGAACATAGACAATTCTACCGCATGCCTCTAGATGTAACTCAGGTGGAGCGCATCTCGAAGGTCTTCATTGCAGCGAATAAACGATGCATTGGGAAATACTCTGACAAAGGATTAGATGAGATTAATGTTCACCCAGTGACCTCGTGGAGTTTGATGAAGAAGATGAAGAGTTAGACTGAAGGAGGAATGCGGAGAAAGTAAGATGAAGCTGAAGTCTCAGAAATGTTTGTTCCACCTGGGACTGCATTCTGACATTCTGAAAGATCTGTCAATGCTGTCTCTGTCCTTCCAACGAGACGACATCTGTTTGTCATATTCGGAATCTCCGTCAAAAATATTACATGTCTTTTTTCCATTTTTTAGCCCGTTCTGGGTTAGAGCGGCCCTTTAATTCACATTCACAGTCACACCAAAATTTCTAAACACTCTTGCAGACATAAATTGACTAAGCAATGAACTCTTGTATCAGCTATTTTGTCAAAAAACAGAAAAACATTTAAAAGAGGCACTGAAACAAGAAAAGTGTCATTATTTCATGTTATTTTTGTATTTATTTTTCAATCAAAACAGGCATGATAAACTTATAAAGGCATCTCATGGCATCCATTACATATTTAATTTATGACATGATAAATTAAAATATCAAATTCAGAGTGTCAGTCTACACTATGACTATGATAGGCTGTACATGTATGTTGTGAATGTAATTATGTAAATCAAATGAACCAAAATTAATTAAACCCATTGGATGATCAAAACTCTGGATAGTCTAATAGTCATAAAGAATACAAACAAATTGCATTAATATTTTTAAATATAACAATCTGAACGGTTCCATACAGTTACAATATTGCTTTAAGAAAGTAGCCCCCCACAAAAAAAAGTTAATTCCTAGCCTGGTGTTTACCTTAGTGAAATGATGAAAGACTTCTTTTCCTTAGATTCATAAATGATTTCAAAAATTCCTCTGATATCTTATCATTTATCCTTTTTGCTGATGATTCTAACATTTTCTATTCACATCGTGACCCTCACACTGTCTTAGATACTATAAATATAGAATTACATTATGTGAATAACTGGATCCACGCAAATAAATAATAACTCAATGTAGGGAAAGTTCATGCTTTTTAGTAATACAGTTACCCAATTCAGTACCTGGCGATATAGTTTTCAATAATGCAAATTTAGTTTGTGTTGATTGCACAAAATTTCTTGGGCTATCCATAGATAATAAATTAACATGGAAAAAACATAATGATAATATGTGTAAACTTTTATCTCGAAACATAGGGGTGATCAACAAACTAAAATTTTGCTTGCCTTCCCGTATTTTATTGACCCTTATTCTACCCTCATTCTTCCCTATTTGAACTATGGTATTCTTGCGAGGGGAAACACACAGAAAATTCACACTAACAGAATTTTCTTGTTACAAAAACGAGCAGTGAGAATGATAAATAATGAAAGATTCTTTTACCATACAAAGATTTCACGGTTCGTACTTTGTATTTATTCTATGCCTTGTTTTTAGAGTAACATTACTTACAGTAGAATGGAAAGAGAGGGATCATAAAAATATTAAGTTTTGATAGATTTCCCTACGATTCATTCCCAAAATTCATGAAAATGGCGGTTGTATGAACTGCAACTTTCAGGTTATTCAATTACAAACAATGAAACATTTTCTTTCAAGTTGATTTCTATTATAATAGAAGTTTGTCAAGTACATCTCAGTGAAGCAGAAAATCTTCAGGCGAACATCGACATCGAAGTGATTTCTTATGATACCAAGAAAAGTTTTCAAGTTCCCAAAAGAAGATTAGGAAGTTCAAAGATATATGGCAGATTTCCACCAAACTGCTGGTTTTCCAAGAATATCGACTGTACACATTTTGGTTTGCATGGGACAAAACTTGGTGCACATGAGTACATACATGTATACCGAAACTGGCACCAACGTTATTCGATCAACGTACAACTTGTGTGTGATCCTCACTACAAAATAACCAATGTCGTCGCTCGTTGGCCAGGTTCGACACACGACAGCCGTATCTTACAGAACAGCAGACTAGCAGCCAGGAAGAAAACTCTTAACCAAAGAGGCATTTGAGAATTGTGTTTGGTTGGATCCTATTTCAGGGTATGCCAGGGCTAGGACTATTCTTCAGAACGAGTTTGGCCAGTGCCATGTGGTGGCAAGAGCGCACATCGAGAAGACAACCAATCAGTCGCCGTCACCGATGATTCTGTGGAACGGAATAAATGGTGCTGTTGTTTTCTGGTGGGACACCAGTCACTACAGAGATGGCTAAGAGGACGGCCTTCAATAAGGGGGCCAAAAAAAAAAGAAGCGGGCGGGACGCTAAATACGGGCGTATGTATTTTTTTTTAATGGCCTAATTCTTTGTTTTTTTCATTTGTTATACTCTAATACTTTCCTTTACTCTGCAGAGCACATCCTACAACAAGAGTAAGAATTGAACAAGTAAACGGTCAACTCAAGCACAAATTCAGGTGTCTACTCAATGGAATGCAAATGGCACCCAGGAGAGTGTGTAAGATCATTACTGCATGCGCCATACTACACAATGTGGCCAAAGATCTGAAGTAGCCTGAAGTAGACTTCGATATTGATCAACTTGAACATGAAGAACCAGACAGGGACTAAATTGCAGACAACGGCTTAGCTATCAGAGACACTATCATTGCGAATTATTTCAGCTAGATTTTCATGAAGAAGACTTTTTGAAGGGAAAGTCCATCATGAAAGCAAGTTAGTTTCAAAAACGGTAGATGCAAGAAATGAGAGACAGAGGTCTGTGGAATTTAGAGCGAATTTCAATTGAAAAAAGGAAATATACATCTGAAAGGGTTCACTACATACTTGGATAATGCTGGACTTCGAAGAGGACTAATTCCAAGATATAGGGGAAACCGCCTCCACATTATGTTTCATATCTTTGGAAAACTGCATTGCCACCGGGACTTTTTCCTGAAGCTGTTCGAAGAAGGCACTGTGACTTGTGGTTATCTTCAGGGAGTGATAAGACAGGAATTCCTGAATCCTTGTGCACAAGTGGAAATCCAGATTCTTGGACTCATTGGCAAGTTGCTTTCGGGACCTTGGATGACGACATTCTACACTCAAGCCAAAAAAGGAAGAAACTTGTGGTTGCTAACAAAGCGACAGTATAAAGTCATAGGGCTTTGCCTGGTAGGAGGCTGACATACAGTAGTTGCGGGGCGGGACGGCAGCAAGGGAGGTCTACAGATCCACTGCATGGCTTGCCGTCAGTATATCCCAAAGACATCACGTAATAATAGAGGCTCAGTGTCAAATAAGGGAAAGGAGAAGCAAGTCAAGCCAACTGAAATTTCTGTATTAGCCCATGGGTTGGCTAACCTGCAAGCAACGGTTGCTTCCTTGCAGGAAACAATCACTAAGTCCCACACACTCGGCAAGGAGGAAGCACGCCCACCAACCAACCAACGGCCTAGGAGGGAGCGAGGATGTGAGGCCTGTCGAGAAGCTGGAAGGGGAGACAGCTGTAACCACTGCTACTGGTGCGGGGGAGAAAACCACATGGCGAGGGGCTGCCTGTTGAAACGTCCGGGTAACGGAAGACAGGTGACCGGCAGAGACGGACGGTAACCAGTGATCTGACTACGTCGTCTCACATATCCCATCTCACACCAAGACAGGGATCCAGTTCCAAGCCTAAACAACTGTTATTTGCCACATCGTGACCATCAACAGGACGACGGGTGACCGGCAGAGACGGACGGTAACCAGTGATCTGACTACGTCGTCTCACATATCCAATCTCGCCTCACATATCCCATCTCACACCAAGACAGGGATCCAGTTCCAAGCCTAAACAACTGCTATTTGCCACATCGTGACCATCAACTGTAAGTATACTCTATACTATTAAACATCTTTGTGGTAGCAATAGCTCATTAAGATTTTGTTTTTTCTTTTGGCAGTAGGGCTTGGTTTTGTTGTTAAGTTGAGCTTCTACCCTTCTATCCCATCTCACATCAAGACAATATAGTAAACTTGTAAGATTACAAGGTGCCAAATACAAGGTGTCCATAATTGACACTAACAATATAAAGAATTTTTTGACCGTCAGGCATAGCCAGAGCCAGGGGTATGTTCATGCATATGGTAAGTTGAATTTGATTTAAATCCTGATATCTAGTTGAACTGCCGAAGGGGCTATCGGCAGTTGTCCGCTTCGCTATTGACCATGGTTGGGAGGCATACTGCTGGTTTCTGGGTACGATGACCCATGATGGGCCCGTGGCAAGAGGAGTGCCGAATATATCTGATATCTGATATCTAGTTGAACTTGTTGAAGATGTTTAATTTCAAGGAATATGAAAAAAACAGATTAGAGTATTAAAATAAATGGGAAAGAGTTATGTCACTGATATTGTATAAATTATGAATAGACCCCTAATTTATATGACATAATGGGCTAGACACAAGACAATCTAGGTGAACTACCCACAAAGGAAGGGCTAAACAAAACTATGCATTGTATAGACCCCAAAGTAGCATTACATGTATGAAATGTTTTTTAAACACCTTTTTCCAGATATCACCACTTCAAGAAGAGGCCTTTCCCAGAATCACAATTCCTGATGCGTTGCAGGCCTGAGTCGGGAAATAAGTTCGGGAAATAAGTTCGACAAAGCGGCAACCTTGGTGGTAGCTCCCAAGCTAGATGACCTTGCTCCAGAGTTGTACGACAAGGAGACAAAGCCAGCAGCTACGTCGGGTCGCCAGCAGACGGTACGGCAGATTTGTGGACACCCAGTCGGGAGGGTGCCGAAGGAGCTGTCGGCAGTTGTCCGCTTCACCATTGACCATGGTTGGGAGGCATACTGCTGGTATCTGTTTTTGTTTCACAGAAAGATGATGAACACTTGGTCCTAAAAAAAGAGAATGCTTCTCTCAAACGGAGAGTAGCAGAACTTGAAGAAGATATCAAGCGACTTAAAGCCAAGAATACTGGTAAAACCAGAAATAAATCATTTACAATGGGTAAGTACCGTACATGTACATCACTCTTTCCATTGCCTATGTTACAAAGGTTAACTGCAATTGTCTCGCGCAGTCGAAAATGATGCCTCCGTCATAGAGCAATTTTACAAACCAAACAGAAGAAATTTTTCAAATTCAAGTTCAATTGTAATCCTTTAACAGGTTCTCAGAATATCGTGATTACAAGCAATTTCTCATATACATATATGACCCTTTGATATTTGACCTCATGACCCTAAAATCTACTCAGTTCACTGGCTCTGCAAGATGTCCTGAGTTAAATAGTAATCTATCTGTCAGTTCTAATGAAAATGCGTTCACAAGCAATTTTTGCATACATCATGAGCCCATGACCTTTGACCTTAATGACCCAAGAATCTACTCAGTTCATTGGCTCTGCAAGATGTCCCGAGTTAAATAGTAATCCATCAATCTGTTTTAATGATAATGCGATCACAAGCTATTTTTGCATACAAAATGAGCTGCATGACCTTTGACCTTGACCTCATGACCCCAAAATATTATCAGTTCATCGGCTCTGCAAGTACAGGGGTGATAGTGAGCACTAAACAAAAAATAGGTTTTTTGTATTCCCCTCAACCACGCCCCCCTTGAGTAAAAAAAAAAGAAGAGGATTCGCGGAGAAAAAATGGCATCTAACAACATTCCCCCCTTTCGAGTAAGAAAATTGGGACCAAATTAGGAAAAAAATAGGGCAAAATAGGGAAGAATAGAGAAAATAAGAGGGAAATCGGGAAAATCAGGATAAAATAGGAAAGAATTGTAAAAAAAAATTGTAAAAAAAATTGTAAAAAAAAAAAATCTGATTTTTTTTTTTTTTAAATCGGGAAGAAAAAAAAAAATCTGGAAAAAATCTGGAAAAATCAAAAAAATCGGGAAACCGATTTAAATCGGGTTTTTATCAGGCCTGCAAGTAACATACATGACCTAAGTTTGGTAGGAATCCATCAATCGGTTCTTGAGATAACGCGATCATGAGCTGTTTTTGCATACATAATGAGCCCTGTAACCTTTGACCTCGTGACCCCAAAATCTAATCAGTTCATCGGCTCTGCAAGATACATACATGACCAAAGTTTGGCAGGAATCCATCAATCGGTTCTTCAGATAACGCGATCACGAGGACGGACGGACGGACGGACAACCCGAAAACATAATGCCTCCGGCTACTTCGTAACGGAGGCATAAAAAGAATACTGACACTGGCGTACTGATTTTTTTTCTTTCTTCAAATCATTGTTTTCACTTGCATCAAGTTTTTTGCTTGTCAGCAGCTAGACCTTTAAACATATTTGGCTCATTATGCCATTGAATAATGGAAAAACAGTAGTTCATCTTTAACATGTACAGTATCTAAACCTTGTTCAGGCAATCAATTCTCAATTTTTTTCCCCATTTTATCAGAGATATAACCCCTAAGAAGATAAAACTACTGAAAGAGATAACATCATTTGTGTCAGATCAGGTAAGGTTTGTGTTCTCTATTCCATTGTAAAATGTACAATGTACTTCAGAGCAAAGAGCTTTTTTCTTCTCAACCCTTCGATTAATTAATTAAGGAAAATCTCCACGTTCAAAGGAAAGTCGACTCAGTCGTGAACATCAAACTTCCAATACAAAGAAGTTTGTTTGAGGAACTAAGAATCAAAAGCAATAGCACAAGGAAATCCCATTTTGTGCTTGATTCTCTGTCCGATTTCGATTGCACTTTGGGTGAAGGATGGCACTGGAGAGTCTGCATCGAGGAGAGAGATTTCGCTCATATTGAACCGGGCACATTGAAATATTGGAAGTCAGAGAGGCAACCACTTGAAGAGTACACAAGTGAAGGATTCAAACGACTGCTGCACAAGGGATACCGATTTCATTTGCAATTTGTACATTGTACAAAGAACAGTGATCTTACAATGATTCTCATTTTCTGATAGACTTTCATTAAACGTTTAATGTTGGTATACCATGGCATAATCAAGGAGTTATCCCTTTTTTTGTATATTGTTTAATACTCAGTTCAATTTTTAGCTCCAACTACCACAAGGTTTCAGCCAATCGTGCCCAAGGACCGGACTCGTTTTGCTCGTGCTCCATTCTCCCCTAAGGACATTGATGGGTATCTGACAGACAAAAATGTTCAAAACATACTCGCACAAATACTTTCTGACTACCAGATTTCTCAAGATAGGGTAAGTCTTAATTGTTTAAAGCCATTAAAATGTAAATTAGGTAGACTTTGGAAGGCATTAAAATGGCAAAAGGGATCAGGAGGTCGACAACGGTTAGTCTCCAGTTCCACTTTTCCAAGGAGGAAAGGAACTACTGACACCTGGCAAGAGATCAGCAGCCTTTGCAAAGGGTACTTCTCCAGGTTCACTTCTAGAAGCCCTCCTGGATACAGTATTCTGCAACGAAACCCTTGCCCATGGAAACTCATGTGGGTTAAGGGTAGCAGCAAACTAAGTTAGTCAGCCTTTGCGAAGGGTACTTTTCCAGGTTCACTTCTATAAGCCCTCCTGGATGCGGTATTTGGGAATGAAACCCTTGCCCATGGGAACTCCTGTGGGTTAAGGGTAGATGCCAACAAAGTCGGCCAGAACGACCATCAGACCCTTGACAAGGACAAAATCCAGCAAATCAAAGGTAAAGAGTGTACATGGTGCAATTTCAGATACATGTACAATGGAGAGCCTTTTCCAGGGGGTGGATACATATAATTCTAATTCCTAGATGCGGAATTCGGCAACAAAACCCTTGCCCATGGGAACTCATGTGGGTTAAGGGTAGGAGCAAACAAAGTTGACCAGAATGACCATCAGCCCCTTGACAAAGACAAAATACAGCAAATCAAAGGTAAAGAGTGTATGGTGCAATGTCAGATACATGTAAATGAACAGCCTTTTCCAGGGGGTGGATAAATTTCATTCCAATTTGTTTTTGTGCCATCAATAAGCCAGTTTGCAACCACAGGGGAACCTTCTTGAAACGCATATATTGGTACAAGGAAAATTATCAAGGAAACATCCAGGGGTTTGTCCATGGGACTCCCATGATGAATGTGTATAAATAAGGAGCATCTTGCAGATTGTTTACTATTTCATTTCCCCATGAATATCTAGTAGCATATCACTTCTAATTACTGACATATTTTACAAATATGTCATATGTGTGTACCGTACATGTACATCTCTTCTGTTTATGATGTATTCAAGTCATTATAAACATTTTCTCATTTTTTTCTTCTCCAAAGTGTGTGCTGAAGCGATTCAGGACAACTTCAGGACTTCCTTGTATGACCACCAAGGAGTCCAACAAGAAAATCAATTCGAAGTGTGGGACAGCACGCAGGTCTCTGAATAAATAAAACTTGAAGTAAAGTCTTGTGTATCAACTACAACTGTACTTCATCTTGCCAAAAAGAAAAGAAGAATGAATAGGTGAAAAGTGACTTATAATCTTCAAGAAGGAGTTTGGGAAAAGGACCAGTGGCAATTTCAGAACTTGAGTTGAACATTAAAAGAGAGGTATCGCTTCAATATTTTTGTTTTCTTAATTCTCTATCGCTGGGACTGCGATTTGTTATATGAGCAAGTAAATAATATAATATAACAAAATAAAAGAATTATCTACAGTCCATAATTTTTTAATATTTGATGGTGTGATAGACTTTATTACAACAGATGAATATCCTGCTGTAGATGGACTGCATCTCAACATTGTTGGAAGGAGTACTTGGTTGAAGAAATATTGGAAGCGAAGAAGGCACCTGGCAGAGAACTTCACTTTCTCATCAAACAAGTGAGCACTAGATATGCATGCATAGTTGCATACAAATCTTTCTTTTATTTTATTAAATCAAGTATCATTCTCACAGAGAAAGAGTACTTGGTTGAGGAAATATTGCAAAAGAAAAAGGAACCTTGCGGAGGGCTTTACTTAATCGTCAAATGGGAGGGATACCGAAGAAAGAAGGCACCAGGGAACCAAGGGGAATGGTCAATGAGTTTTTGGAAGCGAAGAAGGAACCTCCCCCGCGTCACTTTTTTTTATATTTTTTTATATGACGACTGAAGCGTAAGGACGTGTGCACGTGGGAGCTCTTATAATACACAGTAATCAGTATGACCACGAGGGATAACCAGTCAACCATGTATTTGAATCTTCGGAGCGGACCTGTCGCTAAGCAAGTCCCCGGAGTCTCGGCGGACTCTAGTCCACTAATCCCCTCTTCAACGCATGTGGATTCGAGTAAGTCGGATTTTGAAGATTTCGTTAGAAAGGGGATAACTGACATTAAGGCCACTCTAGGAGGATTTGAAGAAGCCCTGGAATTCCAGGGAAAGCGTACTACTGATTTGGAGAAACGAATGGACCCACTTGAGAAGAAAGTTGCAATGTTGGAGTCCAAAATTGAGCAGCATGATCAACGTTTGATGCAAGCTGTTGTTGCTGAAAACAGGTTAGAGTGGTTTTCGCGCAGAAACAACTTTTGTATAGTTGGGCTACACCAAAACGCAAATGAAAATCCCATGGAGCTTACTAGAATTTCACCGCAAAATCTGAACTTGTCTTTTAAAGTTCTTTTTCCAATTCAATTGAGGGCTTTATTACATCATGAGCATCCAAGAAACCAAGAAACTTGTAAAGGAGAGGGGCTGGGGTGGCCCAGGGAAGGCAGTGATTAGTTCACTTTAACAGTCAATGGGTAAGTAATGAGAAATACATGTTCTTATTCACTCGTTTTCTATTTCCGGTTTTCCTTGTCTTAAATCACTCATGAAATGCATCACTCCTTCGCTTATCACACACAATGACAACATATTATTTTCTCTTTTATTTTTATTTTCCAAGGTTGAACTTAACAAGTTCTTTTCTCTTTTATTTATATTTGTTTTCCAGATATATCACCACTTCAAGAAGAGGCCTTACCCAGAATCACAATTCCTGATGCGTTGCAGGCCTGAGTCGGGGAAATAAGTTTGATAAAGCGGCAACCTTGGTGGCAGCTCCCAAGCTAGATGATGACCTTGCTCCAGAGTTGTACGACAAGGAGACAAGGCCAGCGGCTACGTCGGGTCGTCAGATATAACCCCTAAGAAGATCAAATTACTGAAAGAGATAACATCATTTGTGTCAGATCAGGTAAGGTTTGTGTTTTCTATTCCATTGTAATATATATTTTAAGTTATTTGTGTCCATTTGTCTTAGTTTAATGAAAAGAATGACATTTTTTGTTTGGATTTAACACATCCAACACTTTGTATTGATTTGTCTTCCCTTTAAAACAAAAAAATGTTTTTCAGGGATCCAGTTCCAAGCCTACATGTAAACAACTGCTGTAAGTATACTCTATACTACTGTTTGTACTAGCAATGGCTCATTACGTTTTTTCTTTTGGCAGTAGGCCTTGGTTTTGTTGATAATATTCTGTGTCATGCAGAAAACTTTCATTTGTTTGGGGTAATCATTTTGTTTAGTTGAGCTTCTACCCTTAAACATCGTTTAAACGTTTTGACTCAGCCCTAGTTTCCGCTGTATTCTGTATCATGTTTCTTGTGTTCAAAGGTCTTTGAATTTTCTGCTTTGATATTGTCAATGAAATGTACAGTAGGCAGGAAATACACTATTATGAACTTCACTTGATTTTATTTTGTTTTTCTCCCCAGAGCTCTCATGCACACCTGGAGTACCCTGATGAGGTAGGATCCTTTCTTGAAACTTGGACTGCTATACTTGGGATATCTGAAGTTTGGGTTTTGAGGGAAATGTGTGTTGTAGAAAAAATTAGGTTCTGGAAATTGGGGAAAATCAAGTGAAATGAAACATGCATAAAAGAGAGTGAAGAAGGCATAACAAAAAATGTGTCAGTGGCCCAAGGGTCTTGAAGTTGTCTGAATGTTGAAAAGATTTATCAAAAAAGCTAATACAGTAATACATCAACGTTGTTGAGACCTTCAATGCAGGAATGAATTATACATTACTAAGAATCTTTTGTTTTAATGCTCATCTGAATATGTTTTAATCCTAATGCTATTGTGGATTTCGTGTTTTTCGGTGGAGGTATAGGGTTGTTTATAGTCAGTAATTCTGAGTTTAGTCACTGCTGGACGACGTTGCCACCAGTTCTAGACAGTCATTCAAGATTATATTTCCATACAAAACTTTTTACTTATCCCGTCCTAAATGAAAAAGCTAACATTTAAGTTATTGCTGTATTTTATTTTGCGAGTTTCGTTCGTATTGATAGGAGATTCAAATGTGTTTGTGTGGTTGTGATTTTTATTTTGTGGAAGAAAAAAAACTGCGGATGTATTCAAGACTAACGGGTCCACGGCTCGAGGAGATCGACCACATATGAAGACTGGATGGACTATTCCATTCGCTCATGGGTTAATTCGAGAGTGGCAAGCTCTAACGTTACACCGTTCGCTACAAATTTTCATTTAAAATAGACTTCAATGACACACTACTCCTTAAATAATCATTTATATCTTTTCCAAATTCTAAATATTTACTTCTTAACCCATATTTCGATCGCTTGATATCGCTGAAATATTCCCCAGCCCTACGTGCTGATATGGAAATTACTTCCTGTCTCGGCCGAAATTTGAAAGGGATCGAAAGTGCAACATTGTATTTGTGTAGGAAAACTTTTTCATCTGCATGACAATACACGCGGTACTAGCTACAATGTATACGTCATTTACGAGATTGTTTCTGTTTCTGTTTCGTCGGTAGATATATTCAGGTTTAACTGTACTTCACCAACGTGAAGATTTGAAAAGATTTCAATTCTTTAGTTTGCAGTTTATAGACCTAACAATGAAGAAGTTTTGCATCGTATATTGGCTCGATGAGAGAAAGGTTTCTATCGAAAACCTTACAAATGTGCCAGAAGAGGCAAGGAGCGTGGGCTCAGACTCGGACATTAAATTTCAAGGAGGAAAAGAATATCATGGAAAGGTCCTGAAGACAAGTGTGCCAGAAGAGGCAAGAAGCGTGGGCTCAGACTCGGACATTAAATTTCAAGGAGGAAAAGAATATCATGGAAAGGTCCTGAAGACAAGTGTGCCAGAAGAGGCAAGGAGCGTGGGCTCAGACTCAGACATTAAATTTCAAGGAGGAAAAGAATATCATGGAAAGGTCCTGAAGACAAGTGTGCCAGAAGAGGCAAGGAGCGTGGGCTCAGACTCAGACATTAAATTTCAAGGAGGAAAAGAATATCATGGAAAGGTCCTGAAGACAAGTGTGCCAGAAGAGGCAAGGAGCGTGGGCTCAGACTCGGACATTAAATTTCAAGGAGGAAAAGAATATCATGGAAAGGTCCTGAAGACAAGTGGTATATTTTGTGGTATATACCCATATTCGATCGCTTGATATCGCTGAAATATTCCCCGGCCCCACGTGCCGATATGGAAAATACTTCCTGTCTCGGTCGAAATTTGAAAGGGATCGAAAGTGCAACATTGTATTTGTGTAGGAAAACTTTTTCATCTGCATGACAATACACGCGGTAATAGCTACAATGTATACGTCATTTACGAGATTGTTTCTGTTTCTGTTTCGTCGGTAGATATATTCAGGTTTAACTGTACTTCACCTACGTGAAGATTTGAAAAGATTTCAATTCTTTAGTTTGCAGTTTATAGACCTAACAATGAAGAAGTTTTGCATCGTATATTGGCTCGATGAGAGAAAGGTTTCTATCGAAAACCTTACAAATGTGCCAGAAGAGGCAAGGAGCGTGGGCTCAGACTCAGACATTAAATTTCAAGGAGGAAAAGAATATCATGGAAAGGTCCTGAAGACAAGTGTGCCAGAAGAGGCAAGAAGCGTGGGCTCAGACTCGGACATTAAATTTCAAGGAGGAAAAGAATATCATGGAAAGGTCCTGAAGACAAGTGTGCCAGAAGAGGCAAGGAGCGTGGGCTCAGACTCAGACATTAAATTTCAAGGAGGAAAAGAATATCATGGAAAGGTCCTGAAGACAAGTGTGCCAGAAGAGGCAAGGAGCGTGGGCTCAGACTCGGACATTAAATTTCAAGGAGGAAAAGAATATCATGGAAAGGTCCTGAAGACAAGTGTGCCAGAAGAGGCAAGGAGCGTGGGCTCAGACTCAGACATTAAATTTCAAGGAGGAAAAGAATATCATGGAAAGGTCCTGAAGACAAGTGTGCCAGAAGAGGCAAGGAGCGTGGGCTCAGACTCAGACATTAAATTTCAAGGAGGAAAAGAATATCATGGAAAGGTCCTGAAGACAAGTGTGCCAGAAGAGGCAAGGAGCGTGGGCTCAGACTCAGACATTAAATTTCAAGGAGGAAAAGAATATCATGGAAAGGTCCTGAAGACAAGTGTGCCAGAAGAGGCAAGGAGCGTGGGCTCAGACTCAGACATTAAATTTCAAGGAGGAAAAGAATATCATGGAAAGGTCCTGAAGACAAGTGTGCCAGAAGAGGCAAGGAGCGTGGGCTCAGACTCGGACATTAAATTTCAAGGAGGAAAAGAATATCATGGAAAGGTCCTGAAGACAAGTGGTATATTTTGTGGTATATACCCATATTCGATCGCTTGATATCGCTGAAATATTCCCCGGCCCCACGTGCCGATATGGAAAATACTTCCTGTCTCGGTCGAAATTTGAAAGGGATCGAAAGTGCAACATTGTATTTGTGTAGGAAAACTTTTTCATCTGCATGACAATACACGCGGTACTAGCTATACGTCATTTACGAGATTGTTTCTGTTTCTGTTTCGTCGGTAGATATATTCAGGTTTCACTGTACTTCACCTACGTGAAGATTTGAAAAGATTTCAATTCTTTAGTTTGCAGTTTATAGACCTAACAATGAAGAAGTTTTGCATCGTATATTGGCTCGATGAGAGAAAGGTTTCTATCGAAAACCTTACAAATGTGCCAGAAAAGGCAAGGAGCGTGGGCTCAGACTCGGACATTAAATTTCAAGGAGGAAAAGAATATCATGGAAAGGTCCTGAAGACAAGTGTGCCAGAAGAGGCAAGAAGCGTGGGCTCAGACTCGGACATTAAATTTCAAGGAGAAAAGAATATCATGGAAAGGTCCTGAAGACAAGTTGTAAATTTCGTGGTATATACCCATATTTTGATCGCTTGATATCGCTGAAATATTCCCCGGCCCTACGTGCTGATATGGAAATTACTTCCTGTCTCGGCCGAAATTTGAAAGGGATCGAAAGTGCAACATTGTATTTGTGTAGGAAAACTTTTTCATCTGCATGACAATACACGCGGTACTAGCTACAATGTATACGTCATTTACGAGATTGTTTCTGTTTCTGTTTCGTCGGTAGATATATTCAGGTTTAACTGTACTTCACCAACGTGAAGATTTGAAAAGATTTCAATTCTTTAGTTTGCAGTTTATAGACCTAACAATGAAGAAGTTTTGCATCGTATATTGGCTCGATGAGAGAAAGGTTTCTATCGAAAACCTTACAAATGTGCCAGAAGAGGCAAGGAGCGTGGGCTCAGACTCAGACATTAAATTTCAAGGAGGAAAAGAATATCATGGAAAGGTCCTGAAGACAAGTGTGCCAGAAGAGGCAAGAAGCGTGGGCTCAGACTCGGACATTAAATTTCAAGGAGGAAAAGAATATCATGGAAAGGTCCTGAAGACAAGTGTGCCAGAAGAGGCAAGGAGCGTGGGCTCAGACTCAGACATTAAATTTCAAGGAGGAAAAGAATATCATGGAAAGGTCCTGAAGACAAGTGTGCCAGAAGAGGCAAGGAGCGTGGGCTCAGACTCGGACATTAAATTTCAAGGAGGAAAAGAATATCATGGAAAGGTCCTGAAGACAAGTGTGCCAGAAGAGGCAAGGAGCGTGGGCTCAGACTCAGACATTAAATTTCAAGGAGGAAAAGAATATCATGGAAAGGTCCTGAAGACAAGTGTGCCAGAAGAGGCAAGGAGCGTGGGCTCAGACTCAGACATTAAATTTCAAGGAGGAAAAGAATATCATGGAAAGGTCCTGAAGACAAGTGTGCCAGAAGAGGCAAGGAGCGTGGGCTCAGACTCGGACATTAAATTTCAAGGAGGAAAAGAATATCATGGAAAGGTCCTGAAGACAAGTGTGCCAGAAGAGGCAAGGAGCGTGGGCTCAGACTCAGACATTAAATTTCAAGGAGGAAAAGAATATCATGGAAAGGTCCTGAAGACAAGTGTGCCAGAAGAGGCAAGGAGCGTGGGCTCAGACTCGGACATTAAATTTCAAGGAGGAAAAGAATATCATGGAAAGGTCCTGAAGACAAGTGGTATATTTTGTGGTATATACCCATATTCGATCGCTTGATATCGCTGAAATATTCCCCGGCCCCACGTGCCGATATGGAAAATACTTCCTGTCTCGGTCGAAATTTGAAAGGGATCGAAAGTGCAACATTGTATTTGTGTAGGAAAACTTTTTCATCTGCATGACAATACACGCGGTACTAGCTATACGTCATTTACGAGATTGTTTCTGTTTCTGTTTCGTCGGTAGATATATTCAGGTTTCACTGTACTTCACCTACGTGAAGATTTGAAAAGATTTCAATTCTTTAGTTTGCAGTTTATAGACCTAACAATGAAGAAGTTTTGCATCGTATATTGGCTCGATGAGAGAAAGGTTTCTATCGAAAACCTTACAAATGTGCCAGAAAAGGCAAGGAGCGTGGGCTCAGACTCAGACATTAAATTTCAAGGAGGAAAAGAATATCATGGAAAGGTCCTGAAGACAAGTGTGCCAGAAGAGGCAAGAAGCGTGGGCTCAGACTCGGACATTAAATTTCAAGGAGAAAAGAATATCATGGAAAGGTCCTGAAGACAAGTTGTAAATTTCGTGGTATATACCCATATTTTGATCGCTTGATATCGCTGAAATATTCCCCGGCCCTACGTGCTGATATGGAAATTACTTCCTGTCTCGGCCGAAATTTGAAAGGGATCGAAAGTGCGACATTGTATTTGTGTAGGAAAACTTTTTCATCTGCATGACAATACACGCGGTACTAGCTATACGTCATTTACGAGATTGTTTCTGTTTCTGTTTCGTCGGTAGATATATTCAGGTTTAACTGTACTTCACCAACGTGAAGATTTGAAAAGATTTCAATTCTTTAGTTTGCAGTTTATAGACCTAACAATGAAGAAGTTTTGCATCGTATATTGGCTCGATGAGAGAAAGGTTTCTATCGAAAACCTTACAAATGTGCCAGAAAAGGCAAGGAGCGTGGGCTCAGACTCGGACATTAAATTTCAAGGAGGAAAAGAATATCATGGAAAGGTCCTGAAGACAAGTGTGCCAGAAGAGGCAAGGAGCGTGGGCTCAGACTCAGACATTAAATTTCAAGGAGGAAAAGAATATCATGGAAAGGTCCTGAAGACAAGTGTGCCAGAAGAGGCAAGGAGCGTGGGCTCAGACTCAGACATTAAATTTCAAGGAGGAAAAGAATATCATGGAAAGGTCCTGAAGACAAGTGTGCCAGAAGAGGCAAGGAGCGTGGGCTCAGACTCGGACATTAAATTTCAAGGAGGAAAAGAATATCATGGAAAGGTCCTGAAGACAAGTGGTATATTTTGTGGTATATACCCATATTCGATCGCTTGATATCGCTGAAATATTCCCCGGCCCCACGTGCCGATATGGAAAATACTTCCTGTCTCGGTCGAAATTTGAAAGGGATCGAAAGTGCAACATTGTATTTGTGTAGGAAAACTTTTTCATCTGCATGACAATACACGCGGTAATAGCTACAATGTATACGTCATTTACGAGATTGTTTCTGTTTCTGTTTCGTCGGTAGATATATTCAGGTTTAACTGTACTTCACCAACGTGAAGATTTGAAAAGATTTCAATTCTTTAGTTTGCAGTTTATAGACCTAACAATGAAGAAGTTTTGCATCGTATATTGGCTCGATGAGAGAAAGGTTTCTATCGAAAACCTTACAAATGTGCCAGAAGAGGCAAGGAGCGTGGGCTCAGACTCAGACATTAAATTTCAAGGAGGAAAAGAATATCATGGAAAGGTCCTGAAGACAAGTGTGCCAGAAGAGGCAAGAAGCGTGGGCTCAGACTCGGACATTAAATTTCAAGGAGGAAAAGAATATCATGGAAAGGTCCTGAAGACAAGTGTGCCAGAAGAGGCAAGGAGCGTGGGCTCAGACTCAGACATTAAATTTCAAGGAGGAAAAGAATATCATGGAAAGGTCCTGAAGACAAGTGTGCCAGAAGAGGCAAGGAGCGTTGGCTCAGACTCGGACATTAAATTTCAAGGAGGAAAAGAATATCATGGAAAGGTCCTGAAGACAAGTGTGCCAGAAGAGGCAAGGAGCGTGGGCTCAGACTCAGACATTAAATTTCAAGGAGGAAAAGAATATCATGGAAAGGTCCTGAAGACAAGTGTGCCAGAAGAGGCAAGGAGCGTGGGCTCAGACTCAGACATTAAATTTCAAGGAGGAAAAGAATATCATGGAAAGGTCCTGAAGACAAGTGTGCCAGAAGAGGCAAGGAGCGTGGGCTCAGACTCAGACATTAAATTTCAAGGAGGAAAAGAATATCATGGAAAGGTCCTGAAGACAAGTGTGCCAGAAGAGGCAAGGAGCGTGGGCTCAGACTCAGACATTAAATTTCAAGGAGGAAAAGAATATCATGGAAAGGTCCTGAAGACAAGTGTGCCAGAAGAGGCAAGGAGCGTGGGCTCAGACTCGGACATTAAATTTCAAGGAGGAAAAGAATATCATGGAAAGGTCCTGAAGACAAGTGGTATATTTTGTGGTATATACCCATATTCGATCGCTTGATATCGCTGAAATATTCCCCGGCCCCACGTGCCGATATGGAAAATACTTCCTGTCTCGGTCGAAATTTGAAAGGGATCGAAAGTGCAACATTGTATTTGTGTAGGAAAACTTTTTCATCTGCATGACAATACACGCGGTACTAGCTATACGTCATTTACGAGATTGTTTCTGTTTCTGTTTCGTCGGTAGATATATTCAGGTTTCACTGTACTTCACCTACGTGAAGATTTGAAAAGATTTCAATTCTTTAGTTTGCAGTTTATAGACCTAACAATGAAGAAGTTTTGCATCGTATATTGGCTCGATGAGAGAAAGGTTTCTATCGAAAACCTTACAAATGTGCCAGAAAAGGCAAGGAGCGTGGGCTCAGACTCGGACATTAAATTTCAAGGAGGAAAAGAATATCATGGAAAGGTCCTGAAGACAAGTGTGCCAGAAGAGGCAAGAAGCGTGGGCTCAGACTCGGACATTAAATTTCAAGGAGAAAAGAATATCATGGAAAGGTCCTGAAGACAAGTTGTAAATTTCGTGGTATATACCCATATTTTGATCGCTTGATATCGCTGAAATATTCCCCGGCCCTACGTGCTGATATGGAAATTACTTCCTGTCTCGGCCGAAATTTGAAAGGGATCGAAAGTGCAACATTGTATTTGTGTAGGAAAACTTTTTCATCTGCATGACAATACACGCGGTACTAGCTACAATGTATACGTCATTTACGAGATTGTTTCTGTTTCTGTTTCGTCGGTAGATATATTCAGGTTTAACTGTACTTCACCAACGTGAAGATTTGAAAAGATTTCAATTCTTTAGTTTGCAGTTTATAGACCTAACAATGAAGAAGTTTTGCATCGTATATTGGCTCGATGAGAGAAAGGTTTCTATCGAAAACCTTACAAATGTGCCAGAAGAGGCAAGGAGCGTGGGCTCAGACTCAGACATTAAATTTCAAGGAGGAAAAGAATATCATGGAAAGGTCCTGAAGACAAGTGTGCCAGAAGAGGCAAGAAGCGTGGGCTCAGACTCGGACATTAAATTTCAAGGAGGAAAAGAATATCATGGAAAGGTCCTGAAGACAAGTGTGCCAGAAGAGGCAAGGAGCGTGGGCTCAGACTCAGACATTAAATTTCAAGGAGGAAAAGAATATCATGGAAAGGTCCTGAAGACAAGTGTGCCAGAAGAGGCAAGGAGCGTGGGCTCAGACTCGGACATTAAATTTCAAGGAGGAAAAGAATATCATGGAAAGGTCCTGAAGACAAGTGTGCCAGAAGAGGCAAGGAGCGTGGGCTCAGACTCAGACATTAAATTTCAAGGAGGAAAAGAATATCATGGAAAGGTCCTGAAGACAAGTGTGCCAGAAGAGGCAAGGAGCGTGGGCTCAGACTCAGACATTAAATTTCAAGGAGGAAAAGAATATCATGGAAAGGTCCTGAAGACAAGTGTGCCAGAAGAGGCAAGGAGCGTGGGCTCAGACTCGGACATTAAATTTCAAGGAGGAAAAGAATATCATGGAAAGGTCCTGAAGACAAGTGTGCCAGAAGAGGCAAGGAGCGTGGGCTCAGACTCAGACATTAAATTTCAAGGAGGAAAAGAATATCATGGAAAGGTCCTGAAGACAAGTGTGCCAGAAGAGGCAAGGAGCGTGGGCTCAGACTCGGACATTAAATTTCAAGGAGGAAAAGAATATCATGGAAAGGTCCTGAAGACAAGTGGTATATTTTGTGGTATATACCCATATTCGATCGCTTGATATCGCTGAAATATTCCCCGGCCCCACGTGCCGATATGGAAAATACTTCCTGTCTCGGTCGAAATTTGAAAGGGATCGAAAGTGCAACATTGTATTTGTGTAGGAAAACTTTTTCATCTGCATGACAATACACGCGGTACTAGCTATACGTCATTTACGAGATTGTTTCTGTTTCTGTTTCGTCGGTAGATATATTCAGGTTTCACTGTACTTCACCTACGTGAAGATTTGAAAAGATTTCAATTCTTTAGTTTGCAGTTTATAGACCTAACAATGAAGAAGTTTTGCATCGTATATTGGCTCGATGAGAGAAAGGTTTCTATCGAAAACCTTACAAATGTGCCAGAAAAGGCAAGGAGCGTGGGCTCAGACTCAGACATTAAATTTCAAGGAGGAAAAGAATATCATGGAAAGGTCCTGAAGACAAGTGTGCCAGAAGAGGCAAGAAGCGTGGGCTCAGACTCGGACATTAAATTTCAAGGAGAAAAGAATATCATGGAAAGGTCCTGAAGACAAGTTGTAAATTTCGTGGTATATACCCATATTTTGATCGCTTGATATCGCTGAAATATTCCCCGGCCCTACGTGCTGATATGGAAATTACTTCCTGTCTCGGCCGAAATTTGAAAGGGATCGAAAGTGCGACATTGTATTTGTGTAGGAAAACTTTTTCATCTGCATGACAATACACGCGGTACTAGCTATACGTCATTTACGAGATTGTTTCTGTTTCTGTTTCGTCGGTAGATATATTCAGGTTTAACTGTACTTCACCAACGTGAAGATTTGAAAAGATTTCAATTCTTTAGTTTGCAGTTTATAGACCTAACAATGAAGAAGTTTTGCATCGTATATTGGCTCGATGAGAGAAAGGTTTCTATCGAAAACCTTACAAATGTGCCAGAAAAGGCAAGGAGCGTGGGCTCAGACTCGGACATTAAATTTCAAGGAGGAAAAGAATATCATGGAAAGGTCCTGAAGAGCACAGAGTTTGTACCATAATATTGATAAGCTGCTTCCTGAGAAAATATATATGATATTACAAATTGATAATGGGGGTTTAAAATTACCCTTGGTCTGATTTCTGAACCTATTGAGATAATCTTACAAAAAAAAATTGAATATGAATATGAGTGAATATCTTGTTTTTATACTTTTGTTTGAAAACAAAAATTCTTACTTGATATTCGGAGTGCTTTATTTTTGGCAGCTATTAATAGGTGGGGAATTTCCATGGAATAAATTGGGTACACAGTGATTGATGACTGCAACCTTTGGTACTCAAAAGCTTGACTCCTTGCCTCTAGCTCTTTCCTTTCTCATCTCCATAGCTGAGTGTGCCTTAAAAAATGGACAATAAACACCCTTTTTTTCAAAGATTTTGTCTTTTTGAACCAGGGCTTTGGGGTCTAGGCCATTGGTGTGAAACTTTTTAGGCATAGAGAGAGAACGAGCGCCTTGGATTGTTGTAGGCAAACAAAGAATACAAAAGGAACGTGTTATTCTGTGTGTTTTCTTCAGAGGAGCCCTATGTGATTTTTGCTTTGTCGTCTTTATGATTTTGTATGGCGCTGTGCTGGGAGTAGATAATGGTCGTTTCCAGGAGTCGTGCTGACATTCGATACCAGGATTTTTTTCTTCTCCTCTCTCGTTAGAGCATTCTCCCACTTTGCAAGTTCATTGCTCCCACTATAGACTGCAGACATCTGCAGCAAGCCCAGATGAGTATCATGATAATTTGAGAGCATTGTTGTACTCTACTGTGCACAGTAGTGGGACATTTTATAGGCATTTGCACTAAACTGATGGACTAGCAATGTCTTCTATGTTATATCATTAGGTTGTAAAATAAATTGTCAAGACAAGTGGTAAGTACTACCGTTCATTTTCGTAGGCCCCCCCCCCCCCCCCAAAAAAAAAGTGTTTGCCTTTTTGAAAAATAGGAAGGAGGAGGCCCTTTTTTTTCCTTCTTTCTTTCTCTTAAAATGGCCGCTCGGTACAATTTCTTTGATAGTCGGGCTATTTTTCAAGATAGCCGCAGTGTTTTAGCAGTGTTTTTCATGTTTTTTTTCTTTAAAAAAAAAAATCAAAAAAAAAATCAAAATATAAAAAAATTAATAAAAAAACTAGTAGATCTAGGAGGCGGCCCCCAAAAAGGAAGCATGGCCTTACAGTGCTTCTCATTTTCTGATAGACTTTGATGATACGTTACATGTTTCGGAGTATTTTCTCAATGTAACAAAATCCCAGGGACAAGTAATATTATTGTGCGTACTCATAACTGTCATCAAACTATATTTTTTGCAGTTGTTGAGCCTGATTGATTTGAACTGGAAATTACAGACTCAAAAAATGTAAATAACGAACTATCTGTGAAGGTTCACTACCTGGATGAGGTATGGGCTGCTTCAAAGTACAACGCATGGGTTCCCGCCAAAGGTATAATTGACATTCCGCAGTGCTTTGTCAATGTACTTCAGAGCAAGGAGCTTTTTTCTTTTCAACCCTTCAATTAATTAATTAAGTAAAATCTCCATGTTCGAAGAAAAGCCGCCTCGGGCATGAACATCGAACTTTCAATACAAAGAAGTTTGTTTGAGGAACTAAAGAATCATAAACAAAAGCACAAGGAAATCCCATTTTGTGATTAATTCTCTGTCCGATTTTGATTGCATTTTGGGTTAGGGATGGCATTGGAGAGTCTGCATCGAGGAGAGAGATTTTGCTCATATTGAACCGGGCACATTGAAATATTAGATGTCAAAGAGGCGACCACTTGAAGAGTACACAAGTGAAGGATTCAAACAACTGCTGCACAGTGACAGGGGATACCGATTTCATTTGCAATTTACATTGTACAAAGAACAGTGATCTTACAATGATTCTCATTTCTGATAAACTTTCATTATACGTTTAATGTTGGTATACCATGGCATAATCAAGGAGTTATCCCTTCTTTGTATATTGTTACTTAGTCCTGTTCATGCCATTCCCAACCATGCTCATGAACAAGAAAGCTCCCCTCATTTGTTATATTGAAATTAATGTTTATGATATTTTCCTATTCAGTTCGATTTTTAACTCCAACTACCACAAGGTTTCAGCCAATCGTGCCCAAGGACTGGACTCGTTTAGCTCGTGCTCTATTCTCCCCTAAGGACATTGATGGGTATCTGACAGACAAAAATGTTCAAAACATACTCGCACAAATACTTTCTGACTACCAGATTTCTCAAGATAGGGTATGTCTTAATTGTTTAAAGCCATTAAAATGTAAATTAGATAGAATTTGGAAGGCATTAAAACGGCAAAAGTGATCAGAGGTGGACAACAGTTAGTCTCCAGTTCCACTTTTCCCAGGAGGAAAGGAACTACCGATTCCTGGCAAGAAATCAGCAGCCTTTTTTTTAAGTCATTAAAATCTAAATTGTATAGACTTTGGAAGGCATGTACATGTAAATGGCAAAAGGGATCAGGAGGTCGACAACAGTAAGTCCCCAGTTCCACTTTTCCCAGAAGGAAAGAAACTACTCATTCCTGGCAAGAAATCAGCAGCCTTTGCGAAGGGTACTACTCCAGGTTCCCTTCTATAAGCCCTCCTGGATGCGGTATTCGGGAATGAAACCCTTGCCCATGGGAACTCATGTGGGTTAAGGGTTGCTGCCAAGAAAGTCGGCCAGAATGACCATCAGCCCCTTGACAAAGATAAAATCCAGCAAATTAAAGGCAAAGTGTACATGGTGCAATGTCAGATACATGCCTGTTCCAGGGGGTTGGATAAATCTAATTCCAATTTGTTTTTGTGCCATCAATAAGCCCGTTTGCAATCACAAGGGAACCTTGTTGAAACGCAGATATTGGGACAAGGAAAATTATCAGGGAAACATCCAGGGATTTGTCCATGGGGCTTCCATGATGAACGGGCTGATGTGTACAAATAAGGACCACCTTGCTGATTGTGTACCATTTCATTTCCCCATGAATTCCCAGTAGCACATCACTTTTAATTATTGACAGAACAGAAATTGTGTTACAAATATGTCATATGTGAATACATCTCTTCTGTTTATGATGTATTAAAGTCATTAACATTTTCTCTCTCCCCCCCCCCCCCCCCCCCCCCCCACCAGAGTGTGTGCTGAAGCGATTCAGGACAACTTCAGGACTTCCTTGCATGACCAACCAGGAATTCAACAAGAAAATCAACTCAAAGTGTGGGACAGCACGCAGGTCTCTGAATAAATAAAACTTGAAGTAAAGTCTTGTGTATCCACTACAACTGTACTTCATCTTGCCAAAAATAAAAGAAGAATGAATAGGTGAAAAGTGACTTATAATCTTCAAGAAGGAGTTTGGGAAAAGGACCAGTGGCAATTTCAGAACTTGAGTTGAACATTAAAAGAGAGGTATCGCTTCAATATTTTTGTTTTCTTAATTCTCTATCGCTGGGACTGCGATTTGTTATATGAGCAAGTAAATAATATAATATAATATAACAAAATAAAAGAATTATCTACAGTTCATAATTTTTGAATATTTGATGGTGTGATGGACTGCATCTCAACATTGTTGGAAGGAGTACTTGGTTGAGGAAATATTGCAAAAGAAAAAGGAACCTTGCGGAGGGCTTTACTTAATCGTCAAATGGGAGGGATACCGAAGAAAGAAGGCACCAGGGAACCAAGGGGAATGGTCAATGAGTTTTTGGAAGCGAAGAAGGAACCTCCCCCGCGTCACTTTTTTTTTATATTTTTTTATATGACGACTGAAGCGTAAGGACGTGTGCACGTGGGAGCTCTTATAATACACAGTAATCAGTATGGCCACGAGGGATAACCAGTCAACCATGTATTTGAATCTTCGGAGCGGACCTGTCGCTAAGCAAGTCCCCGGAGTCTCGGCGGACTCTAGTCCACTAATCCCCTCTTCAACGCATGTGGATTCGAGTAAGTCGGATTTTGAAGATTTCGTTAGAAAGGGGATAACTGACATTAAGGCCACTCTAGGAGGATTTGAAGAAGCCCTGGAATTCCAGGGAAAGCGTACTACTGATTTGGAGAAACGAATGGACCCACTTGAGAAGAAAGTTGCAATGTTGGAGTCCAAAATTGAGCAGCATGATCAACGTTTGATGCAGGCTGTTGTTGCTGAAAACAGGTTAGAGCGGTTTTCGCGCAGAAACAACTTTTGTATAGTTGGGCTACACCAAAACGCAAATGAAAATCCCATGGAGGTTACTAGAATTTCACCGCAAAATCTGAACTTGTCTTTTAAAGTTCTTTTTCCAATTCAATTGAGGGCTTTATTACATCATGAGCATCCAAGAAACCAAGAAACCAAGAAACTTGTAAAGGAGAGGGGCTGGGGTGGCCCAGGGAAGGCAGTGATTAGTTTCACTTCAACAGTCAATGGGTAAGTAATGAAAAATACATGTTCTTATTCACTCATTTTCTACTTCCGATTTTCCTTGTCTTAAATCACTCATGAAATGCATCACTCATTCGCTTATCACACACAATGACAACATATTTTTTTATCTTTTATTTTTTATTTTTCAAGGTTGAACTTAGCAAGTTCTTTTCTCCTTTATTTATATTTGTTTTTCCAGATATCACCACTTCAAGAAGAGGCCTTACCCAGAATCACAATTCCTGATGCGTTGCAGGCCTGAGTCAGGAAATAAGCTTGATAAAGCGGCAACCTTGGTGGTAGCTCCCAAGCTAGATGACCTTGCTCCAGAGTTGTATGACAAGGAGATAAGGCCAGCGGCTACGTCGGGTCACCAGCAGACGGTACGGCAGATTTGTGGACACCCAGTAGGGAGGGGTCGGGAGGGTGCCGAAGGAGCTGTCGGCAGTTGTCCGCTTCACCGTTGACCATGGTTGGAAGGCATACTGCTGGTATCTGTTTTTGTTTCACAGAAAGATGATGAACTATTGGTCCTAAAAAAAGAGAATGCTTGTCTCAAACGGAGAGTAGCAGAACTTGAAGAAGATATCAAGCGACATAAAGCCAACACTGCTGAAACTGGAAACAAATCAATGTCTATGTTACAAAGGTAAACTGCAATTGTCTCTATTTTTTAACCATTAAAAAAAAAAGAATACTGACACTGGCATACTGATTTTTTTTTTCTTTCTTCAAATCATTGTTTTCACTTGCATCAAGTTTTTTGCTTGTCAGCAGCTAGACCTTTAAACATATTTGGCTCATTATGCCATTGAATAATGGAAAAACAGTAGTTCATTTTTAACATGTACAGTATCTAAACCTTGTTCAGGCAATCAATTCTCAATTTTTTCCCCATTTTATCAGAGATATAACCCCTAAGAAGATAAAACTACTGAAGGAGATAACATCATTTGTGTCAGATCAGGTAAGGTTTGTGTTCTCTATTCCATTGTAAAATGTACTTCAGAGCAAAGAGCTTTTTTCTTTTCAGGCAATCAATTCTCAATTTTTCCCACATTTTATCAGAGATATAACCCCTAAGAAGATAAAACTACTGAAGGAGATAACATCATTTGTGTCAGATCAGGTAAGGTTTGTGTTCTCTATTCCATTGTAAAATGTACTTCAGAGCAAAGAGCTTTTTTCTTTTCAGGCAATCAATTCTCAATTTTGTCCCCATTTTATCAGAGATATAACCCCTAAGAAGATAAAACTACTGAAGGAGATAACATCATTTGTGTCAGATCAGGTAAGGTTTGTGTTCTCTATTCCATTGTAAAATGTACTTCAGAGCAAAGAGCTTTTTTCTTTTCAGGCAATCAATTCTCAATTTTTCCCCCATTTTATCAGAGATATAACCCCTAAGAAGATAAAACTACTGAAGGAGATAACATCATTTGTGTCAGATCAGGTAAGGTTTGTGTTCTCTATTTCATTGTAAAATGTACTTCAGAGCAAAGAGCTTTTTTCTTTTCAACCCTTCAATTAATTAATGAAGGAGAATCTCCACGTTCAAAGGAAAGTCGACTTAGTCGTGAACATCAAACTTCCAATACAAAGAAGTTTGTTTGAGGAACTAAGAATCAAAAGCAATAGCACAAGGAAATCCCAATTTGTGCTTGATTCTCTGTCCGATTTTGATTGCATTTTGGGTGAAGGATGGCATTGGAGAGTCTGCAACGACTCAACGAGGAGAGAGATTTTGCTCATATTGAACCGGGCACATTGAAATATTGGATGTCAGAGAGGCGACCACTTGAAGAGTACACAAGTGAAGGATTCAAACAACTGCTGCACAGGGGATACCGATTTCATTTGCAATTTACATTGTACAAAGAACAGTGATCTTACAATGATTCTTATTTCTGATAGACTTTCATTATACGTTTAATGTTGGTATAACATGGCATAATCAAGGAGTTATCCCTTCTTTGTACATTGTTACTTCTGTCCTGTTCATGCCATTCTCAACCATGCTCATGAACAAGAAAGCTTCCCTCATTTTATTGAAATTGATGTTTCCGATATTTTCCTATTCAGTTCGATTTTTAGCTCCAACTACCACAAGGTTTCAGCCAATCGTGCCCAAGGACTGGACTCGTTTAGCTCGTGCTCTATTCTCCCCTAAGGACATTGATGGGTATCTGACAGACAAAAATGTTCAAAACATACTCGCACAAATACTTTCTGACTACCAGATTTCTCAAGATAGGGTATGTCTTAATTGTTTAAAGCCATTAAAATGTAAATTAGATAGACTTTGGAAGGCATTAAAAGGGCAAAAGGGATCGGAGGTGGACAACAGTTAGTCTCCAGTTCCACTATTCCCAGGAGGAAAGGAACTACTGACTCCTGGCAAGAGACCAGCAGCCTTTGCGAAGGGTACTTAGAACAAGCCCCTAGAGATCGATCAAAAACAATTATACGACAAAGCAAGACACTTAAAACTGAACAAGAAGAACCCAATCAACTCCAGGTTCCCTTCTATAAGCCCTCCAGGTTCCCTTCTATAAGCCCTCCTGGATGCGGTATTCGGGCATGAAACCCTTGCCCATGGGAACTCCTGTGGGTTAAGGGTTGCTGCCAACAAAGTTAGTCAGCCTTTGCGAAGGGTACTTTTCCATGTTCACTTCTATAAGCCCTCCTGGATGAGGTATTCGGGCATGAAACCCTTGCCCATGGGAACTCCTGTGGGTTAAGGGTTGCTGCCAACAAAGTCGGCCAGAACGACCATCAGCCCCTTGACAAAGATAAAATCCAGCAAATTAAAGGCAAAGTGTACATGGTGCAATGTCAGATACATGCCTGTTCCAAGGGGTTGGATAAATCTAATTCCAATTTGTTTTTGTGCCATCAATAAGCCAGTTTGCAATCACACGGAACCTTGTTGAAACGCATATATTGGGACAAGGGAAATTATCAGGGATACATCCAGGGATTTGTCCATGGGGCTCCCATGATGAACGGGCTGATGTGTACAAATAAGGACCACCTTGCCGATTGTGTACTATTTCATTTCCCCATGAATTCCCAGTAGCGTATCACTTTTAATTATTGACATAATAGAAATTGTGTTACAAATATGTCATATGTGAATACATCTCTTCGTTTATGATGTGATAAAGTCATTAACATTTCCTCTTTTTTCCCCCCAAGAGTGTGTGCTGAAGCGATTCAGGACAACTTCCGGACTTCCTTGCATGACCAACCAGGAATTCAACAAGAAAATCAATTCAAAGTGTGGGACAGCACGCAAGTCACTAAATAACAAAAACTTGAAGTAAAGTCTTATGAGAAATGGCAAAGTGGCATTGCACGGCAGATGTCAGAGGCGGGAACGGAGACAACACAAATTGTAGAGGGCTTGGTCGAGATATTAAGGAGACAAAATAGCTGGATGGCGTGGAGATTAGGAAGTGGGCCCTTGATACCTTCACAGAAACCAGTTCAGGACGGAAGGCTGATCATGTTTGTCTTCCTGTGCATGTGGAAGTACAGGCACACATCAGGACCTCTTCCAAACGATGCATCCGAGGCACGATGCAGTTCAAAGAACTCCATTGCAATAACTATGTTATCTCAACAAATGAATGTGATAGTTTTGTATTGATTGGAGAGGATGTGTTTCAGGTGACCAATGTTCTTGTCAACAATGAAATTGAACCTTCTTTTGTTCATGTGTACTAGATAACACAGTTATTTCAGACCATGGATAAATATGTTATTGTCGAGTATCTTGACACGAATGAAGTGGAAGTGGTCTCCTCCAAATGGCTAGGGGAGGATGATGGAAAGCAGAGTTGCAGATGGCCCCACTGCCACGCTGCAAGTGCGGTACAGCGGCACAACTTGCCACAAGACACCTGGCCTTGGTTTGCATGCGAGGTTCAGGATGATGGAATTACAGGTAATTCAGGACAACAGTCCCCCTGAACGTTTTCTAGAAAGCAGCGAAGAAGAATCACTGCTTATATCACAGATTAAACCTCTGGGTACGCTTGGTGGAGCAACCGAGAAGGAGGTTGTTGCTCGTATCATGAAATGGGGAAGAGAAGGTACGCATGCGCGGTAGCGGCGCAGCAAATATGAATATTCATACTATTGAGTGCCAATCGCTCGAAATTGCTGAATATGCACGACTCGAACAAACAGAGCGGTGAATATAAACAAGCGCACGTGTTGAACTGTCATATCACGAGCACACGCGATGGAGATTTTGAAAGCAATATCGGATGTCGTCTCTGAAATCTTACCATTTGAGTTAAAGAAAGAACAAAACGATCTGTTAACCCATGCCTTAAAGGGGAAAAACACCCTGGGGATACTCCCCAACAGTGTTACCCACTGAGCGGCGCGTCACTTTTTCTTGTGTTGATGCAAATCGTAGGACAGATCAAACATTCAAAAATTCGGACAAGAACACAATCCTGACACTATTTGCTTGCTTCATATCGGTGTGAGTATAGTCTCTCAGTTTCCATTAGACTACATGCATCTGATTTGTTTAGGAGTCGTAAGAAAGTTGTTAAACTTGTGGATGCGGGGTCCACTGAACGTCAGACTAGGACCAAGAGTTGTAAAAGTAATAAGCAAAAAATTGCCGGTAAATTAAGACTACTATAGTTTTGGTGGTGTAAATATTCATAAATGAATGACGATGTTAATGATACAAAAATGTAAACACCATAGTGTGTTTGTGTGTGAAAGAGATTGGTGGTGTGATACACTTATTGCGGTAGCTTCCTGATATTGTTGTGTGTGACTGAAGATTTTATGCCCGGGTTCAATTGTTTTTAGTACTTTTTTCCGCTTTTCTGTTATAGTTATTTATTTTAAAGTTTAGTGTGTGTTTTCTGCCATCGTAGATCATGCCTGGTATTTTTAAGGTGTGTGTAGTTGAACAGTTCGAGATCAGGAGGCCATGAGGCAAAGTCCCGCATGTTTTCGGGCTCGTGTTGGAGTCGGGGGAATCGGAGCCAGTGGCCATCTATTGCCACTTCCCAGAAGAACAGGTTGGCAAAGATCTGTTGGTGTTGCCGTTGCGACGCAAAGTGATGCTAGCTAAAGGAATAATGAAGGGCAAGAATTTGTTCATGTCCAAAGATTCCAAGGTATTTATTTTATTGTTTTGCCTTGCATACTTTGTTTTAATAACTGTTCATATCACAGATTAAATCTCTGGGTACGCTTGGTGGAGCAACCAAGAAGGAAGTAGTTGCTCAGATACTCAAAGCAATTCTTAGAGACGAACTCGCATCAAAGTTGAATCGAAGAGGTATGGGATTCAATGTCGGAATAAACCAAATTGACATTACAGACATTATATGTAACGTAAGTATTTTACTTTTTGTCATGAGGAATATGTCCTCATGATATGTAATCTAGAAAGGAGTGGAGAAGAATCGGACCATATTGTCAAGACGGTATAAAAGCTGCCCTCACCTCCTGCCTTTCCAGTTTGTCAGTCTATACGGAATAAAACTAGCGCCCAGAAGCCGTCTACGCCTTCCACGCCCACAGCATTATCCGATTGCTGAATGAAATAAAACAAAAGGGTCGGCAGAATGCCACCTTGATGCAAAGTCTGCTGAATACTCAAGGCCAGAGTGTTGAGGCAGACCTCATGGAAATGGGGGAGGAGGCTCACCTGCCAGTCTCCAACATCACTGAGCTGGAGCAGCTGAATGAGCAGCTGAAGGCGAAGCCTTTTAAAAAGAAACTTGTAAGCTTATCAGGCCAAATAACTTTTGTTATTACAGTTTACTATATAAATATAAGTAGATAAGATGATGTAATGATGATGCAAAGATGATGTAATAATGATGCAAAGATGATGACATCGAGTTGGACTAGATGTCGATATGTTAGGTTTGATGCTGACCTATATAGAAGCAAGTTAAAATTCTCTTTGCTTATCGCCACTACCGGTATGTGATATCTCATTTAATTTAACCGTTGCTTCTATACTTTGCTCTGTGCAGGTGTCATCTGATTGCTGAACGAAATCAAACAACAGGGTCGGCAGAATGCCACCTTGATGCAAAGTCTGCTGAATACTCAAGGCCAAACAGTTGAGGCAGACATCATGAACATGGAAGAGGAGGCTCACCTGCCACTCAACAACATACCTGAGTTGGAGCAGCTGAATGAGCAGCTGAAAGCGAAGCCTTTTAAAAAGAAACTTGTAAGCTCATCAGGCCAAATAGTTATTGTCACCAATGTTTAAAACTGATCACTAACAAATTTAATAAAAGTACAATGGATTTTTGTTTATCGCGATATCGAAATTGCTGACGTTTTGTCTTTTCCACTGAATTTGCATTTGCATTAGTAGATGTTAAAATGTATTCCATTTAATTTTTTTTCTAGGTATGGCAATGACCTATGTCTACTGGATGCCACATACAAAACAACAAAGTATGCCCTGCCTCTCTTCTTCTTAGCTATGAAGACCAATGTTGGGTACAGAGTGGTGGCAGAGTTTGTGGTCCATTATGAGACGAAGGCTGCTATTAAGCAAGGACTGGAGACAATACAAGATAGGATGAAGAGGGAGCAAATGAACTGGAAACCATAATATCTCATGACTGATTTCTCATGTGGCGGTTTATTTTGCATGCATGGCTGCATTGATGGAGCAAGCAGAGCTATCATATACTTGAAACTTGCTACGAACAACACAGCCTGTCAAGTTCTGCAGTATTTTGAACAAGGATGCAGAGACTTTGGAATACCTTCAAGAGTAAGAGCTGACCATAGGATGGAAAATGTGAACGTGGCACGGTTTATGTTAAACAGAGGCCCCGGTCGAGGTAGTTTTATAACTGGACGAAGTGTTTACAACCAGAGAATAGAGAGACTATGGGGTGAAACAAATCGAGTGATTGCTTCATTTTATAAAGTATTGTTTCAATATATGGAGGAGAGTGGCATCCTCATTCAAAGAAACGAAACACGTTTACATAGAGTTTTCTTGCCTCGAATCCAACAGTCCTTGGATCAGTTTGTTTCAACATGGAACCATCATGGACCATGAACAATCAGTCACCAGTGGCATTGTGGCACCAAGATATCTTACAGAACACCTATGAAAGCTTGGCACATGATGCTGTGAACACTCTTTGGATTGATATGGATGGGCCAGTTACAGATATTCAAACAAACAATAATGTCCAGGTGCCACAGATCATTTTGGACCTTCCAGAGCAGTTCACTGAATACTTTGACAATATGGACCCCTTACAGGAGAATGGAAACTTTAGTATTGGTCTTTATGTCCAACTTTTGGACCGGATGAGAAGTATTACTGCACCGTAATTATCTGACAACTCCCTCAACTAGTGTGGAGATGTCCGTATTGACAGAAGATCAGGGTGACATAATAGGCATCGGAGACACAGAGAATGGGTATGGCTGTTTTCAGTATTTTTGTTTGTTGAACTACTTTATATGATTTTAACAAGATGAAGCCGTGATTGCTCGAATTGAGAGTTTTTGTTATAAAATTTGGGCCGTTACTGATCCACTGGATCGGTCTAGCCTAGATCGGTCAAGGAATGAGTGAGAGCGGTGTGTAAATAAGAATTTGAAACTTATAAATTTCCTATAAGTTTTTCCTTGTTTTATGCACTACTACATATCACAAAAAGGATATGATGACTTTGTGTTTGTTGGTGTTTGTTTATTTATAGATTGTACCATTACGTCTATATGCAGATACACATACCAGACTACCAACAGAGGAAAGCTTCTGAAATTTCTCAAGAACTCGTATACGAGACTATTAAGTAAGATGTCTGAATACCGACTTTCTTACTTTTTTTGTAGACTGGGTCGAGGTGCATAACATTAGTAGCCTCCATAAACCCGTTTTCCTACAAGAAAGGTTTGAAGGAGAGGGGAAAATGTTGGACAGAGGAAGGGGATCTGTTGGTGAAACAAGGATTCAAAGTAGATCAAAGGGCGTTAAGAGTCCTCCTACTTTCGCTCTTGCTAGTTCTATCGGGCCACAGATTCCTGTGCCCCCGTTTCCTTTTGAACAGCCTAGTTCTATCGGGCCACAGATTCCTTTTGAACAGCCTAGTTCTATCGGGCCACAGATTCCTGTGCCCCCTACTTATTCTAGAAGTGGTTCTTCCTTGGTCTATCCTGTGGGAAACTTGCCAAAGACAGCTCAACGGCTGGTCCGTGAGGACATGGTGCCCTTTCCTCGCTCTTCGGTCCTTGTGAATGGCTTTGACAGTCATTTTCACTTGGACCGAATGATTGATTTTCCTATCCTCGATCAGGTATGAAGCTTGTTGGTGGGGTGGTGAATTTCTGCGACCCGCAGCATTTCGACCGGGTGCTCCGACTTTTTTCATATAGCCGTCGAGGTTCATCCTAAGTGTGTCTCCATGCTAACGGATGACGGCTTGGATAAGTTGGAGTGTCTCTCCCCGGGTTACTGCGGTTAGTGAGCTGGGCATAGACTACTACCGTGTCCCCCAGGCCGAGTGGCCCAGGCAGTGGGCTTTGGTAAGACGGATTTTGGGTTTGGGTTGCCGCAATATGGTACTTGTTCTACACCTACGACCAGCCCAGGACGATCTGTGTGGCCATCACCTGCACGGAGAGTTCAGGGACCTTCCGAGGCAGTATTGTGGGCGTCACCAGCACATCCACATCCATAATTTCACCAGTGACGCTCAAGAGCTGAATGCATGGATGGCTGCCTTTCAGAATGTGTACGTCGGGGTGTCGGGCCTAGCCCTTTCATTCAATCCGGCCCAAGTGGACATGGTCCGAAGTATTCCCTCCCCCCGGCTCCTCTTGGAGACCGACTCACCGTACTTGCCTATTTTCCCGGGAGCGTCGGTCAACACCCCCTACTTGTTGGAGGATGTTGGCCACAAAAATAGGGAAGAAAAGTCAGAAGAAGTACATACCCCAACGACAGCTCCCCCACCAACCCCACCAACAGGAAAACCTGTAAGTATGCCTGTATCATGTAGTGAAATGCAGTTAACTTTGCATAACTCAAAGTCGCATAAGTCGAACTTTCCCCAACTCGAATCAATTTTTTTTTACCTAACAATAAAAAACATGTGTTTTAAATTTCTGCATAAGTTGAACTATTTTTATGGTCCCAACAGATTCGACTTACACAAAGTTAACTGTACATGTATGTTTTATATGAAATTAACTCTGCAGTGTGCTATGAGACACAGAGGTTAATTTGCTCAACTTTCCAATTGTCTTTTACACGATTTTAAAAAATCCCATTGGCTTGATGTGTCATAAATATGATCTCTGTATATAGGTGAAGTTCATATAATTTTCCCTCCGTCCCCACAATATTTCAAGCAGAGTTATGGTTATCTCAGTATGTATTCTTTGTTTAATTCAAATGATGAAATCTCCATAAAATATTTTACTTATACACGTATAACAAATGATACACGACTTGTCCAGTTTTGTAGCTTCTACCTTTCCATGCAAAAGCGACAGATACTAGTCTTGTTCATTCTTTCATGCATGTAGGCCAAAAAAGGCGTCTCCGTACATGTTTCTGGAGGCAAGGCTGCCCCAATGAAAGAGCTTCATACCCTCATGGTCAAAGCCTTTTCTAGGAGGGAGATGGCCATGCACAGCCTAACGGGTGCAACATGTAACGTGAATGCGGGGAAGGAAGCAAGGTCCCAGATAAACCGGGACAAAATGGATGAGATATTCAGTAAGTTGCTGCATTTTGGAAATAACTTTTACCATGACTCATTTTAACTTTATAGAAATTATAAAGTTCTGAATTAGTTTTGTTGGATAGTGCAGAAGAGCACTTCTTAATTACTTGACTTGTTCATGTCAGCTGGTTGAATTAGTGTTATGTGTCAGTAATGAAATTGAAGTGTTAAATATGTGTAATTATGCATTTATATGAGACAGCCAGTGTGTGTGATAGATAGACTGATAAGTATATCTCTCTCTTTTCTCACCAATGGTTTGTGGTTTTGGTCCCTCTTAAGCGGCCGTTAGAGGCTCCCAAGGGTGCTGATGTAGCCAGACCTGACGGCGGCTCAAGCTCCAGATCAGGTAAGCTCCCCCCACGGAAGAAACGTGCGGGGTTGTATGCTGGTATGCCAAAGACTCACCACATTCAGTACCCCTCTTGCGCAATCAGGACGGTGCATATTAAGTTTCATGTGTATGGCCATGTGCCTAACCTGGCTTTCATCCCAGTAGGTACTGACCACCCTACTTTTTTGCAGTGGGTGGCTACTAAGTTTGTGGGGGATGGGCGGGACCCGGTCGGAAACTAATAGTGGCCTTTATTAATCAGGACTTTCGTCCTAGCCGCCCTTCCATTTCGCCGGAGCTGGAGAGAGCCCTTAGAGCTCAAATAAGAGTTTGAGGGATGGCCAATGCTGTCTTCTCTTTATCTATCTCACATCAACTCCCCTGCGTGCATCTTACATTGGAGGGTTTTAGTGCATTTGCACCTTAAGCTCTCTCCCTCTTTGCGGGCAGCCTTCTTCTCCTGGATATCCCATCGAGGTTATCCTCGGAAATGGAGTGCCGCTCTCTTAGGGCGAGGAGGTGCCCTTCAACTTTGAGGTGGTGCTACCTCTAAGCGTGGTATACAGGGTCACATCGTCTGGTATCGTGGAATCGATGACCGTCATGGTAGAGGAAGAAGATCAAGACGTGTGACAAAATTGTAGTTTACTCCATCTTCATAAGGAAATGGGTGTCACTTTTTGCAGGTGAGGAAGTGAATTTTGACTTTAAAGGTGGTCTTTCCTGTCAGAGTGAAGTACAGGGGAACAGAGTCCGGTGTTTCTTGGCACTGCTATCAAAACTGAATATTTAATTTAGCTGTGATGTATGAGAAATGGTCCTTATTGATCATTTGTGATGATGGCTGAATTTATTCAATATGTATAGTGTTTGTTTAAATGTATTATTTTGTTCATTTTCAGATATCAGATAGAAAATGGGGTGACGCTGTTTGTAGGTGAGGAAGTGAATTTTTTGGCTTGGAGGAGATGTAGTATAATTGTTTTGAATTGTCATTAGTATTCTTACAGAGGCTGGGCGCTCCTAAAGATGTACTATACTATTTAGGAATCATGAAGTATTTACTTTTCGGACATAGTTTTGTGAGCCGGTGACTGGTAGAGTGCATGGCACTCTAAATTTTCCGGTTGATTCGGGTGAGTTAAGAATTGAATGTTTTGGGGAGGGGGGTTTATCCTTTGATAGGATACGTTCCCGCCTGGGATATTATGTTGGTTACATTCGGTCCTCATGTCCAGATATAATCAAAGTGGACTTCAGAGATTGCTGAAGCGGAAGATCTGTCAGGGAGATCATGCGTTAATCATACAGAAGAAAAGTGATAAGTTCTCGAGTAGATATGATCCAAGCCCTTGGCTTGTTACAGCTGTCAATGGAGGAAGTGAAAAGCTAAAACGCGGAAATGAAAATACTGTAACGAATTTAGATATGTCTGTATCATGTGCATAGTTCATTATTATTTCGGTATATATTGTTGCTTGTTGTGCAAGTCAAACTCTATAGTCCTTGAGTAGATTTACGATGTTGTTTTTCGTCCTCGAGCAATTCTGAACTTTCTATTGCGTAGCCCAGGGCCGCGCTTGTCTAGAGAATCTGCCCTCGACTTACATAACGGCAAGGACAGATACTCAGTCGCGTGCGGCCCTCGACTGACCCCGAGCGGAGGCCAGACTTCGTCCTCAGTTTGAGGACAGACTCTGCCCTTTAGCTCGAGGTCGGGTTGTGTCCTTACTGGAAGGTTGGCCTGCTAGAAAATAGTATAAATATAGCTCCCTATATAAAGCCAGGAAAATCTAAAATCGGGAGACTTCTTAGACAGACTTCTTCTTGAGACTTCTCCTCAGGACTCCTTTCTGCCGCTTTCCAAATCTGCAGGCGTTCTGATAATTCCTGTACATGACTGTATTTAGTGCCAGTTTAGAGAGCACGATTTCTACTGAGTTGTCATTATTGAAAGTAATAAACGATGAATAGAACTGAAATTCAAGATCGACCTACTCCATTTCTTCTGTCGCATTTATTTTGCATACACGCATGAGAGAGATACTGAGCGAGAACTAAGAAGAGACAATTAAGAGTTCGAGAACGAGAGCAGTCTGTATTAAACTGTTGTAATAAAATTTTGTTACAATACCATGCGCTATATGTCACAAGTACGGAAATTACCTAAGATCGCAAAGGGTCTACGATCTCCAGAATGAGCTCAACTGTATTTCCGAGCCTGTTTCGCATTCATTGCGTTTCTGAACTCTTAGTCACCGACCCACTATGGGCCCGATTACATTTAAGGATTACAAGATAGGCCTGACCAAGCCAATAGGCAAAGGAGAAGCTATCAATAGGGATTGCCTGCAGTTTAAATAAAAACTATTTTTGGGGGTAACTTCAAACGGTGCATTCAGAGATGCCAACCTCTTGACACAAAAAAACAGACAGACTATCCTAGAAGAAGAAAAAAAATCAGATTTTGGAGAGAAAAATCAGATATTCACGAAAACTCGACACTACTGCTGGTCTGTCGGCTCCGGGCCAGTAAAATTTCAGAAAAATGTTTTACTATTAAGTATGGTCAAGTAAACTGTTTGCTCTTCATTAAACTTTTATGAGAAAATTGCACAGCAAAGTTTTTTTGGGGGTTGCAGGGGTTTACTTGTATGTTTCTATGCGATCCCGCTGTTTCTATGGGTTTTTATGGGTTTTTTTGTTGTTGTGGAAAAATCGTATTTTAAGAGGTGATATCGTATTATCGCACTTAGTACGATTTAGTTGTACTGGTGGGTATCTCTGTGCATAGGATTGAGATACAAATTTAGGCAAATAACAATGCGATTACACGAATCAAGGAAGATGAAATAGTCGCTGCCTTGACTTGGGATGAAAGAGGTGAGAAACTAGAAGATGATGTCATTGCATCAGTCATGTATTAAGAAAGAAGGGAGATACAAAAGCAGGTTGTGGCATTGATTGACACAAGAACAGAAGAAAATGATCTCTCAGATATATCATACTAACAAATAAGAACTCTATTTTTTCATAACTTGATCTACATTGTATAAGTTTAACCGAGCCGCAGAGGCCAACAACTATGCAAGAAGCAAACAAATGTTTTGACTCGACAACAACATTTGGGAGGTTTGTACTCTCGCATGTAGGACGATCCCACTTTCCTGAGATAACGGCTTCACATATTCATACTATCCTTGACAACACGGAAAACAAGATGGGCCTCAATGGGCCAATACTCAAAAGAGAAACCATTAACTGAAGCAGGATTTCCAGTGTTTTTTATGAAAAGTATGTTTTTTTAGCTTCAGAGAGTGAATTAATGCAGGAAGATTATATGGTTGTAAGGACAAGATTTTTTTTTTTAAACCGATATCACATTCACAAACTAAGGTACATGAATGATCTCAATGATTTCAGTTAACGATATGGCCTGTTTGGTTACTTAAACTGCACATTGAGTACTGTTACCATGAATGATAAATTCAATCATTTTTTGTTGGCATATTACAGTGTACATATTTTTGCAATTTCAATATTTGGAACATATTTTGTGTGCATCCAATATTTCTAAGTAAATCAGTTAAGGATTTATAATTTAAAATAAACATAAACAAGCTGTCAGATGTACATTTATAATGTGATGAGTATTTCTCAGTCAATTAAATTCATAAACTTTCATATTTTCACATGACACATGTACACAGCACAATCTTTTTCAATTGGAAGAACATACAAAAAAAAAATACATAACAAAATTAAGTATGAAAGAAACATACACACACTCTGTCAAACATCTCTAATATCAGTTGAACAGATTCACAGTACTGCTTTCTTGAGTACCGTATATTGCAAAGAGTCAACACATTATTCTACTCGATCCATATGGATTGGAAATAAATGTCACACACCACATACACATACATCTCGAACCGGTCAAAGGTGCATGGATACGAGATAAATGGCCTCAGGGCTGACTTGGTCTAGGTGGAAATTGTAGCTGAATTGTCCAAGAGAGCTGATTTGATCGCAAATACTTGGGTCAATTTTCATACTACAACCGCTTTTTGAACACCCAAATTCAAGATTTCATGATGAGAATATGTAAAACAGTCGCTCAAAATGAAATGTTGACAATTTTGAGAGGTGAAATTCTATATACAGTCAAACCTGCTTTAGTGACCACCTGTCTACAAGGACCACTTTTTTGTATTCCTTGAAAATGGTTTCTCATTGTAACATGTACTAAAGAAACCCGTCTACAAAGGCCAAAGGTTTGACTGTAACATGAAAATCATGGGTATTCAATGGCCCGTTGTGTAGATCGCCATGTGAGGCTAAGTTTGCCCTAGTGAGGACTTAGCTCGACCTGAAGTTGCATCATGGATCATTCAGACACATTGCTTACGTGGCCTGTGATTCCAGTCAGGTTGGTTGAGGTAGGCCTGCATCATCATCTCCTGGATGAGATGTTTCTTCATGATGATTGGGCCATCTTGAGATGAGCGCTGTAGATTTGACCCAACGTGTGCTGTATCCTGGCTGTCACCATGTCGACCGCCTCCAGCCATGAGCCTGATCCTCCTCTCTTCACCGATCTGAAATGGGCGAGCAATGAACAATATAGTCAACTTTAAAGCCCGTCTGTACTAGTATATCCAGGGGATATTAGACCTCCCTGCAAGGTCACTGACAGGTGGCTATGTCATCAACTCAGCTTTAAATTAACATAAGAAAAAAAGAGGATCATGGGGGACCAATGGTCACCGATTATGCATTGTTTTCTATATAGAGGGAGCAAGTAGCTACAAGTAGTACAGTGGGCCTTTAAAGGCAGCTGGCATTGTTCGGGACTGCTGTTTAAACAAATTACACTTACTAATGCTTGACTGCACAGTAATTTTTGATATTATTAAAGCTCACTTTTATATTCCATAAGTTTTGTATAATTAAACAAAATGTTAAAAACAATAAAATAGGAAAGAAAAGAAGAGAATATAGTTTGGATCAATAACCTACATATTTCTATGAAGTTAATTCCTCAGATCCTGTTTTAAAAGTGGCTTCAGAATAATTCAGTCTTTGATTTCATTGCCACAAATATAGTGAAAATTAATATTCACAGACCACTTATGAACTAGTACGTGTAAACCAGACAGAGCAGTCTAGCTCGGGTAACTGAACAGCACAGCTCCAGTGCTTGAGGGTAAAAGTGACATTTGGGTGTCGCTTGCCTCTCGTCTTGGCACGATGCAATTATTGCATTCAGCTTCATATTGCTACATCCCGAGGGGAGAAGGAACCGATGCAGGAAACAGACGAGCTTGTCCAATTCCCTCTCACAACATTTGTGTCCTTTTCTGCCATCTCGCTTTACATCATCACTTGAACTCAATACGTGCCTCTCCTCTCACTTTCTCTCTTTAATTAATTCCACCCTTATATTATTTTTCCACACACATGCTCTATCTTATCTCTAGCTCTCTCTCTCTCTTTCTTCTCCATTTTCTTTCTTTCTTATCTCTCTCTCTCTTTCTTATCTCTCTCTCTCTCTTTCTTATCTCTCTCTCTCTTTCTTCCTCTTCATTCATTTCTTTCTAGATTCACATAAGTAACATTTTTCTCTATTATTTCTCCTTCAATGTAAATGTTTTTTCTTTTCTTAAAATAGATACATGCATCTACAGCATATATCGACGGCCTTATGCCGAAAGGGCCTTAACTGCTTTTGGCCATTCCAAGATAATCGCGTTTAAAGTTTTGGCCTCTCTAATAATCAAAAGTTTGTGGTCGTTTTTTTGTTTTTGAAGCCAATTTCGATAAATGTGTTAAGTTATTAAGTTTTACATGAAATGTGTTAAATGTGTTATAAAATATTCAGAATTTTACATGCTATGTGCAAAAAACATGTTAGGGCCTTTCTGGCATAAGGCTTGAATGTAGCGTATTTATGCCAGAAGGGCCGTAACCTACTCGGCATTATGCCAAAAGGGGCGTAACCTACGCGGCGTTATGCCAAAAGGGCCTTAACCTGCCGTTATCGTACGCGCGCATAGTTAGCGCCCTTCTGGCGTAAAGAAATTTTCTTGTTTCGCAACACCTTTGGTTTGCCAGAAAGCCCCTCCCACGGCTACTGGACCACGAAAACTGATAAAACTGATTAATTAAAATGTTAGAAAAAGTATTTTTGATATCTGAATATTTGTATTAATATAATGCAGCTTTCGGTAATTTTTTTTTTAGAGATCGTATATTTAGGACACCTTTTTCGTTGTTATTTTCATCACAGTCCCATACGTTGACATCTGCGTACTTCAACGAGTCGGTCGCATTTCATGCATCCACACCTAATTTAAATCTCACTCAGATTTCATGATCTAAATTCATGACATATACTTTCAGTGATTATTTTAAGTAAATTGTGTCTATTGTAGACTAATCATGTTTTTAATGGTGTTTCTACTGATATTTATTGAATTAAATGGAAATTACGAAATAATCTGTCATTGATAAAAGATTTGCTGTGTAGGTTAAGGCCCTTTTGGCGTATGGAAAAAAAATGAGATATGCGTTAAGGCCCTTTTGAAATTCATAATTATCTTCATAAATCAATCAAATTTCAACAAGTGAAGCACATCATTTCAAAGAGAATGTTGAAATCTACAAGGTGATGTTAATAACTCAATAACCCCAAAAATCGGGTTAGGGCCCTTTTGGCACAAGGCCGACGATATATTATCTCATGAGCTCCTACTATCTAAATATTTCAATATTTCACTATGATTTCCCCCAACTTTATTTCTCTCTTCCTTAATCTCTGGTCTCTCTTATTCTGCCCCACAAAATGTCCGCCCTCTCCTGATTTTCTTTCTCATCTCTCTTATATTTTAGAAATATCCCCCCCCCCCTTCTCTCCCTCCTCTCACTCTCTTTCTCTCTGTCTGTCTACATACAAGTTCCAATTCTACATCTCTCTTTAATGGTACATGTATCTGCATCTCCTTCAATTCAATATACATCCTCTCCACACAGATATATCTGTCTTCAGGCCAAATATATCAAGTAAAATGACACTTGAAATCATATGGGACATCAAATGACCAAATATCTTGGGCTTGCCCAAATATATCTGTCTTCAGGCCAAATATATCAAGTAAAATGATACTTTTTACGTAAATATATATTTATAATCATACTTGAAATCATATGGGACAAATATCTTGGGATTGCTCTTATAACGGTGATCTTTCATACCTTGTAAGACTCCTCATGACATGGTCGACCATTTCCAGATTCTTGTCCAAGATCAGCTCCCTCAAGTACTGAACGATGAAGCCTATGTCTTCATCCACTGGATCTACAACGGAAATCAAAGACAATATCTCAACATTAATGATGAGACCAGGGGGGTGTTTCACAAAGATTCTAAGTCCAACTTAACTTTAAGTTGGACTTAACCCTATTTAGCCCGGGGGGGGGGCTTGAGAAGCCCCCCCCTCGACATTTTTCGCGATAATTTTTTAACGCAAGAAAATCTTGCACTGAAATTTTGTGACTTTTTTCTTTCGAGTCTTGCGCAACTTTTGAAAAAAAAATTTCGAAAATCGGACCTACCATTACAAAGTCACGTGTCCTTTTGTCTTCACATGTCAGCCCGAAAATCGCTCATTTTTGTGATTTGTGTACAAAACATATGGAAATCTCATTTTTCAAATAAAGAGGTAAAACATTGGTTATTTGGTCTTGTTTAGATTTTAGGTGTTTATTTGGGGGTCAAAATAGTTGAATTATAGTTGGAAATGAAATAAAACAACAAAAACAATAAAATACATAAGTTAAAAAAACAAAGAAATACATAAGAAATTATCAAAACAATAGATAACATAAGGAATAACCCTGGTTTTTCAAATTTTTGTGTTGTATTATTATTCCAAATGGTCTAACAAATATATGTAGTGAGAAAGAATGCTTAAATATGAATAATGTCTGATTTATGGGCAAAAATGTGAATTTAATGACCTTATTTGCATAAATTACCATAAATATGCAAATGAGTGAATTTTTCAAAAAAATTGAAATTACCATAGTATTCTATACACTTCACTTGACATGTATGCAAATTTTCGCGGCGATCGGGCGTTTCACGGCCGAGATCATAGGGGGGGGCCTGAGAAGCCCCCCCCCGGGCTATGCAGTTTCAAAATAGCCCGGGCTAAATAGGGTTAAAAGTTACGGAGAGCCATTTGTAGCCTTCTAATGAAATTATTCAAAAGCAAAAATTCAACTATTTTTAGACTTTTCATAAATTTCACATCAAGAACATGACATTTCCCATGATCACATAAAATAAGTATGATTTGAATCAACATTTTATGCCTTTTCATATAACTTTTAAAAATATTTTCAAAGATGCTAACAGCTTTCCATAATTGATTAGAGATAAGTTCATTTTAGGATCTTTGTGAAACACCCCCTGTTTATGTAAATTATATTTGAGTAGCAATGACCCCAGGATGTACGGAAATGAAGCCCACCAAAAATCTTAGTGGCAGCTCCATATGCTACTTCTATTTCACTACTAATATCCTCCTCTCACACAAAAATCAGTGACAAATCTGCTGATAACCAATCAGAAGCAAAGATTCCCTGGATTATAACAAAATTTGTTATTTGTCACTGATGACAAGTTAAGTGACATGGGGCCCAGACTGGCAAATAGAGAGAACAAAAAATAACATTACCCTGAATGGTCAAATGTTGATTGCTTTTGAGTCAGTGAGTGTGATTGAGAATTATACATTTCTCATCCTTACTTTTTTTTTTGGGGGGGGGGGGTAGAGGCGAGGAAAGGGGGTATTTATGATTCAAGACTGAAAAAAAACTCATAAATTAGTTGTGAGAAATTCCCTGGATAAAACAAAAACAAAAATAATGTTTAAATCCAACAATATTTTTTTTATCGTACCATCTGTTGATGCAATCCATGAAAACAAAAACAAACAATTATAAGGATGAGAAATGTATAATTCTCAAACACACTCACTGACTCCAAATCAATAAACTTTTGACCATTCAGGGTAATGTTATTTTTTGTTCTCTCTATTTGCCAGTCTGGGCCCCATTTCACAAAACTTGTCATCAGTGACAAATAAAAGTTGTTGTTTATAAGCTAGTGAAATTATTTTTAAATCCAACAAGATTTTTCGTCTTACCATCCGTTGATGCAATCCATTCCTTCAGGAGCACCTTCACATCCCACAGATGTACAGCACCACAAAGATTAACATCCTCCTCTTCAATCTCTCTCTCCATCTCCTCCTCCTCCTCCATTCTATTCCTCTCTTCTTGCAGATTGCTCTCCTCCTTCCTAAGGTGCTGGGGAATCTGTACCTCCTCAGCCTGCCTCCCGTCTCTGGATGAGAGTTTGGGCGGAGTCTGGATGCGGGTGATGATTTGTTGGATGCCCATCTGCCATCTAGGTCTCTTGGGGTTGTTGGCTTTGCCCGAAGGACTTCCTTTCCTAAAATGGTAGAGACAAACGGAACTTATAATACTCATTATGTATGCTTCCTATTTATTAAATTGATAAATTAAATGAATTTTCAATATCTAGCTCCTCTTATTTCATCCATAGCTAGGAATATCCACAACTCCTCAGTCCTCACTATGTTGTAAAATTAGTTAATTCTGTTGTTGTTATATAACATTATATGTAGTTTTAATGCCCCGCATTTTCCAGAAAAATGGAAATGTCCTGGGCTATTATATCTTCTCCTTTGTTGTGCAAGTTTGAACAATAAAGTGATGTTAAACAAAACTTGATAACTACATGCAATTTTTATGAAACACAAATATCATATGATATACATATGAGAAATAAAAGTTTGGAATAGGCAATTAAATATTACTTGAAACAAATTACTTGCAAAATAAGTATACTCATATTACTGAAATAGCCGACATTTTGTTCTACAACACATGCTGCACAGGCGATTGACCATACAGTCAAATTTCTACACTAATTCCAATGCTTATCTTCAACCCTGTAACAAACTTATACCTGACATTATAAGTGAGACCTAGCTGTAACTCTAAACCTAAAATCCAATTCTAAAGTCCTAACCCTGTATCTTTTGATGAAATAAATCCCATTCAAAATTGTCACAGAAGCGAATGTAGAGTGGTTTGTTCTAAGAGCGTTATGAAAATCATTTTCTTGAAGGGCAATTTATTAAAAAGCAAAACCCTAATAAAACTTGCATTTCTTGTTCGCTTCTGCACACCCATCTGGGAGAATGTCAGTTGCCATCAACACCACAATCTCTAACTGCTTCCAGAGCAAACAAATCGAGGGGTAAGTGAGACAAAGACGTAACTCCATTTTGGCCATTTATGTGTCACTGAGCACTTAAGTTAAGTCTATGTTTCACTAGCCATTGACTTCAATGGGGTGTTGGGTGGAGTTAAGTCTTTGTGTTTCCTGGAAAGCCCACATTTTTCTGAACATTTTGATATCAAATACTCATTTTGGCAAAATATGGAGTTACGTCTTTGTGTCACTGAACCCTCAAACTGTCCTTTACGATGAAACCCCTTACCTTGGTCTCCCCCTCTTCCTGATCTTGAACGGGCTCTTCCCTGGACTCTGTTTGGCAGGTGATGCGGTCTCCTGTCTAGTCTCCATCCTCCTCGTCTCTCTCTCGGGTTCAACTTCATGGTGAGCCTGTACCTGCTTTCCTCGGTAAGCAGATCTAAGTTCCTCTTGGAGCTCGGCCGGTAGTGCCTCAAGACATGATGGATCAATCTGAAGGGAAATTTGAAAGGCAACATTGGTTTACATCCACAGGAGATTTAGAGGACATGGAAGAAATGTATGGCAGGGATAATTGTATGACATGTAAAATCTGAGGGGTGTTTCACAAAACTTGCCATCAGTGATGAGTTTCTGTTATAAGCTAGTGAAATTCTTGTTTCTGATTGGTTATCAGCACAGTTGTCACTGAGTTTGGTTATTTATTATTGAAAAAAGGCTTTGTGAAACACCCCCCAGATCTACTTTCATCTCCAGCCATTTTTGAGATTCCGTTTTGGGGTTCAGGTTCACAGTAAGCAAGTAGATGATTTCCTCGATAAGCTGATCTAGGCTAATTATTTCCCTTCAGTCTATGGTTGAGGAGTATAAAGAAAATGAAGAATAATATAAAATCCTGTACATGTAAGCAAAGTTGGACTTAGAATCTGTGTGGACCATATTCTATGCAAGCGCATACAGGTGGGCCGACTAGTATCTTTATATTGTAAAGCACCATGGAATGAACCCCTAAAACCTCTGGCAAAATATTTTCAATGATTGTTACACTTTAAAGCCCCACTGCACTACTCATAGCTACTTGCGCCCTCTATATAGCAAACAAGGCCTAATCAATGCCTGTTGGTCCCCCATGATCCCCTTTTTCATATGTTAATTGAGAGCTCATTTGATGAGATAACCACCTGTCAGTGACCTTGCAGGGAGGTCTAATCCCCCTGACCAAACTAGTGCAGACAGAAAGCTCACCTGAGAGAAGGACGGAAGAGCCTCCACTACACCTAATGATGATGTTCCCTGGTTAGGATCATCCTGCATCAGTTCTTCTAAGATACGAGGTGGCACCGACCCGACCACACCTTGGTCCCACCTACTTGAATCTGTGATGCCGGATGATGTGCTTGGTTCGGATGTGTCTTTACTGCAAAAAGAAGAACAGAGTCAGCTTTATATTAACAGGGATTTTTGCAAGAAGTAGTTTCAGGGACGAAAAATAATTTGGAGTGGCTGGGCCCAATTTTAGAAATACATGTACAGCTGAAATGCAAACAATAATGCCTCTGCAAAATAAAAAGAACCAATAGAATGCTACATATGAATGGGTTCTCTTTCAGTTACAGAAAACCTAAAAAACCTAAATACAGTCCTGCAAGAGAAAGAGTGGCCAATGTATGGTATGCGCTTTTATCGGGGTACATGTTACAGCAAGAACAAATCATCTGTTTGTAGCCTGGAGGGTATTCAATCTGTTTATTAAAATACTGTGAGTTTACACCTTTTCAGCTCCAAACAGATGATACAAACTGAAACGTACCTTGCTGAATGATTTGATTTTTGTCCCCTGTAACTCTCCAGGATCTGTTCCTGCAGGTCCTTTGGAAGTTCTTGAAGTACTGACATATCAATCTATGGTGGAACAAAGACATGTAAAAATTGATAGAAACTGATATAAAGTGATATAAGACATACACATATGATTATCCCAAAGTGGAAGGATTAAAAAAAGTGATTGCAAGGCTTAAACAAAGAGACAAATGGCAAAGGATTGTAGAGCTTACATTGCAAAAATGGTTTTACTCAACTCATAGATGGATTAACATGTCATGTCCTTTTTTCCTAAAAACTAATGCATAGCTAATAAATAATATCTTTTCAATACAAGGTCGCATATTTAAACTGAATCCCTAATTAATATATATTAATTATAACCACATCCAAATATACATATTACAGAATTAACCATATATAGGCTTAGAGAAAAATTTATCACAAATGTTAAGAGAAGCGTCTATAAACCCTTCAGTGCCACCAAGGTTTTTGAAGAGTTGGTAAGAACAATTTTAAAGGGTTAAAAGATTCGACTTCGAATATTTTTTTTTATTGTGAACTGGGCATAAAAATATTCAATGGGAGTACACTTGAATATGAGGTTACCCATTTTAGTTTTAGGGTTTGAAAAATACATTCTCAGCCACAAGTACCTGTCTCTCACTATTAATCGGTGGGATCACAGAATGGAAGGGGTTTAATCAATTTCAATACCTGAGAGGGGGACGGAAGGGCAAGATGGCCGGACAGACGACTCGACTGCAGGTCCTTGGGACCAGGAATGAAGGGTAGAGGGGGAAGGATGGATTTCCTCTTCTTCCGTGGTGTCTTTGAAGTAGAGTCCTTAATAACATCAACCGCTGAAGGCTTCTCAGCATCTGCAGAAGTTTCAGCATCTGCTGGCCTCTTGGACACAAAATTTAGCATAGTTCTCACTTTAGGTTTAGACCCTGATGGGGCAGTAGATGCTGATGATAGGCTAGTGGACTGATCTGTAGGTCTATGAGTGCTTTCTACAGGGTCAGGTGCGCTGTCAGCAGGCTTGGGTTTTGTCATGAAGGCTGTAATGGATTTGCTTGGAAGGGCTCCTGCTTGAGCAGACGAGCTGAGCTTACTGAGCTGAATTCCAACCTGTTGACAATGTTCACACATAAATAAACGTTAATACAAGCATTCTCTCATGTCTACATCTTGAACCTCTACATCTTTGCATTCTCTCTGAATGACTTGGATGTCATCAGTGACATTCTAGAGATAACACGACCTTGCCTTGACCTCACATAATATCCTTTGACCTTTGAACTTACTCCTCTCATATCTATGGCTGTGATATCTTCTTCCTTGAGAAGTATTTTGCTTTCTTTCCTGATCTCCTAGACGTTATCTGTGGCTTCCCCTAGTGTACATGACACCGAGTTGTTTTCAAAAAGACCACTAAACTTACCAAGAATCTAAGACATTTCCTTGTTCTACAACTTACCCCTCTCATATCTACAGCTGGGACCTGTAATTCCTTCAGAAGTTTCTTGCTCTCTTTCTGGATCATCTGGACATCGTCTGTAGCTTGGCCCAGGGTACATGATCTTGCCTTGTCCTCGCATATGCCATGACCCATGAACTTTGAACTTTCTTTTGGGGCATCAGGGTGACGAACCTACAAGGTGCAAGGGTAAAATGTGACATGAATATACCTAAGAATACTCCTAGACACCTTCATCCTGCACAATTACCACTTGACAACTTTGCCTCGGACAATGATCGACATGGCAACTTACTCACCTCCAAGAAATGAAAGACGCAACGTGAGAGAGATGAAGAAAGAGAGAAACAGAGGGGGAGCAGACAAAAAGGAAAGATTTTAATAGAAATATGATAGAGAGAGAAAGAGAGAGGGAGCGAAAGAGAGAGGGAGAGAGAGAGAGGGAGAGAGGGAGGGGAAGGAGTGATTAAATACAGGAGAGCAGACAAGCTGATGTATTTTGCACGAGTAAGAGAAAGGGAAATGGAGAGAGGGGAAGAGAGGGAGATAGAGGGGAGAGGAAAAAGGAAAGGGAGAGGAAGAAGGAGAGAACAGAAAAAAAGAAAGAGAGAGAACGTTCCTGTATGAGATCACATACCTTTAGTTTAATAGTAATAGTCCTGGCAAGCATCTTGATTGCTGTAAGTCTCTTGTGGACCTCTGCTGCCAGCTCTGAGATGAACTTCTCTGAGTCACTTTCCTGAAATATTTGATAGACAAACAAATAAATCTCATCTCATTTCATACGGCGTCTCAAGTTTTGAACCGTAGAGACCAATAATCACAGTGCACCTGCAGCTGCAAAGAGTATTCCAAAAGCCTAAGAATGCACCACATTTACATACATTAATCTTTTAATAAGAGGGGGGGGGGGGGGAATTGTTGCACTTCCCTAAAAAATAAATAACAATTACATTATTATTTAATGCTTATATGAAAGCTACCATTTGAAGCTCGAAGTTCACTTAAAGAAGCTAGGCGGAGAAATTTCACATGATCACTCAAAATGGGCAAATTACACATGTCCGGATAGCGTAGACCAATTAGAACACACCCATTCTGGTCTAAAGTCTTGTGAAAATAAATGAAACGCGGTAAGAAGCTTTTTCCAAGAACCTCCTCAAACTTCTATTCCTGGCTTGAACAGTTTGTTCGCGCAGTAGGCCGATTATGACGCCACTGGTTGGGCACGATCGCAATTATAGGCCTCAAGCTCGCCTCTCGCACAGCTCGCGTGCGGTATTTTGCATAGGCATATACGTAAACATTATCCAGACTTTGCATGCTTCATATCCTGACAAGAAAGTGGAATAACAATCTCTAGAAATCATGTAATTACATATAATATTAAGCAAATTTATAGGTTATATAATACGAGGGGTGAATCGTGCAATTTGATTTGTCCAAATACCCTTCCGTTCTGTGTAATTTGCTGAGATGTTTTGCATTTGTTCGGTCATCATGCCTTGCCCTTGGCGTGATAGTGATTGCTGTTGATTATATACGGAGACCATATGATGAGTGAATCGCGAGCTTCCCTTTGCATGTTTATGTCCTGCAGCTGCAGTTCTATTTATGAATGGTGCATATTTGTAGTTGATTTTCGCCAAATATAACCTCACATTTGATCGTCTTTGTTTTGTTATCCGTGAAATTTGCTAAAGAGCCCTACATCCCGACAAATTCGAAAATGTCTCGCCCAGTCACCCCAGTGACAATTAAGGTGCATGACAGATCGATCGCCAGTTGAGCGGGGCCTGGGGAGCTGAGCGGCAGCTGGCAGCTCAGCCAGCTCGCGCAGCCCATCACTGGACTTGCACCAGCATCGACGCCGTCTTCTCCGAATTGTTCTCTTTTTTCAATCTCTCCTACACCCCCATCATCATCATCGTCACTATCAGTACCACTGTCACTAGTTGTGGAGCTGTGCTCATCAACTTCAAATTCTAAATCGAGTAAAACCTCTTCTTCGAGCTCGGACATTTTGATCAGATATTTAGCGTTCGAGTGGCGTTTGTATACGTAAAATGCATGCAGGCGAGAGTTGTGTGAGAGCTCTTGGGAGCGCTCTCGCGCTCATGTGCCCACCTCCTACGTCACAAATCGTACGTCACAATAGCAGGCCGATCGAGGGCGGAATAATTGGGTAGTAATTTCACCACTTTTAATAGCAGATAAGTCAATTCTGTAACAATTTTTGATAACTAAATATGAACCATTAGAAAGATTGTAACATTAACTTTGCAATGATACCAACATTATTAAGGTTAAAAGCCTTTTGAAACCTTCGCTCTGCTTCTTTAAGTGATTCATGCAAGTCTGCCGACACAGATTTCATCTAAACATTTGTGTGTGATATCTTGAGAAATGAGTACAGTTAACTCTGCACAAGAGCACTTTTAACCAAAGTCGAATCAATTTTTTTTCTTCTCTAAACCATGCACAAAATGTGTTAATTACACTTCCTGAGCCAAATTCTGCATCATAAACTATATTTTTGAGGTCCCGACGGATTTGAGTTATCCAGAGTCGACTGTAATGGTCAGTTGATAATTATGCGCTTTGATGCTACCCACCTGTTTGAATCGGATGCCATAGTTCACCTCTGCCGATACAGATTTCCTCTCCTGCTCCTGTCGTATCGGTCGATCATCCAGCCCCCGGCAGAATCCGTAGAGCAACTGACCGGTCTTCTGTCCAAACTCCTTCTGTACGGTTCCCAAGGACAGCTGCTGTAGGTCAGCACAGGTCTTGATTTCCAAGGTCTCCATCTTGCGAGTTGTGGATCGCCCAACCCCTGTTGGTCATCAAATAGATAAAAACTGGTCATTCTCTCAGTTCCATACACGGAAATATACATACGTAGTAGATGGTCAACAGGAAGGCGGTACCTATTACAGTGTACAACATTTTGCATAAGCATAGAAATCATATGGCCTCGATTTTGGGAGTTATGGTCCATCCCATCTACGTTGGTCAATGGTCATTATAAGAAATTTAAACAAAACACTTCACTTCTACATACAATGAAGCACATGAATGAGCAAATTTTTTGCTTCATCACTATAAAGTAAAACTTATCACTTATGTTTAAAGCCCCACTGCACTACTTATAGCTACTTGCACCCTCTATATAGCAAACAATACCTAATCAGTGCCTGCACGATCCCCTTTTTCTTATGTTAATTGAGAGCTGATTTGATGAGATAACCACCTGCCAGTGACCTTCAGGGAGGTCTAATCCCACCTTGCCAAACTAGTGCAAACGGGCTATAAGAAGGTGTTTTTTTTTAGTCTTTAAAAAAAGAAGGAATTTACAATCAGATGGATGAATTATCTACAGGAGAATTAATACTAAACTTGTCTGAAAGACAATGAACTTCATTCTCAGAGAGAAATATCTGATTAATACCTGGCAAGTCTTTGACTGGTTGGGTTCTGATGAATGCATCTGCAGCATGAGGCTCTACGATGAACTGTCCATTGGGTTTGGCCTCTCGGGTCGCCATTCTTGCAAGAAGGATGTTCGATGCTAAAGTAAAGAGAAAATGCAGAAAACATTACTAAACATATAAAAACCCATAGTCAGTTTTGCTAAGCTCTCAAAATCTTCTGTTAGATTTTTTTTTTTTTTTTTTTTGGATTAATAACAGAGCAATCAAGCTATTGTGTCTCATGATATGATACTCACTACATGTCAGCTTTCAGTATAGATGATCTTTTAATTAAGCATAGATCAGGCTACATAGGAAGTGATAGGACATGTTTGATGTCAATTGTGTTCTGAATCAAAATACTCGGTAACGTAAAGGGATAAAACTAGAAATGCAATCGTGTCACAACGCCATGTTTCTACGTGTCAAACGAAAGAGCTTCTCTCGGACTATCCAGAGCAATTTGTACGAAGTCTGTAGCTTCTGTGATATTGGAGATAGGTAGGGCGAAAGAAAGGCCTCAACAGTGACCTTGATGGGATGATAGTGACTATGCCTACGAAGTTTGAAAGAAATTGGGTTAGGGGAAAGAACCTAGAAAGGGCTCGCAAGCACTGCGTGCAAAAAACCAATGGGATTTGGTGCATGTTCGTCATTGCAATCAAGATCGTTCTGGGGGCCAAAAGCGTGAACCCGATATGCACCATAGTCATAGACAATGCGTGTAATGCATGGGCGGAAAACGTACAGGATCTGTATTATGACCGGAGTTAAATTGTTTTTTCTCTCTCTCTTTATGTCTCTTTATGGGCCATATTTGGTATCATTAGAAAGAGAATTTCATGGTTGTTGTAAACCACTCTCTTTTTGTCTATGATAATCCTATCGAAACACGTGATGTAAAATAGATTTATAGGACAAAATGGCGTCTTAAATGGCCCCCTTGACCAATTTCAAAAATCTGGCCACGAGGTGCCCTGCGTATTGGAACTCGGCATGTCACTGCAAATTTTCAAGGAAAAATAAGGACGTTTAGGGGGCGAAAAGTAGTCTGAAAAAATGACGTCTTAGACGATACGTGTTAGATTCGGGCGGAAACTCGGCGGAATTTGTGTAGTGACCTTTGTTCAAATGCGTTTTACTCACAATTTTCTGTGTGAACATATATTATACTTGGTATCATTCGAAAGGGCACTTCATTGCGGTCAGTTTGACACCATTGTTAACTGCGCGCAATGTATTGCACGCATTGAACGCGCTATTACGTAATGCATAGTAAATTCATCATTTTGGGCGATAACTTTGCGCTGACATATTTGAATTTTACCAAACTTAGCAAACAGTTGTCACGTATATGGATACATATGTCTGCTAAGTTTCATTGATGTAGGTATAAAGATCGCCGTTTTAGAGCAAGTTGAGGTTATTTTTGAATTCTCTTGAAAATGGCGAATTTGGAGGGCATTTTTCTGAAAGTCGGTCAGTGTTAGGGTAAATAATTTTGTATATGGCTGGAAAGGGCATATCTTCAAGTATCTAAATCCAAAAAAGGGTACGGGTTTGCCAAGCCATAATGGAGATACGGCCACAGAAAGAAAGCCAATTCCCAGAACTTTAGAGGGCGCTATTTATGTTGTGCAAAGCCATTGGAGCTTGAAATTTGGCATGGCTATGTGCAATTATGAGATAAAGATACTGTGAGATTTAAATACAAAACGGACATTATATGAGAAAGTTATGGCAGTTTTAGATTATTTAGGGGTCAATTTTTCAAGAATTTGAGAGATTGTTGACGGAGTCGGTTTCAGATTTGAATTTTGAGTATGAAGATGGCATTTTGAAGGACAGGTTATACGTCGCAGATTAAAGAACATCTCTTAGACTATCTAGAGGAATTTGTTAGAAGTTTGTAGGATCTAGGATAGTGGAGATAGGAAGGAAGATAGAAAGGCCTTAAAATGGACCAGAAACGGACAAAATGGCGCCTGGACGGTTATGCATGAGTGATTTCGAAAATCGAAAAAGTAGATGACCTTGATGAGATGCTAGAGATGATGCCTACGAAATTTGAAAGGAAAAGGACTTGAGGAAAGTTCCTAACTAGGAATAACAAACACTACGTGCAAAACGAATGGGATTCCGGACGATAAGGATAAGGAGGATAAGTATATTAATGGGGCAGAATGTGAACGAAAAACAAGGCAATGACGAAGGTCGTCATTGCAATAACTATATAGTTGGACTTGCTCTGCATGTTACTAGCAAAACTAAAGCTGCTGTGACTTTGTTCAAATTTTCTTTTTAAAGATTGCATTATCAACCATATCAGACTCAGTGCCTTGGAGACATTCAAAATTCAATGTAAATTGCAAAGGCTCCAAATATGTCTCATATGTGTTCACTCAGGGTGGTCCACAAGGGCGTTTAAACATACATGTAACAGAGACAGGTTTGACATGCTAATTGTACAGTTTTGAAAATCAGCTACAGCTTTCGACTGAACAAGTTTGAAATTCTGCAACAGGTTAATGTTCAGCCTCAACCAAAGGTATTTACAGTGTATGAAATTTTGGTTAGAAAGTGCTTCAAGAAATGGCTCATTTTGCACCAGAAGGCCTCTCAGAACCTTAGAGCCTCAGCAAGCCCTGGACCCAGGCTTCAAAGGACTTTCTGCTTCGCATACAGCAGTTCATACTCGTTCCCTGTTCCAGTTTTACATGATTGAGGACCACCCTGGTTCCACTGAATAAGTATACCAGACAGCGACCTACCTATTCCTGCAGAGGCATTGCACTGCGTTTGATCTTTGATCTCCTTCCTCAGCGTCTGAACAAACTCTTCAGCAGAGGCTTTGGTGTCTCTCAAGATCCCTGAGATGTCAACAAACATTTCATCACAGCTCACTGCCTCAATGTCATGCGTGTAGCTGCAAGGAAAGAATAAAATATAGCAGTCGATGTTAAATCAACAGTTTTGTAGGGAGATATTAAAGGTCGTTCGCGATATTCGATCAGTATGATGATGAGGTGAATATGTGCTCTGACTGGTTCAGCTAGTTTAAGTCTGCCAAGACCAAATTGATAATCAGCCTTCTTCAATAAACTTTGAATTTTTGAAAGCTCTGTCTCGGAACAAAATCTAAAAATTTAATGTGGATTTCTTAATCACTTTTGATGATTTGATAAATTTGACAGAATTCTCATTTTTATTGTTTTTGTTGGGCTCTATTTTCAGTTGCTCTTTTTAGAGTCCTAAGGGCTAACTACCATTGATATCCCATCACCACGCCCCCCCCCCCCCACCCCCCTCCCCTTCCCTTTTTCAACAAAGTTTCTTCAGATATTGTACAGTGTATATCATTTGCCACAATGACATCTTTGAGGAATAAGACAGCACTGAATACCACTCCTCACCTGGCAACAATGTCATACAGTTTCTGTGAGACTCTCTTGTAGCCGTCAAAGTCATAGGGAATCGTCTGGAGTTCAGGGCACAGTGACTTGGCCCTCCCCATGAACATACCATTCTTCACGCCCGCCTTCCTAGCTACGTAGTTACAAGATGCAATCTCAGCCATTGAATGGAAGGTTTCCTTAGGTTTGCCACTGGACAAAGACGATGATGCGCCTCCTGCTGTACCTGTCACTCTGGCGTCTGAAGAACTGTTGCTCTGATCCTCCTTGTGGTTCTGGCGTGCGGCTTCAGACCCATACTTCTTCTCATAGTACTCGCGCTCAAACTGACTGATTTCCTGCCTCTGTTCAGACATGCCACTCTGTCCTTTGGAGTGTGTCACTGCCACAGGCTTGTCAACCAGGTCAGGGCGTTTGATCAGTCCAACAGATACAAAGAAACAGTCCATGTCAATATGCATGATCCTTCTCACCTTCTCTTTTACTTTTGTGGTCTTTGATGAACCTGTTGCCTGGTGTTCATTTTCTTTGGGATCTATCATGGCATCCTCACTCCAGTGTCGATCATCATCCTCTGTACCAGCCACTCCAAGTTCACATTTCTTCGCCTGTCTTTGGCTCTTTCCTTCTTTCATGATGGCTAGGAGCCGCTGCCTTCCTGGAAACGTGGTATCTCCGTTTCTCTGGAGTTCATTAACGTAGGCCTTGCACTCCGCTCCCCATGTGGATATGTAATGCAGCCGGGAGTTGCTGTAAAACTCTGAGAGGAAGTTGGAGTCCCCCGCTGTGGCAATGCCAAACGATCTATTGGCTCTGCCCTGGACATTTGCATCCACTGCGGCAAAACTCTTGTCTGCTTTTGAAATTCTAGAACCTTCATCATGTTCCTGTTCTTGAGAGACATCATCACTTCCTCCTTCCTCTGGAGCTGCTTTAGGAATAGGTGCTGGAATACTCGGAGCATCGGGTTTGACCTGTGGTCCTTTGGAAAACTGCAGGACTGCTTGGTTTTGCCGTGAAGACCTGTCTGTGTACAGCTCATAGGGCAAGGAAGGAAGCAAGCGACCAGCCTCGATACTGCAGAGCAAAAAAAAAAAAAAAAAAAAAATTGTCTTCCTCCATTTTCTTGATCATTCAACACACACACACAAATACTTATAATGGATGTCTACTAAACGACTTGCTTGTTTACAAGGAAGAGTAAGAACTTCAAATCAAAATAATTTAATTTCTTTCTTGAATGGCAAATAAATATAGTGCATAGTACAAAATGAAGCTAAATTTTAATTTAAACACACATCCAGATGGACCTACATGTACATATATAGGTCTTGTATACTAAGCCTAAATGAATAAGGGAGCTTGGTACTAGTGAAAAGGTCAACTGCAGAGTAGGAATGGTGGCTCAGTGGTAGAGCAGGGGTCTCACAACCTAGAGTTACTGGGTTCAAAACCAAGTCATAAGTCATCAATCCTCATTACCAAATCCCTTGGTGAAGACTTCAAGTTGCCAGTGTTCTGGTAGCTTACTTTACTTACATGTACAAGCATACATGTACACATGCTTTCTTAGGCCAGTCAGGTAAAAATCAAACCATCCAACCAACCATTTTCACAGGTTGACATTTCTAAAGAAGATGACCACTAAATTACCTGTTTGTTATCCAGTCTGGCTTCACAATCTTCTCAGTTTTCAACTGTCTTAATTTGGCATAGGGCAGATTAGTAGCAATGATGTGTGTGACCCTTGACACAGAGTAGTAATGCTGGTACATCCCACCATGTATCGTCATGAGTCGCTTCAGTTCATCTGACGAAGGATCTGTAGAGAATGAACCAAAATATAGTCACAGGACACTTTGTTTTGTTGTGGGTTGGAAAGTAATAGCTATTAGGCTTAATAAATATAAGTATAGAGAAACATGTGTGGTTGCTTTGGTAGTATAATCCAGACTCAATATCCATGTGCTTTAACATGTGCATTAATCTGTGTAGAGAATATAAGACCCTTGCATACACTTGCATTGTACATGTACATGCATCTTTAATATGAATAACAATGAGCAGTGCCTAAACAGCTGCACTGCATTTCTAATAGCTTCAGTGGCATGTTAGTTTCAATGCACCTGTTTCTAAACATAAGACACTTCCAATTTATTCATTTTATAGGGTATAGACTAATACATTACCAAAAATTATAGAATTTAGGCAGAAATAACAGTCTTGCGTGCGGAATTTCTAAAATAAAAACGCTGAGATATTTACTAGTGCTGTAGCCGAACCGAACGAAAGTTCGCCGAACATGGCACTTCCGAACCGAACCGAACGCAAAGGCCTGGTTCGGATGTTCGGCAGAAAAATGTAAACGTTTTTGCAAGCTAATAAACTAGTCATTTTGTACCTAATTTTTATGTCATGATTGTTCATTTTATATTTACTTTTTTCCCATTTTCCGCCTTTGTGATTTATGCCCATCCAGTGGTGGGCGCGACTTCACTGGCGCCATTTAAATCCCAAATCCTGACCACGCTACGTCGCAATCGCAAGCCATAAACAAGAATACATGTGCGTGACCGAACCAAGTTCAGCTCAACAACAAACAAAAAAATTAATTGTAACAATATCGGACAAATTTTACAATATAAATAATGAAATAAATATATATTATAGTATAGTATTTATTTATTCAGGAAAAATAGCGAATTAGCGATTTTATATTTTTCCTATTGAAAATAAAAACTTATAAAAAACAGTTCTTGACGAGCCATTCAAGATGGCAGCTTTCATGACTCTAAGTCTAACAATAGACAACAACCGTCTCGGAAAATCTTTACAAAATATCATTTATTGACAAATTGAAAACATGATTCTTTTAAAATTGAAAATAAAACATGATTCAAGACGGAAATACGAATTACGTTTAGAGCAGTTTTTTAATGTGAAATTCATGCTCGCGGAAGCAGTGTGCAGAAGTCCTCCGTGCTTGTCGGGCCCGGCAGGCCAGCCAGCCCGCCCAGTGCCGACCGCCGTGGCTATAACGCTGCTTGCTATTAATATTATAATATTACCGAACCCCGAACCGAACCAAGTTCGGGTGAAAAATTGCCGAACTCTGCCGAACCGAACCGAACACGAACATAGCGTCTGACTTACAGCACTAATATTTACTTACTACTTGGGCATACTTGGGTGTAGAGACTAGAAGCTTAGCTTATTTGTCCCTCTTTAATTGTCAACCTTTCACAATCACATGTATCCAGTCTACAGAATAACAGATTATAATTACCTAGGGACACTGATTTTCCGCGATCACGGAAAACGGACGGAATTCACGGAATTGACCATTTGAAACGGAAAATGCAATTTCGAACGGAAAATCGCGGAAAACTCCTTTCACCTCAAAACTTTTCATTTTTCAAGAAGAAAATCGTAAAACTTACACTATTTTTGTGACTCGTTATGCAGTGAAAAAATATTGGGCCTCAAATCATGGTTAATAATTCCGAATATTTAGCAATATTCGTCATATTCTTAGGAGACCGGGCGCTGCCATTTTGTTTCGCTGGAACAATAGAGATCGTGACACAAAACACGGTACAAATAGCAGCGAAACGATCCTATTATGCCAGCTAGGCGCCTAGTATTACGTAGACGTAATACTAGGCACACACACGCCAGCAGCGGGCGCTACGTGCGGCGAGATTGTACACACGCTGTTGTACAGTTCGAAAAAGGGGCTGGCATGTGCGCCTAAAATCGATCGATCGCGGACATGACAGCCAAGTCTGAAATGTTTTCGTCGACGTCGGTACTACTCAGCCTTTCCGTCAGGAATATGTCGTGTTCTGACACATTCCGCTGACTTTAGTCTGCTAGTCTAAGTTCGAATTTGAATTTGGTGAATCTAAACATTTGATAATTTTTCGTAGGTCTAGCCTAGACTCTAGGGCCCGTAGGGGTCTATATTTTCACTAGTATTTTGCATCAAGTTTAACCAGTCCCGTCCGTATGTTTTTGAGTGGTTATCAGTGGCTTGTCAAAGGTGGCGGCTTGTCAAAGGTGGCGGCTTTAATAGAACATTTGTACCCTACAAGTTCATGTTTTAATGAAAATCTTATGTAAACGGAATTTTAGTTTTTTCATGTGTACAAAGTCTATGGCAAAACGGAATTTCCGTTTTTCAGCCCATCTGAAACGGAATTCCAGATTTTCTGAAACGGAAAAGGCCATTTTTTGAAACGGAAAATCAGTGTCCCTAATTACCCCCCCCCCCCCCCCCCCCCCAAGGGTTCCCCATAAAAGCCATTTAATTTCTGTCTAAATTCCAGGGCTGTCAACCCTCCCGCATTTGGAGGGAGTCTCATGCCCCCACGCTCATTCTCCTGCGCTTCGATGTAGAATCTCCCAGTTCATGAAAAAACCTTCCGCCAAACATGGTAACACTATGAACATGACGGACAAAGAAAGAGGACAAAATATACAGTTCCTCAGGTAGATAAAGGAACATCCCTTCACTGCTATTATGTAAAAATATGTAGAACAGGTGTCACATGCATAATGATATTCACCTGTTCTACATATTTTTACATCATAGCAGTGAAGGGATGTTCCTTCTACCTGAGGAACTGTATATTTTGTCCTCTTTCTTTGTCCTTCATGTTCATAGTGTAACCACACTTTCAATCTTACCTTTTTTTTTGGTGCCAAATCTTGAATATGAGTTGGAGATTGGCAATGTGACAATGTCATTGGGGAATTTACAGGGCTGTCAACTTGGGGAACTGCTTCAAGGGAGATCGTATGCAAACCTCTTTTGTGTGTGTGTGTGTGGGGGGGGGGTGGGGTAGTGAGCACTAATTTTTTTTTTGGTATAACTCAACACCCCTAACCCCCACCCCCCCCCCCCCCACACACAAACAAAAGAGGTTTGCATACGATCTCCCTTGAAGCAGTTCCCCAAGTTGACAGCCCTGTAAATTCCCCAATGACATTGTCACATTGCCAATCTCCAACTCATATTTAAGACTCCGCCAGGCAGTGCCATGCAAATTGCCATTCAGCACTCAGCTCAGAGTCAGACTCTCTCTATCAAATTTACTCTCAGTATCACACTTAATTTAAGTCACTAGACCCTATGTTAATCCTTAAACAATGCTTTCATTTGTAAAATATGTAGAATATCACTGATGTCAAATCATCATCAGAGTGTCAACAATAACTAAAGTCATGAACGTTGAGACAATGCAATGCTGGCTGAGCTGGGCAATGCGGCCGCATGGCAATGCATGGCAAATGCAGATCGCCGATCTAAGCGCTCAGCGATTCGCTCTTGTCGGGCCACGCTGTACCGTCGGCCTAGAACCTACCTGTGTAGCCGTTCACATGGATAGTGACCCCGCGGAAAATGTCCGTCGACGTTCCCGATTTCTCTTTATTTGTTGGCGCATCACTTCGAAACTGTTCCTCGAGTTTTCGTATCTTCTCAGACATGTAGCCTCCATCATGACTTTGATCTTCATGTTCAGACTTACTTGAAGGACCTCTCGAATGCATGATGACAATTTCACGATTTCGGATTTCGCACCATCAGCTTAAATTATAAGAAATGCAGTGCCAATGAGAGACAGCCAAATCGGCAATATTTCGTATCACGCGCGCATCTATATCGCATAGACAAAAGTAGGCCTACATGATTGTGCATTATTTTGTTTACATGTTTTGTAGATTTGGTGCTGAATTAGACCCCTCCCCCTGCAAAATAGTTAAATATGTGATGAAGTGGCATAGACAGATCCTAGGACTCTTGGCCTCTTGGGAGATAAGAATTACAAATATTAGCTAACTCACAGCTGGAGGGAGGTCCGAGGGCGAACCTCTTTGGTTTTTCTAAACAACAAACATTTCCACAAAGGATTAACAAAACAAAATCAGGAGTGAGTGCAAAAATAATTATGCTCTTAACTCCTTGCGGAAACCTGTAATTTTCCTGCGTACGTAAACTGTTAGTGTAATTCATATTTCGTATATCACCTGTTTGCAAACACCCTCGACCTCATGTTGCAACATGTCGACTGACATTATCAGTGGCGGATTCAGGGGGGGGGGGGCACAGGGGATACGTCCCCCCCCCCCCAAAAAAAAAAAAAAAAAAAAAAAGGAGGAAAGGGGGGAAGGAGGAAAAAGAAAAGGGAGAAAAGGAGAAAAGGGAGGGGGAAAGAAAAAGGAGGGGAAAAGGAAAGAAAAGGGAAGAGAGGAAATAGAATAAAAGAGGGAGGAGAGAAAAGGGGAGTCAGAAGAGAAAAAGGAGGGGGAAAGGAAGAAAGGTGAAGAGAGAGGAGAGAAAAGGCGGAAAAGGAAGGAAGCGGGAAAGACGGAGGAGAGAAAAGGGGGAATGGGAGAATAATAAGAAGGGAAAAGAATTAAGAAAGGTGGATGATATTATAAGAAGGTGTTTTTTTTGTTTTTGTTTGGGGGAGGGGGGCACGCAATTTTGCAGTGTGCATAGATCAGGGTCCCTCATGTCAGGCGTGAAGCCCCCTCCCTCCCCCCCCCCCCCCCCAAAAAAAAAAAAACAAACAAACAAACGAGAGAACAAAAGAAAAAGATTAAAAAAAGAGGAAAGAGAATGAAAATGAAAATGAAAGATAATTAAATAACGATAGAAGAGAGGTGCGAAAGCATGAGGAATTGCCTTTCTTTTAAAAGAATAATAATAATAATAATAAAAACGTTACTTATAAAGCGCTTACCACCGAAGTCTCTAAGCGCTATACACACAAAATAGACTGATATACAATTACATCTTATACAAAACTAAAAATGCAAATAAACCTACAAATTACAATACATATGGAATACACATCAAAGTGAACAGAGTTAATCAATCATCAAACGCAATTTTGAATAAATGTGTCTTGAGACTAGTTTTGAATAGGTTAACGGTTTGACAGTTTTTTACATTTAAAGGTAATCTGTTCCAAAGTTCAGCAGAAGCTTTGCGAAAGGAACGATTACCATAAGAGAGAGTTGACACAGAAGTAGATACGAGGTGAAGATGACCGTAATTCGCGTGAGGGTTTGTATTCCTCGATTAATTCTTGCAGATAAATTGGTGCCAATTCATGAATGCATTTATAAGTTAAAACTAAGATTTTGTACATTATGCGGTACGTCACCGGCAACCAATGCAATTCGCGAAGTACTGGGGTGATGTGTTCACAAGAACGCGTGCGTGTTACAAGCCTGTCAGCAGAGTTTTGGATAATGTGATAACAACCAGGGGCGCCGCTAAAGGGAGGGGGGGGGGTGTGGGGGTGCGACACGCCCCACCCCCCTCCCACCTGTTAGGATATTGTTGGTAAAATCGCTCTGCTGTGGGGAAAAATGAGAAGTAAAGGGAAAGAAAAGAAAAGAAGAAAAGAAAAAGAAAGGAAAGAAAGGAAAGAGAAAAAAGAAAAAGAGGAAGGAGAGGGAGGAAGGAGAGGGAGAAAGGAGAAGAAAGAAAAGAAAGAAAAGGAGAAAAGGAAAAAAGAAGGGAAAAGGGGAACGAGAAAAACGGGGAATGAAAGAGGGGAGAGAGAGAGAGAGGGGGGTCAGAGCCTGGGAGAAGAGGGGTGTGAGTAAGACAGAGGGGGGATGTTGGGTGGAGTCACCACGTCGAGGGGGCAAGAAAGGGTCCGCTATGTCGGTATACTTACTCAATCCTCGTGTACTATATCAATGCAGAAGTTTGAAGTCGGTATGTATATTATGTCGGTCGGCTGGCAAAATTTCTTTCCCTATATACTAACTGTGATGACTTTTTATCGGACAAAGAAACAGTTTTGAGAATTCAGACAATGACTAAGAGTCAGTACAACGAATCGTCTTCTTTCTCTAATAATATTAAATGAGACGTCAAAGCTTCCCCACTTCGGGTGGCAGGGGGGAAACTGAATTCAGACAAGGATTAAGAAACGAAAACAGTACAACAAATCGTCTTCTTTCTCTATAAGAATTTAATGAAACGTCACAGCTTCCGCTCTTCGCAAGGGAGGGGGGGGGGGAACTGAATTCAGACAAAGATTAAGAGTAGAGAACGGTGCAATTACGAATCGTCTTCTTTCTCTCTAATAATTTAATGAAACGTGAAAGCTGCTTCGCGCGGGAGGGGAGAATCGATTTCAAACAAGGATTAAGAGTAGAGAACGGTACAAGAAATCGTCTTCTTTCTCTAATAATGTAACGAAACGGCAAAGCTTCCGCGCTTCGACGAACGGGGGCAACTGCATTCAGATAAGTAGGATTAAGAGTCGAAAACAGTACACAAGTCGTCTTCTTTCTCTAATAACCTAATGAAACGTGTAAGCTTCCGCGCGGGCTAAATTGAATTCAGACAAGGATTAAGAGTACAAAATTAAATTAAATGTCAAAGCTTCCGCGAGAGGGGGATACAAAATTCAGACAAGGACACGATACAGCGAATCGTCTTCTTTCTCTAATAACTTAATGAAACGTGTAAGCTTCCGCGTGTGCTAAAATGAATTCAAACAAAGATCAAGAGTCGAGAACGGTACAATGAATCGTCTTCTTTCTCTGATAATTAAATGAAAAGTCAAAGCTTCCGCGAAATTTAACGTCATGTTACTCCAGGAAGTGCCTGAAATGCCCCTAATGTGGTTCTAAAATTGCAAATGCTTCCTACTCTGGGAGGGGGTTATGCATGACCCCCCCCCCCTCCCCTCCCAGACCCACCCCCTGCTTGGTCGCTCCGCTCCCTCGCCGCTGACGCCTCGCTCCATCGTTTTACAAATATTTTACCAAATGCGATCTCGTGCCTCCCCCCAGTAAGAAATTCTTGGATCCGCCACTGTGTTTGTACAATGAAACAAAATGAAATGATAGAGGTCGTGTGAGGAGAAATTACAATTTCTATCGTTCGTGACGGCCATCTTGATTTTCAAAGTTGTTAAAAACTCAAGAGCATTATTCATTATTCACAGGTCACCATCTCCCATTTATTAACAGCACTAACATCGACTAAGCAATAAACATAATTAAGAAAATTAGAAATCTGACTGGGCGTGCCGTTCACCTACAACTAAAGGGGCAGGGCCCGGTAGGTTCATCATTCACAGGTCACCCTCTCCCAGCCAGAAATTAACAACACTAACATCGACTAAGCAATACTGTAGCGCCCACCCCGAGGGAGGGGGCATACCTATTGAAAGGAAGACAAAATAAGAAAGGTGTTGACTAGGATGCATGGCAAAACAAAGTGATTTATTACTTAATCTTCTACAATAACAGTCTTTTCTTACAATAACATATACGATCAAATGGCATAACAATACTCTTCAAGACTAAACACAGATAAATCTACCTGTTCGCATACATTGAATTCATTAGCTCTCAGTGTTCTCTTACTATATCACTAGGAAAATCATCTGGGAAAGTTTCACTACTTTACTATCTTCTATACAAGAAACTATCCTTACTTCCATGCTTTATTTAAAAGCGCAACTCTTCATCGATCTCATAATCATAACTTGGCTACTAATAAATAACTTAACCCATTCAAATGTCTATAACATTGAGGTATCAGTCAATCTACTTTAACTCCTAATCATGTAACTCTTCACTTAGCGTCTTCATTAAGAAATCATATATAGACATAATACAAGAATGTTGGCATAATCATCCCTCTACTATTGTCTAATACTTCCTACTTTTTACGCCCCGAGACTGAGGATCCATTGTATACATAGACCCTTAGAATGTAATTCTACTCTCAGCCTTCACTAATCCCTAAATTCACAAGTTACTTCTTGTCGCAGGTATTCACATTAATACTGAATAAACTTATAACTCTTTCTTAACTAGCCCATGTATTTTCCAATAGGCATCTGGATCACTTTGATCTAATACTGCCTTTTTCAGCGAGACTACTGAGCTTGAAAAGATACATCTTCAACAACTTATATCCTATAACTCCTTACAATATTCACAGAACTGGCAAATAGTCTTAATCTGCAGTCTGCACTAATTATATAGCTCTAGCAAACTTATAACCAATATTACGATTTCCTCTTACTTCAATCTCATCTACACATAAATACTTCATATTCTAATTGTAATCAACAACCAATAGTTTTACTAACATGTATATTCATTTCATGGTTATATACAAAGTAATGTGGGAGTGAAAGAGGAGGAGTTAATCATACAGAGAGAGAGGGAGAGAGAGAGAGAGAGAGAGAGAAGGGATATAGAGGGAGAGAGATGGAGAGAGAGAGAGAGGGGGGATACAAGGAGAGAGAGAGAGAGAGAGAGAGAGAGAGGGGATGCAAAGAGAGGAGAGAGAGAGAGAGTAATTCCCAATAACATTTAACCTGAATTATCATTCCTAACAATATAATACACTGTGATTATATGCAAGTCTTCAACTACAATATTTCATCAACCAATCCAACTCTAGCTAACTACTTTAATGTGACCATGTGTTTCTCAACAAGTGTATTCCCCAACTCAAATCCTTTGTCTTCTCATTTTGCTGACTCTACCAAACTTTCATTCCCGCCTAAGATACCATTTCCAGCATGGGTCAAAAAGCAAACACATTCTATCTCTAACACTTCTCTACATAGCATTTGGGTATAGCATATACTCTATCTACACTGTGTACGTTAATGTGTCTTATTGTAGAGCTAGGGGGAGAGGGGATTAAGAACTCTGATAAGAAGTTGTGTTCACATTGAACGCACTGCCATATCCTAATAACACACTAGTATTGTACACATGGTGCGTCCACACTCACTCATACCATGACACTGGAAGTTAGAGTTAATCTGACCTCGAACAACTCATTTCGCTATTAAACTTACCCCCTGTCCACACACAACATTTTCCGTGATTAGTATACCGTTTCGCGATAGTGATACCGTTTCGCGATAGTTTTACGATGAAATTGTGTGTGTGGACGCTCACTAACGATACGTCGTATAACGAAACTAGTCTAACGAAACGCAGGTTTGGGCATCGTTTCGAACTGAAACTCAATAAAGAATCGCGCCTAATCACGGAAATGTTGTGTGTGGACAGGGAGAGTGTAACTAGTGTAACTAACTGGGCGGGGCTTAACGTGACCTCGAGCGAAAGGAGACCTAGTCTAGTTCTGGACCCTATTATGATTTTTGTTATTCGCCGACTACGTTAACCCGAGTGGTAGCGCGATCCTTATTGACCGCCATTTCCCCACTATCTCGCGCGGTTCTCGGGGATATCGCAGCCAATAAGGATCGCGCCATCAATCGGCTTAACGTTTATAGTCGGCGAATTACACAAATCTATATAGGGTCCAGAACTAGACTAAAGGAGACCAGACTGTAGAGTTTCAGGATTACTTTCTTCTGTTTATAGTCATCCTTGAATTTATACGATGATTATTTATATGACGTTTCTTGTGTGTGGACACTTTGTAATTTAGACTATGATTCTTTATACGGCGTTTCGTTATAGAGTTTCGCGATAAATTGTTGTGTGTGTGGACACGCTGTGTATCTAACCAAACTAGAATATATAACAAAGTGCTTTGGCATAATGCATAGTAAATGGCACATGTCCTTGGCTAAGAATATAATATATACACATGAATATGTAAGCATAAGACAAATATACTGACAGTAATAAAGTATATTCTCTTCTCAAAACTTACTTAGAATGTTGTCTAAGTCAAACAACATAATCATCAATCTCACACACTCGATAATACTTTCCTATCATTTCTACAAGTGATTACTATGTTCATCAATGACATTATCTCTCCCCACATGGCATCTCTTCCCACATGGCATTTCTTATATTTCCACTCATAGTCCACATGTCATATAATCCAACAAGTCATTGGCAACGATCATTAATATCTCTTTTTACACAGTACTACAAGATATGTGAATAGTGAAGTTAATAAGTTTAGAAATACACATATTATGACGAACAATAATATAACACAATTGAAGGTTACATTGATTTCTGACGATTTTCAAGCAATATCAAGGGTAAAACATTACAACTAAGGTGTGAACATTTTTAACAAACTATAAATAAAATACTTTGATGTGTAAGAGGTAATAGGAAGGAGTTAAAACATAACAAATAACCATATTTCCATTCTCGAGTTGATGCGATGGCAAATTCAGAAACTGGTCACGAATACGAAAGGAAGGGACTACACTAAATTGGTACGTTGACGCGTTGGCGACCAACGGACATACTACGTTTTGGTGGGGTATTCTAAAGTTAAGCCCAATTGAATAATACAAGATTCTTTCTTACCTATTGAAAGGAAGACAACATAAGAAAGGTGTTGACTAGGATGCATGGCAAAACAAAGTGAGAAGCCACTCCTGGTATCCCAGCTGGTGTATTTGGATTATTTGTTGGGTAAGGCCACTCTCGCAGAAGGGGGTACCTAAACAACTAAGAGGAGGGACTATATGGGGGCTAGAAATATACTTGTGTCATACATACATAGTCAAAGATATACAAAAAAATGGGGGGGGGGTATTCTGTGGGGCTCCACAATTAATAATTAAGAAAATTAGAATTCTGACTGGGCGTGCCGTTCACCTACAATTTGAGGGGCAGGGCCCGGTAGGTTCATCATTCACAGTTCACCGTCTAACAGCCAGTAATAAACATTGAATAAGCAATACACATAATTAAAAAATAGAAATCTGACTGGGCGTGCCGTTCACCTACAATTTAAGGGGCAGGGCCCGGTAGGTTCATCATTCACAGGTCACCGTCTCCCAGCCAGGAATTAACATTGAATAAGCAATACACATAATTAAAAATTAGAAATCTGACTGGGCGTGCCGTTCACCTACAATTTAAGGGGGCAGGGCCAGGTAGGTTATCATTCACAGGTCACCCTCTCCCAGCCAGAAATTAACAACACTAACATCGACTAAGCAATACAAATAATTAAGATAATTAGAAATCTGACTGGGCGTGCCGTTCACCTACAATTTAAGGGGCATGGCCCGGTAGGTTTATCATTCACAGGTTACCCTCTCCCAGCCAGAAACTAACAACACTAACTTCGACTAAGCAATACAAATAATTAAGAAAATTAGAAATCTGACTGGGCGTGCCGTTCACCTACAATTTAAGGGGCAGGGCCCGGTAGGTTCATCATTCACAGGTCACCCTCTCCCAGCCAGAAATTAACAACACTAACATCGACTAAGCAATACAAATAATTAAGACAATTAGAAATCTGACTGGGCGTGCCGTTCACCTACAATTTAAGGGGCAGGGCCCAGTAGGTTCATCATTCACAGGTCACAGTCTCCCAGCCAGTAATTAACATTGAATAAGCAATACACATAAATAAAAAATAAGAAATCTGACTGGGCGTGCCGTTCACCTACAATTTGAGGGGCAGGGCCCGGTAGGTTCATCATACACAGTTCACCGTCTAACAGCCAGTAATAAACATTGAATAAGCAATACACATAATTAAGAAAATTAGAAATCTGACTGGGCGTGCCGTTCACCTACAATTTAAGGGGCAGGGCCCGGTAGGTTCATCATTCACAGGTCACCCTCTCCTAGCCAGAAATTAACAACACTAACATCGACTAAGCAATACAAATAATTAAGAAAATTAGAAATCTGACTGGGCGTGCCGTTCACCTACAATTTAAGGGGCAGGGCCCGGTAGGTTCACCATTCACAGGTCACCCTCTCCCAGCCAGAAATTAACAACACTAACATCGACTAAGCAATACAAATAATTAAGAAAATTAGAAATCTGAATGGGCGTGCCGTTCACCTACAATTAAAGGGGCAGGGCCCGGTAGGTTTATCATTCACAGGTCACCCTCTCCCAGCCAGAAATTAACAACACTAACATCGACTAAGCAATACAAATAATTAAGACAATTAGAAATCTGACTGGGCGTGCCGTTCACCTACAATTTAAGGGGCAGGGCCCGGTAGGTTCATCATTCACAGTTCACCGTCTCCCAGCCAGTAATTAACATTGAATAAGCGATACACATAAATAAAAAAATAAGAAATCTGACTGGGCGTGCCGTTCACCTACAATTTAAGGGGAAGGGCCCGGTAGGTTCATCATTCACAGGTCACCGTCTCCCAGCCAGGAATTAACATTGAATAAGCAATACACATAATTACAAATTAGAAATCTGACTGGGCGTGCCGTTCACCTACAATTTAAGGGGGCAGGGCCAGGTAGGTTATCATTCACAGGTCACCCTCTCCCAGCCAGAAATTAACAACACTAACATCGACTAAGCAATACAAATAATTAAGAAAATTAGAAATCTGAATGGGCGTGCCGTTCACCTACAATTAAAGGGGCAGGGCCCGGTAGGTTTATCATTCACAGGTCACCCTCTCCCAGCCAGAAATTAACAACACTAACATCGACTAAGCAATACAAATAATTAAGACAATTAGAAATCTGACTGGGCGTGCCGTTCACCTACAATTTAAGGGGCAGGGCCCGGTAGGTTCATCATTCACAGTTCACCGTCTCCCAGCCAGTAATTAACATTGAATAAGCGATACACATAAATAAAAAATAAGAAATCTGACTGGGCGTGCCGTTCACCTACAATTTAAGGGGAAGGGCCCGGTAGGTTCATCATTCACAGGTCACCGTCTCCCAGCCAGGAATTAACATTGAATAAGCAATACACATAATTACAAATAAGAAATCTGACTGGGCGTGCCGTTCACCTACAATTTAAGGGGGCAGGGCCAGGTAGGTTATCATTCACAGGTCACCCTCTCCCAGCCAGAAATTAACAACACTAACATCGACTAAGCAATACAAATAATTAAGAAAATTAGAAATCTGACTGGGCGTGCCGTTCACCTACAATTTAAGGGGCAGGGCCCGGTAGGTTCATCATTCACAGTTCACAGTCTCCCAGCCAGTAATTAACATTGAATAAGCAATACACATAAATAAAAAATAAGAAATCTGACTGGGCGTGCCGTTCACCTACAATTTAAGGGGCAGGGCCCGGTAGGTTCATCATTCACAGGTCACCCTCTCCCAGCCAGAAATTAACAACACTAACATCGACTAAGCAATACAAATAATTAAGAAAATTAGAAATCTGACTGGGCGTGCCGTTCACCTACAATTTAAGGGGCAGGGCCCGGTAGGTTCATCATTCACAGTTCACAGTCTCCCAGCCAGTAATTAACATTGAATAAGCAATACACATAAATAAAAAATAAGAAATCTGACTGGGCGTGCCGTTCACCTACAATTTAAGGGGCAGGGCCCAGTAGGTTCATCATTCACAGGTTACCCTCTCCCAGCCAGAAATTAACAACACTAACATCGACTAAGCAATACAAATAATTAAGAAAATTAGAAATCTGAATAGGCGTGCCGTTCACCTACAATTAAAGGGGCAGGGCCCGGTAGGTTTATCATTCACAGGTCACCCTCTCCCAGCCAGAAATTAACAACACTAACATCGACTAAGCAATACAAATAATTAAGAAAATTAGAAATCTGACTGGGCGTGCCGTTCACCTACAATTTAAGGGACAGTGCCCGGTAGGTTCATCATTCACAGTTCACAGTCTCCCAGCCAGTAATTAACATTGAATAAGCAATACACATAAATAAAAAATAAGAAATCTGACTGGGCGTGCCGTTCACCTACAATTTAAGGGGCAGGGCCCGGTAGGTTCATCATTCACAGGTCACCGTCTTCCAGCCAGGAATTAACATTGAATAAGCAATACACATAATTAAAAATTAGAAATCTGACTGGGCGTGCCGTTCACCTACAATTTAAGGGGCAGGGCCCGGTAGGTTCATCATTTACAGGTTACCCTCTCCCAGCCAGAAATTAACAACACTAACATCGACTAAGCAATACAAATAATTAAGAAAATTAGAAATCTGACTGGGCGTGCCGTTCACCTACAATTTAAGGGGCAGGGCCAGGTAGGTTTATCATTCACAGGTCACCCTCTCCCAGCCAGAAATTAACAACACTTACATCGACTAAGCAATACAAATAATTAAGAAAATTAGAAATCTGACTGGGCGTGCTGTTCAACTACAATTTAAGAGGCAGGGCCCGGTAGGTTCATCATTCACAGGTCACCCTCTCCCATCCAGAAATTAACAACACTAACATCGACTAAGCAATACAAATAATTAAGAAAATTAGAAAACTGACTGGGCGTGCCGTTCACCTACAATTTAAGGGGCAGGGCCCGGTAGGTTCATCATTCACAGGTCACCCTCTCCCAGCCAGAAATTAACAACACTAACATCGACTAAGCAATACAAATAATTAAGAAAATTAGAAATCTGACTGGGCGTGCCGTTCACCTACAATTCGTCGCTGTTTTCACGAAGTGACGGTAGTGAAAAAAAATTGCATTCACTTTGCATTACGATTTTCCTCACTACCGTCACTTCGTGAAAACAAGGACGAATTTAAGGGGCAGGGCCCGGTAGGTTCATCATTCACAGGTCACCCTCTCCCAGCCAGAAATTAACAACACTAACATCGACTAAGCAATACAAATAAAATAAATTTAATCTGACTGGGCGTGCCACCTACAGTTTAAGGGGCAGGGCCCGGTAGGTTCATAAGGCCTTTAAAAAAAAGAAGTTGTATTGCCCTTTGCGTGCCAAAACACGGGTCGGTCGGTCGGAAATCTTTCCTTTTTTTTTTGTTTTTTTTGTTTGATTTTCTCCCTCTTTGTGCTGTTATTGTTCAGTTTTGAATGCTTTTATATTTTTTTTTACTCCAAAGAAAAACGGTTTAAAAAATAAATATTTAAAAAGCCGACCTTCGTTTGTAATTAGGCACGAAACACAAAATACATAGAACTGACACACTTAAGTGGCAATCTATTGGATAAAATGTACAAATATACGAAATATTTCATAAAATATACATACCATAAAACTGTAGTCATATAGTATAAGATAACATTATCAAAACATTCATTTTTCGGTAGACATTACCAAAGTCAAACCCGTAGACAGCAAGTCTGAGCCGTATAGGGATGATGTGCGCCGCACTGAGACAAGCTCCCAGATCTGTAAAGATTGTTGGCATGTAAATCAGAGATGCTCGAACTGGACATGAACACTGGACTATAGATAAGAGTCAATTGATAAAATTGTCATCTTAAACAGTAGCTTTAGATTCCATTCTGATCTTGGTATGTCGACCGCGAGCTCTCTGAAAGACGGCTTTGTCATGTTGGAGGTGGGCATTGTCCTCGTCAGCTTTGACATTGTCGTACCCGTTCCCAATTAGGGCGCTTTAGCAACGCGACGGAAGGCAAAGAGGACGGAAGAATTCACTCAACCGAGATCAAATAATGTATGCAGTTCGGATTCTGTCTATTGAAATACTATTATTCTTATCAGGTGAATGAAATAATTTGAATTCAGGCACTTCACAAAGACTTATTCATTACATTTGGGTACATTACGAAAATGGTCTATTGTACGGCGATACAACTCTTCCGTCGAGTTTAGGGAACGAACGTTATTAGGGACTTTTAGATTCTGTACGACGAAAACGTGGACTGCACTTTTAAGGGAACGTGACGTCACTGCCAGTGCTATAAAAGGACGTCACATTGCCTTAAAAGGGCAGTCCACGGTCTCGTCGTGCAGAATCTAAAAGTCCCTATTATGGCTGAGAACGGTCGTGAAAATCAACAAGACGGAGAAAATTCTGTTTCGCATTAGGACATTGGCATTAATATATTTGTCGGTAATTGGGGGCCTCTTTTATAGATACACCCCCACTGAAAAAGGTCTAGCGACGCCCCTGATAACAACACAGTTTATACACTCGAGATAATCTTTGCAAGTACTACTGGTGAAGTACCAGACCACCGTCTTTGTGCATAGTGCAGCAACGAAGCATATACAACGTCTCGCGACGTGACAGATCACTTTTCTCTAATTAACTTCTAACCATCAGAAGGCCTTGTTTTTTCCAGGAAGTGCCGGTAGACATTAATGCGCCAAATGTGGTTCTCAAATTGCAAAAGACCCCTACTCTTAGAGGGGGTAGGAGAAGCAATTTTACGTCATATTACTCCAGGAAGTGCCTAAAAATGCGCCTAATGTGGTTCTAAAGTTGCAAATGCTTTCTACTCAGGGAGGGGGGGGGGGGGGCACAAAAAGAGAGGGAGAGAGTGAGAGAGGGCTAGAGGTTTAAAGTATTGCGATCTGTATAGTCCCTTTCTTAAATAAATTTGGCGGAATCTGTCTTTTCATCGAGGCCCTATATAATGCTAAAAAAAGATTACATAAAGAAAGAAAGATTTGCGGTGTCAGGATGGCATTTTCTGTGGTCACTATATTTAAAGTGCATATAGATGTACAAATCTTTTATGAGACACGTCGAAGCAGTGAAAATAAATTCATATCTGTGTAATTATTTCACTCTATATTTGTCACCCTTTCAAGGCCATTATAGCCTTATTTGCACCCATTATTTAATGCCACTGACGAGCAGTAATTGACACAAACCCCACTCCACTCTAACGATTGGTTGCTGCGGAAACTCCATTAATGGTTTGAAGGACTCTGTTCTACATAAGTGAGAAAATAATATTGTATGAATATCGGGCGCGAGCACCATTAAAAGGCCATGCCGTTTAATTAAAATGATTTTCAGCGGTAATAATTCATACTTCTATTCATTTGTTGATAGTTTTCAACCGAATACAAGGAAATCAGGACAGTTTCGTTAATGGCCATACGCTGAGAGAACTTCTTCCTGTTCAAGAAATAACTATACTAGGGTAGTTTGAATTACCACCTCCTGATTACCTCCTCGGTTCTCGTAATTGCGGAGACCCCACCCCACCCCTCCTCGTAGAATTCGAGTAACGTTCTGCCCTTCATCAAGACTGGTAATTGCCTTTAGAGGCACTTTGTAGAGAATAATAGAGAAAATGTATTTCCTATTAGCAATTTAATTTCAATTAACTTATCTGCAATGCAATGATGAGTGCTTCAAAATTGGGAGGAGGGGGGGGGGGGGAGGTGTTGTTCAATGACTTGAAAATGGATGTGAGTGTGGAAAGGCAAGGATGTATTATTAACTTTTAGTTGTATTCCATCGCTCATTTTCTTCCATCTCAAATATAGATGGGTTCCATTGAAATGTTTCAATCAAGGTAAGTGCTGTCCGTGCCGCAATATTGACAGGAACAAATATCTTATATATAGAACACGTGGCAAATTAACGTCTGTCATAAATTTGACTGGGATGGAAATGAAATTGACGGCTATTACTTTTTAATTTTGTTGACCAAAATATGAAAAATTGCTGAGTCACGTACGCCATATCCATAGACCTACTTCCAAAGACTTCCATATGCTACCTAGACTATAGGCCCAGAGGCAGTGATGTGTTTGTTAATTCATTGTCTAAACTATAAGTCAACAGAGTGAATGAGATTGATCATTTGAAACAATTGTCTTTAGATAATATGAGGATACGATTATAGTGTGTGCGAGAAATGAAAACCGAGCGACACCACTCTTCTAGAAAGTGGAGTGAATTAGTTAAAACATCTCTTAGGCACATCGTTGGATCGGTGTATTGAGCGCTATATAAAAAAACGGATTATTATTATTATTATTAATGGAAGCATAATGGAGAGCTTCAATGCATCAATCAGCTCCAGCTCTGCCGATGACAAGCAAGCGGTATTTATCCTCACGGTGGTTAGAGCAGTATTTGTGACCTTAGTGGCTCTTACTGGAATCGTAGGAAATGTCATCAACATAATCGTCATCCCAAGAGTTCCTGACACGGCTATGGGTGCTGCAAGCAAGGTCGTCCTTACAGCCCTGTCAATAGCCGATCTTATCGCCGCAGCCATGCTCCTGAACGGTCCCTTGTCGTTATTCACTTACGAGTGGCTCTCCAGGGCCGGTAACATATACTGCGACATCACAGGCTTCATTACGACTCTGGCTCCAGCGACTAGCGCTTCTTTTATTTTCCTGATCAACCTGGATCGCTACATACAGATCACCCGACCTTTGACCTATCAAGTTCTTGTCACAAAAAAGAGAGCCATTGTCGCAGTCGTAACAGCCACGTTCTATATATTTACCTTCCTATCATTCTTCGTAGGAATTTCCGCTAATTCGGTTGACCCTATCGCATATCACTATGGGTTTTCGTTGTGCCTCGTATCCTTCTCTGCCCCTGCATTTTTGCTGAGCACCATCGGAAGCTTCACAGTAAGCGTCTGGCTGGTTGCCGTCCTGCTCTTGACCATATACGCCAGGATCTTCCAAATTGCACTCCGCCATTCGAAAAAGATCTCTGCGCAGATGAATAGCACCGCCCGCCTGAGAGACACAAACGCGACGCAAGGCCACGACGCCGTTGACGGTCAGGACCACGGAATCGCAATCGTGGTAGACGTATTCCACCAGTTAGATGCCGACAACTTGAACAGTACGGCGCACCGAAAACGGGACCGGGTCCGTAGAGCCAAACGCGATTATGACGGGATTCAGCGAAACATCCGCAGTCTGCGTATACCCCTCGTCATAACCGGATGTTTCCTTGTGTCTTGGCTGCCTCTTACGGTAATGTTTACCTTCGCGTCCGCAACCGGTGCTACCTTTGGTAATATAACGTGGTGGATAACAGCCGTCATGTCGGCATCCAACTGCAGCATCAATATGTTTGTGTATGCCTTTGGAAGAAGTGAATTCAGAAAAGCTTTCCGTAAAATCTTCTGCAGGACATCCGTTAAATAAATTAAAAGTCCAGGCCTACCAACCGCCTAATAAAAGTGTACATTATTCTATTCACATATTTCTTGCAAATGATCAAGGATAGTTCTTGAATGATCAGTTATTTTATAAGGATACCTATTAATTTGAATTTCACCTGTTTATAATTATGCTTGTGTATTTTTTAAATCTATTTTGTGTTTGGGGCTGTTATTTCGTTTTATTCTTACCAAAGAGGACCAAATGGAAAACCACCAAGTTGGTGATACGTGCCACCCGCCCATCCTGTATAAATATCAGAAATAAATAAATAAAAGTAACCTTTAAAAAAATGGCGATAAATGGGCCGAATGTGTTAAAGGGGATAACGGACAACCTGAACCGGGGAGGTCTCATCTCCCTGCTTGAACTGGAACCGAGGTCAGACGCACGGAACCCAATCTGCTACTCTATTCGCAAGTCGCTCTTATGTCAATTGAGAGTACTTAATTAATCTTGCGAAATTTCGATATAGAATTAATATTTGAAGCTCATAATTTGTGTATATAGTGTAGCGACATGGAATCCCTAACATACAGAGCAAACAATTTTAGGTGATTGGTTAACTTTAAGAAAAAAGAGGGAATTATCATATAATTACTTATGAAACAACAGATGCACTTATAAGGCATATTATATCGGTATATAACTTGTAAAACACTCAGATTCAGATTAAAAACTGTAATATTTCCTTTCTGTATTACGTGAAAACTGTGATGTTTACGTTTACATAATTCAGAGGCTTGGGAATAATTATGATGGGTCGTCAAAACAAGACAATTCAGACACGATATGAAGCATCATTTTGATTATCTCTTACATTTTTTTCGGGGTAGTTTTTATTTTTAGAAACTATATAAAATCATACACAAATAATCGTACAAATAAAATTACATTGTTGGCATGACATGCATTTTCTTCTGTACCGTCGAACATTGCCAATACGTGGATGAATTTACATAATAGTAAGCCTATATAGATAGATAATGCTGAAGGAGAAAATGGCATGCTTTAAACCCAGCAGTGTAATCATTTGATTTAGACGTTAAGTAAGGTACGTTGATAATATTTGTGATTTCTGACCTAATGAAAACTATTGGACTTCATCAATTTTATATATACATGTATGTATAGGCCTATGTGATAATTTTTAAAATATTTTTTTAAAATGTATATGGTTAATGTACATAGAGTTAATGTTTGTATACATTCAGATTCAAGGTCATTGTAAGCTGAATATGTTCTGTTTCTCAGGTTGTGTGAGTTATTTTTTTAGAATGGAATGTATACATAACTGTCACATTGTTGGAGTTGTATATATTTTGTTGAACCTCTATGGAAATCAGGTTTTGATATATTGGTCTGCTTCAACCTATGAATCACAAAATAAAAGTAATAATAATCAGTGACCGAATGAATTTTACCTGATACACACATACCAAAATATATTTGGGCATCTCTATAACGGGGAAAATTCATTGTCTTGTGGAAGTGCTTTCTTCAGAAAGAACGGAACACAACATTTTTGGAGGTGTCGTGGTCTAGTGGATATACCACCGGACTGTAAATCAGTGGCTCGCGGCTCGATCGAGTCCCACCGCGGCACTAATGTCCTTTAGCAAAACATGAATCTATCAATGCCACACTAGACCCAGGTAAGATAAATAGGTACCTGGCATGAATTAATTCCTCGAAATGCTAGAACGCCGTGATGACAGCTCTAGAACTTCCCTGTTTTAAAATCTTGAAACATAGTGTATACAAATCCTTTAAGTGATTCAATTTCCGACATTCTTATAAAATGGTTGACAGAGAAGGAAAGAGAACTGCAGTTCTCTATGGAGAAGGCAAAACTAAAAACGTTTTACTGTAATTACGTGTAAAGCTATATAGAGAAAGAAAAATGATTCGTAAAAGCTTTCCGGAAATTTATGTATTTATTTCATCAGTGCAATTTGTTGTCATTGCCTGGTATTCTTGTAGCATTTCGTTGATTGTCAAATGTCCTCTAAAGGTACTATGTCCCATTTGCAGGCCCATAAATGAAAAGGTTACATTCCAACGTCATTTGAAAGAAAATACTAATTTAGAACTTCGTTTAAAAAAAAAAGGGGGTGGGGGCTTGAAAATGTCTTTCAGTGGGAAAATAATGACTATTAGTTGTCGAATCGACTTAGGAGCTATAGAGCCAGTAAGTAATAGTTTGATTTTCAGACCATTGTACCGAATGGTCGTACGTTTTATGCCTCGCGAAGATTCAATCAATTTAATTTTGGCCATCACAAGAAGTGGGTTATTGATGTAGATAATGCTCATGTACCCTTTACAGCTCATTTTATGTATGTTATTATCAAAGATGGAAAAAAAGCCAGTCAGTCACTTAATAGTGTCTGACAGTGAAGTCTAGCAAATAAACGGGTTTCCTTGCATAATTTGAATATTAGGACACTGCTAACGTTTAAATTTCACAGATAGGACATACATGACATATTCATAATTCTCTAAGTTCCCGCCACTCCAGAAATTATTTATGTATAAGCATGCATGTATATATTATTAGAATGTGTATCGGCCTATAAAATAAAAGCACATTTGACCACCATTACCTAGTTCGAGTTTATTCTGAAGTGCTTTATAACGGACATGTGCTTTTTCCAACTCATATACCTAAAAAAGGCATGATTGTATGGAATGTAAATTCGATAATAGGAAATAATTATTCTGCTTTCTAATTTTCTTTAAATACATATCACTCGAATCGCTGAAAAATCAGTGATAAGGTCATGTTGCAAATATAACTTGTGCATCGGAGAATTTTACTAAGAGATTCTTTTCTATTAAAAGCGCAAACGGTGTAAAAAGCATCGTCTCTAATCAAATCTGCAATAATTAATGAACCGACATTTCCTTTTCACGCAGTTTAAATGTCCCCCGAGTTGTGCTTCGAGATAACAATACAACCCATTAGGAAAATGTCTAGGTTTTATTAATAGTTATAGCCGTTATTCCGCGCCGCATTGCCTGTATAGTACCATTACGTTTTGTTTAAATCAAGACCTCTTTGCGCCTGATGAGTACACACTTTTCTCCTTTTGAATTTAACGCAGCAACGTGGTACCGTTAATGGAAAGGGACTCACAGAAACGTGAAATATTGGATGATGGAGAATATGATGATCTTTGTAAGAATTTCTATACCACGCTAATTGCTCAAAATAATTTGTTTATATATATATAGAGAGAGAGAGAGAGAGAGGGGGGGGGGGAGAGAGAGAGAGAGAGAGAGAGAGAGAGAGAGAGGGGTGGAGGGAAATAGGCCTATATTTCGAAATGACCATATCGGTACAACTATTGTGCAATGAAGTGGAAATGTTTTTTTTGACAGACATGGTTTTGACACTAAACTTGCCAATACGTTGAATAGTGTCTTACCCAAGCCTACTCTTGAATGTTTCAAGAATTGTTTTATATACGCTAGTGGTAACATCTGGAATAATTTACCTTTTGCTCTTCAAAATACTAAATCTATCGGTATGTGTACAAGGACAAATTTGTGATACCTGTGTGATACAATGCCTATTCTGCCCTTGACATGGCTTATTTCTCTCTCTCTCTCTCTCTCTCTCCGTTTCTCCCTTTCTTTCTTTCTCTCTTTCCTTCTCTACTTCCTACCAATTTCCTTATCCCTTTTCTCCTCTTTTAATCTTTTTGGTGATATTTTAATGCCTTTTAAGTGATTTGATGTTTTTCCGCTGTTAATTTGAATTATTACATTGTCTCTTGTTTGCTTTTTACTACTTATAATGCGCATTATTCGTATACATTAGTTTAAAGGTAATACAAAGTTTTGGTAAGGGGTCATGAATTTGGTTCAAAAGAACATATTGGAAGCGTATGCGATCCTACAATATTCAGTGATCGTTGTCGCGGTTGAAATCGAGTCTAAAGTTATGAAATTGTAAATAATAAACTCTTTATGTTGTATAGCTCCCTCTCAAGGTCAAGACATTAATTAGGCTATAAAACAATGTTTCTTGACTAAAATTGACCAATTAACTATTTTCGTTTGGAAATTATATATCACAACTACATATTCTGAGAATTTCATGGTTGCAGCTACTATTGTACGGCCTTAGGCGCTATTTGAAATATATCAAAATTTACCGGGAGCACCGGTAAATTTTTATATTCAAGTTTGCTCGAAAACAGAAGTGTTCTAGGGGCTAAATTTTCTAGTGCTTATAATACATCCACAGGGGCATCCAAATATATCAAAATTGTAAAGAATCATTATCTACCCAATTTTCAAATTTTCCCAAAACTTTGTATTACCTTTAATACTGTTTTTACCTTTACTTGTGAGCTTTCGTGATTTTCAATTTTTATATATCCGTGTATTACATTTTTATTCTGTTTAGGACCAGGATGTAAAACAGATTTTGTATCTACAATGTATCTGATTCTTGTTATCCTGATTAGATATATTTCAATAATAAATAGGTAAAGATATTTCACCCATATATTTCACCTATAGTCTCAAACAAACCTACATCATTAACTTTAAGCTCACTCACACATGATATATTGCGACACTTTCTTTCAAGGCTGCTTATTATTTGAAGTTCACGTATATACAAACGCAACAGTTTCAATATAAAATGTAAGTTCTTCTCACTCAAATCATTGGTCTGGAAACAATTATTTGCCCATTGTTGTATATTGTATTACATTTTCACTAACGATGAATTTAAATTGTAATGCAATTTTCAAGTTTCCCAGGTTTATTTAGGAGAATAGAAGATTGATATTGTTAAGTTGTTTGATAACATCACTCAGTTTGATTTGGTTGAAGATATATCTCATTAATGAAACAGTGTAAAGGCTATATAGTCTCAAACAAACCTACACCATTAAACTTCAAGCTCACTCACACATGATATATTGCGACACTTTCAAGGCTACTTATTATGTCAAGTTCATGTATATACACACGGTAACTGCTTCAATATTAAATGTAAGTTCTTCTCACTTAAATCATTGGTCTGGAAACAATTATTTGCCCATTGTTGTATATTATACAACATTTTCCATAACGATGAATATACATTGTAATGCAATTTTCAGGAGAACCATACTTGTCATTTGTTATATTTGTTATATGATACTAAAGCAAATCGTTACGCTTATCGATAGGATAATGTGAAGTACGTGTCAAATAATAAAATCATTAAGTGCTATTATTAACCGGACTAGACATTTAAAATTTATAAAACATGTCTACACTATTGCCAGCAAGCAAGTTTTTCAACAACGAATTCAGAAATTGAACAACATTGCACATTTTAGTCAGGACAGATTAGAAGATGCTTTCAGGCATGTCCTACACTCTTAGTTGGACTGTAACAGTTGTCTTCTAATGTCTTCCATATAAATATAAATTTAAGGGAGGTCAATAATCATTATGAAAACACCACTTTCGTAAGGTTGACACATCATTATATTGTGCACACATGCAACAATTTGAAAATATTTTTTTCTTTGGGGGGACGGGGGGGGGGGAGCAATCCAGAAAGGGACCGATATGTGAACATTTGGGTACTGACCCATGGACTATGGCCTAAAATGGAGGTTTACTGATAGGTCGCTTCACAAAAAGGGCATACAAAGTCATTTTTTGTAATATGCCGTGTTCAAAAAGTTCGTTCCGCCCCTATCTGCCAACTCAACTGCTCATATGACTACTTTAGTAATAGCGCAGTCTGTTACCAACCAAATGTACATGTACTGGATGTATACTAATGCATCCAGCCTGCAGAAATTGACCACACCTTTTGCTGGGCTGAGATACAAGGTCAAAAATTGAAAAGGAGGAATTTAAAGGTCTGTAAACCTCAGACATTTAAAAATGGCGCCCAACAAGACCAACAGTAGCTTGGAGAAGGAAAGAGAACTGGCCAGAAAATTTGACAGAAATGAACCCCATAGAGAAACTATGGTCTTTTATGAAAGAAAAAATATTGAAACTCAATACTGCAAAACAATAACTCAACTTAAAGAGGGGATCCGGCGAGTATAGAAAAGCCTAGACGATAAGTGGACGATAACTGGACCAAGCGTGTTTCACAGGTGATCGACCACCAAGGAGAGATACATTTTTAATAAATTGGGAAGTGACATCTTTAATAATGCTTAGAAATGAGAAAATTAACAAAATAACCTGAAATGCATGGTGCAAATTGAGTTTTAAACACAATAAAATGCTTTTCTGTATAGGGGGGCGGAACGAACTTATTGAACACCGTATATAATTATGTAGTATTGTAATATATACAACAAACCTGTGAGGGGGTAGCATAGTAGAGCTATATAATAAGACTTATCTATGGGGGTAGTCACTTCTGTCACCTCCGCCCCTTCACTCTATCCTCTTCTCTTTCGTTATGTATTTCTTTGTTTCTCCTTCAATTTATCCTCATCTTTTTCGTTATGTATTTCTTTGTTTTTCCATATAAATGTGTCTTCTTCTCTTCCGTTATGTATTTCTTTGTTTTTCCCTTGATCTTTCCTCTTCTCTTTCCTTATGTATTTCCTTGTTTTTCCTTCTCCATATCCTCTCCACTCTCCTAATGTATTTCTATTTTCCCTTTTCTATTATATTCCAATCCCTGGGTGTACGTGCTTGCACATGCTGCTGGTGATTGTAAGCGGTGTGCGCTGATGACTTAAACTCTTTCACCAGAGCACTTCTAGGAATTTTTTTCGCAAAAATTGCCAATTAGTTGTGTAAAAATAATATGCGCTGCCCGGTTGCAGGTAAGGAAGTCAGGGCTAGTTGTCAATATGCAAAAACTTACTGGTCAACAACTAGACTGCGAAAAAAACTAGGAAAAAAAATTGTTCAGGTCAGGGATGGTTGGTAATTTCGAATTTCTTCCAGACCCTAGTCTCTAGATATATTCCTGTTTATCCCTTGCATAAAAAGTCTGAAATAACTTGATGAAGTGAAGTCTGAAATATTAAATAAATGTAGCTTTATTCAAATGACTTATGCCTGACACAGACTGATGTGGGAGCATAAACATTAGAATGTCTTTGGGAATACAACATTGAAGAAAAATAGAGCACTGTAAAAGAAAGCTTCGATTCACCATCGTCTATATCAATATGCCTTCAACTCATTTTCCACCTGTTCAACTTGTTCAACGAAGCATGTAGCGATATTTTTCCCCACTTGTTTCGAGGTGTAAAGCGCACAATAAAAAGCAAACGTATATTTTCTTTGTTAGCCATACAAACAAAAATATCATTTGCGACCTCGTCAGCCCCAAACCTGCCCTACTGGTGGGAAAATAATTCCGGAACGTTACGGATCTGTAAACTGGACATGGTCATTAATTTTTAAATTGCCTAAGAGAACTGGAAGGATGTTTTATTGTGTTTTCATTTCTGATCCAGACAAGATACATCATGGATGTTTGATAGTGGATACAATTTGCTCATTGTTTTATTTTGCATATAGTAGATACATCTTTATGTTCAGGTAAGTTAAGGTTCATTCGAATTATACTTGTGTCATTTACCGCTATTCATACAAGCCTGTTGAAAGATAGTCCACATTAAAGCGGTTATCAGAGTGGGTTGGTTTAGATCACTGACTTGTGGAGCGAATTAGATCAACGAATAATATCAAAATAATTAAACTGATATGCAATATGACATGAATTAAACCCTTTTAAAAAAGTTGAAAAACTCAAGTTTGACTGATTACTACTCTCGTTAGTCTTCTTTAAAAATGATACCCCACTTTCTATGACTTTTTTTGGCATGAAATGTGTATTACATCAACATTATAGGGACACGGTCAAAAGAAATAAGTTGCAAAATGCACTGCTCTTGTTCGGCTGTGCATACTTCTTTCTTTGAAGAGTGTAGGGCTGATGTGCATGTGTGTAGTGCAGTTGCATAACATTACTAGCGCTATCCAGTGCACTTTGCATTTTTTTTTTTAAATTCTGATGTACTGCTCATTCCATGGCTGCTAAATCATAACAAAGTGATATCATTTTAAAGAAGAATAAACATACTTCCTAATAATACTAACTAAGATGATAATTATCCCATGGCACGAGAGATTTAACCGATCGAACTTAGGTATGGCAAAGGGCATTTCAAAACATAGTTACACAAAACAATGAGGTGCATAAGTATACATGAGTATAACTTGTATTCTACTTATAAACTAAAAAATCAGGAGAAATGTAAACGCAAGGCAGGAGAGATGGTACAAACCAAGGCGTGTGATGAAAAATAATCCATGAATACAAATAATGCAAGTGGGAAATGTTAAACAAAATGTTTTGATATAAGATGTATTTTAAAGTTGTCGACAGTATCAGAATGTTCGATATTTATTTACAGGTTATCGTAACATAATGGGTCAAGAACAATCATCGGAAGCCGTTCTCTCTTCACTTCCTCGCAAGAAAAGCAGCGTGGTTTCAAACGCGAGTCATCGTGATCGGCTCTATAGCCAGAGTGGTCGATCCGGAAGTCGTTCTGGTGTACAATCTGGTAGTCGAACCCTTGTTGATTTGCTTGAAGACGTCGACGGCGATGTGTCTCTCGTCGACCTCGAGAAGTTCGCCTCGTCGTTAAAACCCAGGAAATATTCTCACTTCCAGCCGTTCATTCCGCGCAACCTGTGTAAACTGTGCCACATGATCAGCGATCAGACAGGTTTGATTATTTTTTAGCATTTGTTTCTATAGTTGTTAAGGTAATGCAAAGTTTTGGGAAATTTTGAAAATTGGATGGATAGTAATTCCTTACACTTATGATATATTTGGATGCCCCTGTGGATGTATTATAAGCACTATAAAATTTAGCCCCTGAAACACTTTTGCTTTCGAGAAATTGAATAATCAAAAATTTACCGGTGCTCCCGGTAAATTTCAAATATTCCAAATAGCGCCTAATGCCATTCCATGGTAGCTGCGACTATGAAAATCTCAGAATATGCAGTTCTGATACATAATTGTCCAAACTGGAATAGCAAATCGGTCGATTGTAGTTAAGAAACATTGTTTTAAAGCTAAAGTAATATCAGTCTTGAAAGGGTGCTATTCAACATAAAGAGATCCAATATAATTCATTTGAACCAAATTAATGACCCCATACCAAAACTTTTTATCAGTACCTTTTAACTATTGATATTATATTCTTAATAGGCCTATCATATCTGGAATATTGAGGAGTATAAATAATATTCTTCTTTACAAAAAAGAAGACTTTTATAACGTTTTATTTTGCTTAAAGAATATCATCTTCAAATGCGAAAGATGATCTTTCAACAATATTAAACAGTGAAAATAATTGATTGTGCAAGATCACTAGCAACAGTTTAAACAGGGGCGGATCCAGGGTTTTGTAAAAGAAATGGTATAACATTAATAAAGTGTGCTGATGAGCAGAAATAGCAGGTCATCCCCTCAAAATAAAGAATTAAACTTTGGACTTGTATGATTAATGTTGTCAAGGTAAGCTGGTGATGTTACTACGGTCGACCCACATGCATGTATAAGCAAGGCATTGGGGAAACTTTGAGATCAGAGTGTGAAACAAATTGTCAAAGCCCTCCAATCTTCTTAGCTCTGAAAAAATATTGTAGCGCAGGTCTTAGACAAAATGTAGTTTTTTAATAAATACTGAATGATGTTGTCTAAAAGCTCTCGCATGTCTTGTCACTTTGAGTTTCGCTGATGTGCATGTTCTTTATGCTTTGGGATTTTTTTGTTCTTGTTGTTTGGGGCGGTTTGTCTTTTAATGATAATAGGCCTACAGGTGTTTTTAAGATTTGGGGTTAAACTATAGTTTGATGTCAGTGTGATAGACAATGTAAAATTATTTGTAATTTCGCTTGCTTGTTTGGTTGCTTTGTTTGTGTTGCTTTGTTCGTTTTTCGGGGGATTAGTGTTATATTATGGAATTGATGTGACCCGATGCGGAAGGCTAAATTTCCCGCTTCATTTCATTTTCATGGCTTTTAGCATTTAGATACAAAGAGTGATATACCACTCTATCGCTCGCATCTTTTTTCTTTCTCATTCTCTTTCTCCCCTTTCTCTTCCATATCTTTCTCTCTCTATCTATCTATCATTATCCTATATATCTTTCTCCCTCCCACTCTCTCTCTCACGCACGCACACGCACACACAGTACACCCTACAACGCACGCATACATCCACACACTCCTTTCTGTCTTTCACTCGCCTTTCATTTCATTTTCATTTCATTTTATTTTATTTCAACACGGATCACTTGCTTCAGCCAATAGCTGTTCTTCTGCAAGTCCGTGCATACATAATAAAAATCACATACAAAATATATACAATTCAAAATAAGACGCAATACAAATTAAACAATTACAACATTAAAAGAAGAGCGGATTTAAAATCGATTGAATAAAATAAAATGAAAATAAATTTAACGAGCTTGATAAATAGCACAATATAATAATTAATAAATACAAATATTAAATGAAATAAAATTAAGTTAAGTTAAAACTTAGGGATTGAAAATTAAAAAATTTATAGCCTATATATTTAAAAGAATACTCCCCCCTTTCACTCTATACCCCTCTCCCTTTCGTCACCCTCTTTTACTAGCTCTTCAGTCCTGGGTTCTTTCTCATTTCCCCGCTCTCTCTCTCCTTCTTCTCTCTAACGCGCTCTCTTTGTTTTTCCTCCCCCCCTCTCTCTCCCCCTCTCTCTCACGTTTCTCTCCCCTCTTTCTTTTTGAGGGTCTTTTTCTCCCTTTTCGTTCCATTTTCTACCGTATGTGTGTGTCACTTTCTGTCTGTCTCTCTTTACCAGTGGACAACAATACCAGTGGACAACATAATTGAATGGCTCCCTCTCCCGTGCCTTAAAGGGACTTGGTAACATTGTTCAGATGAGAAAATAAAAACGGAAACTGTTCTTTGTTTACATTTCTTGTACATTCTGTCTCGAGAAGAAAGGAAACGGTTCAGAGATCTAAAGGACAAAAAAACAAACATTTGCATTGACCGTTGTTTTCCAAAGATGGCAGCGTAAGCCTAATCTTGATCTTTCCGGGTTCAACGATTAATGCACGTCTGGTTAATTCGCAGTTAACCAATTGGCTAATGATAGCCTTATATTCCCCATAGAATTAATACCGAGACCACTCTGTTCTAGTAAGTAATGGGTTAAGCTAGAGATGCAATAGACGTGTAGAAGTGGCATGGTCTAGCCTAGTGGATACGTCACCGGACAGTGGATCGCAGTGTCATGGTTCGTGGTTCGAGCCCCGCCGAAGTACGATTGTCCTTTAGCGAGACATCAATCTGCATTTGCCACTCTCCACCCAGGTGATATAAATTGGTACCCCATAGGAAGACATTCCTCGAATGCCAGAGCCCATCGGGTCGCTCGGCTCATGGAGGGGTAATAATAACAGCGATAAGAAATATTAGTATTAATTAAGCGCTATATAAATGTTATTATATGCCACATAATTATTGTTAAGCTGCATAATATTGGTCTGGATTTCATCAGGAAAACTGGTTAATCTAAGATTTATTTAATTCTCAAGACAATTCTTTTTATCAAACAAGAACACTCACTTTCCTCGCAAGAGCTATCCCTTCAGTGTTCACACCTCAATTATTCTGATCAAGTTGGGATATTCAGGTTACTTATAATCAAACCAGTGTAAACACATCCCGTACGTATACAATTCCTTAAGTATGTATGGTCAAATGATTTACAAGAATAGGCATAAAGACCATAACAGTGGAAGAGCATTTTACCTTCGGTTCGAGATCGGAGGATCCCGGACTGAATAGGCCAAAAATCACATCAACGAAAATAACAGAGCTGTTGTGCGATAGCCAAGATTCGCTCAACCGCGCACTGTCTTGCATATACAGTCAAACCTGTATATGGCGACCGCCCAAGTGTAACACAAAAAGTGGTCTTTGAAGACAGGTTCTTTTAGTAATTCAATGAGAATCTATTTCCAAGGGAAACAAAAAGTGTGGTTTTTGTAGACAGGTGGTCCTTGTAGATAGGTGGGCACTAAAGCAGGTTTGACTGTAGAAGTCTTAGGTTCCTGGTTCGATTCCGATCTGTGAGCCAGATTCTGTTGGGAGGGGAATAAGATACCTCATTACCATCTTATTTTAGAAAACTACCCCCGGACAATAACTTCAGGACAACTTCGGCCCAGGCGTTACCACCTCGGACAACTACAACTGAATAATATTGCTCTCCCCATTCAATTGCCGCGATGTAGTAAGGGTGATTTCTTTTAATATAGTTGTTATGTACGTAGGCCGGGGTCGATTTTGTCGCGCGGAATAAGTTCTTGTATATGGCCAAAAAGACAGTATAGGCCATGGGCGTAGATCTGTAATTGATATCTATTGTTCAGGGGGGGGGGGGGGGATGATCTATTCATTCATCTCCCCCCCTGAACAATAGGTATTACGTAAGGATTGACGCCCATGGTATAGGCTATAGGTACAACTTAGCGGTGTGATCATTGATGGAGCGAGGTGCATGGAAAGTAGGCACCCTGCTCTTCTTATTGTGGCGCCCTTATCTGCATGTTGAAATAATTGGTTGAATATCATTTTCTTCATGATTATGCGGAACCGCCTACATTAACTTGACATTAAAATGTAAACCGGGGCATTCATTTCTACTTGGATAAGTTACGGAAAATTGTTCTCGAAAGAATGCGCTTTTCAACTAAATCTCAGTCGCAGCCTCGATTCCCTTGTATTGTCAGCTCCAACTAAACAAACGTTACAGTCGAATGAGTTTTGTAAGGGTTTTAAAACAGATTTTACCCGTGTAGATTCACACAGACAGGCCAGTGCGCGGGGATTTATAGTTATACATGGACATTCATATAACGTGGAGAGACACATTATCGACTTCATTTTGGGGTAGTAATCCTAACAATGAATATTGCTGATATTTAACACTTGTTTTGTATCATTGGGAACACCTGATGCATGCCAAGTTCGTATGAGCGATTCTTTTGGGAGAATGAACACAGCGAATACGGTCTATCCTGTATACAGCGCCAACACAACGAGTATAAAAAATGTCGTCAAATTGAAGTCGCCGAGCGAAACGCGAAGACAATAACTATTGTTCAATCGGTGTATCAGAACGCCTATATTATAAGATGACCTGTGATTTATGGGAATTTTGTTTCAGTTTGTTATCTACGGAAAGCTGGTCCTAAGACAGTTCAGAGACTGAGGATAGGCGTTTGAGATTGGAACCCAAGCGAGACAAGAATAGAAATGGGTGGTAAAGGAAAGAAAAACTCGGTGACGTTGCCGAAAGCCTTCGACAATCGTGCGTTTGAAGGCGACAGCGGTGTTGACAGTCATGAAGGAAAGAATGGGAGCTTGCTCACCTCTAAACCTCCTTCTCCACGAATCAAGAATTTCGAAAAGTATACGTACCCGAATGTGTGTACATACTGCAAAAGCATATGGGATAGAAAAGGTGAGATAATAATTATGGGCAAGTGTCAAATTGTGGATAGAACGGTACTTTTATCTTTTTATTACTTTACTTACTTTACTTTAATACACAATGTTGTAGGATTCTTCCATGGTTACTGCTATTTGTTATTTGTTTCCTTCTTTCTATTCTCCCCCAGCTCTTCTTCTTTATATCTTCTTCATCTTCTTCTTCTTCTTCTTCTTCTTCTTCTTCTTCTTCTTCTTCTTCTCTTCTCTCCTCCTCCTCCTCCTCCTCACCGTCGATCCTCCTTCTTCCTTTTCACCTTCTTCTGTCTTGTCTCTCCGTTGATGCCCACAATAACATGAGTTATTCCGAGGACACTTTAATTTTAAGATTTTGACCACTCTCTTGTTTGTCCTACGTGTATTGGACTTCCATAAAATATAGTTTAAGAATGTGTTTCTCTCTTTTGCATTTCCTTTTTCTTGGAAGGTTATATATAAGGAATTTGGCTTAACGTCTGCATACATTCAAATACTTATACATACTTTTCAAATTACACATACATCACACATAATACAAAAATCGACAAATGAGTAACATTTATCGGATAACATAAAGGGTAACAAATATTGAAACGAAATATGTAATTATACCGTTCATTTTTCAAAAAATTACATTAATTCAATATCATACCACCGTTTCATGTTATCGTTATTATGAATTATAGAAATATGACTCGTAAATTACATTTACTTTGATTACAAGAACAGATTAATGGAAGATCTCCTTTTGCAACAGCCACCCAAATTGAAAGAAAAATATGGGTACAGCTTAGAATGATATATCTAATAATGATGTGATATATAAAACATGATGAAATAGGGTTAGAGATAAGGTTAGGGTTAGGGTTGGGGTTAGATTTTAGGTGGCTGTCGCAAAAGGAAATATTTCCCAGATTAACGTGATTTAAGTTATCTGACCTTATATGGACTGCGACATTATGGTAAGAATGGAGAAACCAGCACGTACTGTGGGGAAAACCATTAGTCTGAAAACGACCCCTGTCAAAACACGATCCCTGTCAAAACACGATCCCTGTCAAAACACGATACTTTAACGTCAATATTATCTTAAATGCATTTTTATTGTATATGAGATGAAAGCAAAGTTTTCGTTACCAAGGTCAAAAATTTACGCATGAGTTGACAAAATCTTTTGTGGTTATTACCTGTCAACATCAAAATTTGTTTCTCTTTCCCTCTCTCTCTCGTTATATTCTTATGTGTGCATGTGTCATGGTGTTTGGTAATACCTAAACCATTGAATTTCCAGTTTGCTTATTCACACATGGATGAATAGTAATGTAATACGTGTTTACTTTGACTGGAAAGGGCATGATACCCAGTTTCTATATTCACGCAGTTTGGTGAATAGTAATACCACGCATCCATGTTTAAATTGACGATACATTTGCATTTATCCCAGAAAAAAAGATGAACCTGAAAACAAACGATTACTGTGAGCGAACAATTTTGTACTTTTCATAAATTAAATTCATGAACTGTTAAATAACAATTTGATTGAATTAATATATATTTCACCGAGCTACATTTTTGTTGTTGAAAATCGCATGTCTTTCTATTTCTACTCTAATTCTACCGGTACTTCCTTTTCCTTTTTGAAATCCCAAATTGGCAGGAAAGTATGTTTGAAAAATCCCTGAATCAAGTCATCCATATAGCAAATGAGAGTACATGTGCCTCATGCAAAGTATATTCAAATGAAATACATTATCAACCAATAGTAAAATAGGATTTAAGAATAAAACTGAATATTCATAAGGAAAAGGAGAAGAGAACCAATGATAAGTAAGAAGTGGAAATATGTAAATGAGAAGAGAACATACCACCTGTTCTAGTTTTAAGAGTTGGTATGTGGTGGAGATGAATGGAGGAAGGAATTGGGTCAAGTGAATATGTAAGTGATAAGTAAATGATGTTGAAATGAATATGTATAGAAAGAAGAGACCAGAGAAACAAAACAGTAATTGTGGCAAATACAAGTAGGGAATTAGTTTAATTTAAACTCTATTAAAAAAAACCCAAGGTAGTGTAGGCTTGTGGGTCACACATCATGTATGCATATCGAAAAATGCAAACATGACAATGAGGTACTACGTTATCCGAACATAATTTATACTGATTATAAAAGGATATTGAAATTGCCCCCGACTTGTTTTTTTCGGAAATAGTTGCGTTCGTGTAAAAGAAATCCTACTTGCGTAGATTTTTTTAAAACGTTCCTTTGACAGTTTTACACTAGTACTTGTGCGGGAGTGAACGTTCTACAGTCCCACATATAGGTTTAAGTATGTAAGGTTTTATAGGGCACAGTAACGGATAAGTAAACATATATGTTCATATGGGTTAATCCCAAACAGAAAACCTGAACACAAAGACATCTCTTAGAGTGAACACTTCTGATAATTCGAACAAAACAGTTTAAAATATTTTGAAAGGTTAGATCGCGATTGATATTTAAAAACACATGACTTTCCACAAATCTTTAAATGTATGTACAAAGGCCAAAGCAATCCGTTAATAGTGTACAACCGTATGACTGTGTCAAAATGTATTTTGGTGTGAGTTTGATTCAGTCAAAGTATTTGTTTGTTGAGCAAACTGATCGACTTTAAACAAACCATTCTTACTTATCACATCGGTAAACATGGCAGAGCGAAAGTGGCATATATATATATAACTTTCTATGGCTTCTCGTGCAACAACAAAAAAGAAGAATCGACGATAGAACCGTTTGCTATTGTGTTTTTTCGGGGAATAGGGGGCGGGGGGGGGGGGGGGTAATTACTGCATGACTTTTGCGCTATAATGACTCTCCCTCCCTCCATACACTTCCTCTTGTCACGAGCAACCGCCTCATTTAGACCGACCTTCTCTGCTAATACCTTTTTCCACCATATCTTTCCATGAAATTGTCGGTCTTCTTTTCTCTTATATGCCATCCACTTCCAGATCCCACCCTCTTTTTACAGCTTAATCATCATCCCTTCTCAACATATGACCCATCGTTCTCAATCCACTTCTTACAACTTCCACCACAGTTCCTTCCAGACCCTTAACATGAGCTCACCTGTGTTCTTTCTATCGGACAGTGTTTAACACCACACACCTTCCGTACTACCATGGCTCTTTCTGTTCTCCTCTTAATACCTTTTTTGCTGTCTTCTCATTCCAAGTTTCTGAGCCATATAGAGAACCGAAGTGCTATAACGTCATACTCGCTCGTCGTCCTGGTTACTTGTTCTAAACAATTGAGCATGCGCATGAGATTCACCTGGGAAATCATTCAAGCAACGGCCTGGAGCAGGGCGAATTCAATGTTTTGGGCTGGTGTGATCACCACACCATTGTTTAACACAGAGTTTTTTTGGAACCAGCAACCTTGTGACGACTTGGCCCATATGCCGTCACACTTCGGTACGCAATACCATCGTTGTTAATTTTAACAAAGTCCTTATAGATCTTGCCTTTGATTCTCATCGTAAACGTTCTACCAGCTAGGATCGAGGCATCTTCTTGCCATTACAATCTCGTATCCATCACCCTGTGATCGAGTCCCCAATATAACAAAACCTTTTAATCATTTTCATTTTTCATATCTTCTTCCTGTCCCGTTGTCGTCCTGATCATTTTCGTTGCCGACTTAGGGAGCACTGAACTCGTAACCCCGTGTGGTTGTGACGGCACATCGCTCCTTGTCCACGAGACCTGCCTCGAGTCCTGGCTAAAGAGTAGCGGCAAGGTCCGCTGTGAAGCTTGTAAAACTGACTACAGCATCAGCAATATCAAAGATCTACGGGCCGAATTGGTAGGTATTAAAACATTTATAAAAATGGGAATAATAAAAGAAAGATTATAGGGAGTTGGTAGCGTTAAAGACAACAACATTGGAACAGTATTTCGATATAAATATAGAATAGAATATTATTTTTATCCCCAGGCATTATCTCCATGTTTGTTTGTTGTTGTTGTAGTTGTACGTTTTTTTTTTTTTTTTTTGTGTTGGGGGGGGGGGGGGGGGGGGGGGGTACCGATTAAAATTTGGTGCCATGTGCACTACATACCTTTCAGTGACCATTGTCCTGCATTACAACTAAAATATATCCCATTTTCACATCCATAATTATATCCAATGGCTGATCTTGAAGACCCTTGTCTGCTCTCTCATAATTCTTTCTTTCTTCTCTCTCTTGCCTCTTTCTTTATCTCTATCTAGATGATTCAGAAAGTCAACTTTTGCCTCATCGCCATCTTCATGCCGGTGGGCGTCGTCGTCATCGTCGGCGCTTGCATCATCATGGACTCCATCAGCCGAGCACGGGCCAAGGCCGCTGTAGCTGGTATCCCCGTGGAAGGTATCGGCATCCCCATGGATCGTTTCGTCATCTACTGTATCATCCTCGGCTCCCTCACGCTGGCCGGCATCATCAAGACCATCTCGATGATGAAGAGGAAAAAGTTGATCGCGCTCGATAACCTGACCGCGATCGGCAACGAGGCTTGATCGACCCGCCGCCACTTGATAAAATACAAAGTGGCGTCGGCATGGTATTAGTCCCAGAGACAATTGGTTTTGATAAAGAGAATGTGACCAATCCGGTTCGAATTGGAAAAATATTGGCGAATGCTGTTTTGTGCATGGGCAAGCACATAACAAAATAATATACGCCATGTTGATTATTAGTGAACACAGTTGGCAAAACTCTGTGTATAGGGCTCTGGTAGTCCCATAGCGTATTGAAAGAGATAGTTGTGACGCGTTAAAAGGACAATTTATGCAGATCACTCCTACACAATCTGTATGGGAGGGAACAATTTTTGCGCTCCATGAATATGACCTAGGAACGAGCATAGCTTCCGTTGACGAAACTACTGTTACTCTAATAGCTAAGGGGAATCAGTTATGATCGGATGATATTAGACGATCGAAGGGTTAATCAACGTCAGATATATAAAAAGGTGTCAGTTTGATTTTGCTAGACTTGAAAAGTTGTGCTATACAGTAAAGTAATATGGACAGTCATACCCGAAAACTAAAACCTATATATTCGCCTTGTTTTCATAAAGAAGGCGATTTGACGGATTCATGCCCATTTATCTCGTAGCGTGTTTGTATTTTCCTTGTTTTTTTTGTAATTATCTTTATAGTCTTCTCGTCTGCATTAATAAAATTGACTGAAACCCGGGATTCGATCGTCTTAAGCAATGGAATTAACCTCATCGTAAAGAACACTCTTAGAACAACCTTTTATTATACATAGGGTAATTTTGCCGATCCACTTCTTAATTGTTTTCGTTATGTTTCTTTATTTTTTTGTCTTTTAGCTTTGATATAATTATCCAGGTTTCATTTTGTCCTTGGTCCGGAGGCACGAATTTGTTATAACAAGGTTCCACTGTAGTGGTATTCCTATCTGTTACTGTTTCAGCCAGTGGCGTACCATGGGTCCATTTAGAGGAAGGATGGGGTGGGGTGGGGTGGGGTGCAGGAGGAGGACTGGTAGTCTTACGAGGCCAGGATGAAATGCGAGGGAGAGAGCGGATCGAGTCATCGTGCGAGAGGATAGAGTGGGGGGGGGGGGTGGGACTTTCTCTTCTCCTTTTTCTTCTACATTCCGTCTCTGTGTATATCTCTGTCTCTCTCTAACTTTTGTCTGTCTGTCTGTCTCTTTCTTTCACTCGCACTCTCGCTTCTACCCCCCCCCCCAAATCTTCTCCATCTCTATCTCTCTTTCTTTACCCAATCAACTATATAGAGGAGTGCGTGTACTTGCCCCACTAATATAGCAATTTTATCCGTCGTTTTCAGTAGAAACGATTGTGCTAGTAAAACAGTCGAATTTCTTCGGTCGCGCAAGCTTGAGGAGTGTTTACATGCAGGTCAGTTCTTTAATAACGGTGTCTTACAATAATTATTATGACAGTGTTATGGTATAGAGGTTCAGTTACTTGATTCTCAATACAAGGGTACCTGGAGATTGATGGGGTACTTTACGTGATTGTACAATCGCAGGTTCTTCAGGAAGAACAGCATTGATGCTCATGAGTCTCGACTGAGTAAATGATATATATTTAGTTAATCATCTTTATCATTAATCGTGTCTAATCAATATTATATTCTTTGATAATTTTGACCCAAGAAGGGGAAGGGGGGGGGGGGGGGGGGTGGACGAAAACGAGCGTGACATGTAGGCCTATAAAATCGCTCACTGACAATATGAATTGAAAAAGGGTCTAATTGTTTTCCTGTATATCACTTATTAATGGTTGCAATATCTCGAGTAGCAAATATATAGCTCAGCTTACGAAATAGTACTAACTACAGAAAATAGACATAGACAATTAATAATATTTTAAAAAAGAAGGGGGAGGCATGCGATAATGGTGTATTGACTAACTGTTTTTTTTTATTTTTTACTTGTATTCATATTATTGTATCACATGAGTTTATATTTTATGCTTCGTATTTGTTTCGTATGTGTAATATATATGTCTTCCAAATGTCTTGATGATTGTGTAGGTATATATATGGTTATTTTGAGACCCACAAGTCTTCCAAAGGTAACCCTTTTTTTTTTGGGGGGGGGGGGGGTGTGGGCCCGTCACCGATAAATGCTTTTGTTATAGTGACCCAACTCTACACGTCTATGCAAATTGAAGACTTTAATACCTGTATTAATGATAATGTCAGTAGTCTATGTATCAACTATAAACAATAAGCTTTGTATGAAATTACATTTTATATATGAATAAAGGTGTTTTTTTTGTAAACAAAAGGGCTATTCCAACTCTAAGGTCATTCCTTGCAGAGACAAACATATACGGTTTGAGAGAACATAACAGAGGGAAAACGATAATCACAGTGGTTATGAGAATGATGATGATGATGATGATCTCCCCTTCTTTCAAATTCTTTAAACTCCATGATGATGGTGGTGGTGGTGGTGATGATGACGATAATGGTAGATGATGATGGTGGTGGTATTAGTGATAATGATTTTGATG